>CABFVX010001011.1:123133-141956 GCA_902151425.1 Timema shepardi | reverse complement strand
GGGGGGGGGGGGGGGGGGGGGGGGGGGGTGGCGCCAAGGGGCCTAAGAGGGAGCTTCTCAGTGTGGAAAGACGAGAAGAGCAACGAGGATTTTACTGGGGGTCGAAGTTTTATTCCAACTACCACGCCGAATATGGCACGATAATAAGGGTACTAAACTTTTAAACGTGATTTATACATTCTGTTTATGCTGAAAGTTAGCATGTTTACTCTGACGGATTAAACTAAGATATAGTTTAAAAGATAAGGCTATAATGTAATTAATAAAGGTAAGACCTTTAAGTATAGACGGAGCATACTTGAGTATGTATTTGTGTGTAAGGCTTAGTGTCAGTACTGACTATGATAATAACAACGACCTTAACCTGTTTGAGCTGTCTTTACATAATAAGTGAGTCAATTCGCATAATGCAGATAAAATGGTGGACTGAGAGCAAAACACAAATTTAATACGTTTGTAGTTTTATAACAAGTATATAAGTACAATATAGTAGTTGTGATTATAACAATATTGTTAGCGAGATGAGTAAGTAGGGATGCAGTATTAAAATAATAGCATTTATACTGTAATCATTAAAAGTATCGTTAAAATAATATCGATAGTGTACTAGTATTGAAAGACATGTATCGATAAAAGTAGGTATCAATTTCGATATTTAAATAGGGAACTTTTGTTTTTTAAACCTAGCTATAAAAATAGAACTTTTGCTTTAGAATGCTATTCTCATATTTATTAAAAACACTGACAATTATGACTAAATTATTAATTATATAATATAATTATATTGTAAGGTATGATCGATTGTATTGATTGATGGACGTTATTAAAGATTGTGGTATGTTCCCATGGTTGTTTAATGTTTTCATAGATAATTGTATGAGGGATGCTTGTGAGGACACGGTTGGTGTACAAATAGACAATGTGGAGGTGATAGTGCTGCTATATGTAGATGATGACGTAATAATGGCTGATAATGAAAGTGACTTGCAGAATGCATTAACTCGTTTGAATATGATGAAAGGCAGGATGGATCTTCGTACAAATGACTGCAAAACTAAGGTGATAGATTTTATTGGGGACGGCTCAAGAAATGATTGCCAGCTTATTATAATTGTAAAACCGTTAGAGCAAGGGAATGATTTTATGTATCTGGGCAGAATGTTTTTTAAAAATGGAAGATTATATCGAGAAATCAACAGATGGGGGAATGCATTTTGAAGATTAGTTGGATGTATGGGGACTACTGTAAATAATGAAGTCGTATCGAAAGAGGCAAACATGGCAGTATATAAAATTGTGTTAAGGCCAACATTGTTGGATGGATATAAATCGTAGATTTGTCAGAATAAACACAAGAGCAAGATAAATACAGTTTGAATGAGATATATAATAAATGTATGATGTGGAAAATCTTGTATGGACAGAATCAGTAATGAATGGGTGTTAAAGGAGTGTGGTTTGAAAGGGAATGCAATAGGTCAATATGAAATAGGCATCTTACTTTGGTTCGGGCATGTTGAGAAGATGAGTGTAGATCCAGCTAAATTAAAGGAAGTGATAGGCTATGTAAGGATATTGTTAAATTGAAGGGAATATGCAAAGACAGGAAAGTGTGGAGAAAGTTAATGAGTATGGGCTAAGTAGGAAGTTGGTTTTTTGAGCTATATGCACAGTGTATTGCCTACACCATAAGGGAGCATCGTGATTATGTATTTATGTACGTAAGTATGTGTATGTATAAAAATGTATGTATGTATATGTGTATGTATATATATGTGTGTAGTCAATCAGATTTTATTAAAGGTATTATTGTACCATTTATTTTGTACCCTCCTCTGGCCCTGCATGCTAGAGATCTTTCCTAGCTTAGTTTCATTTTGGTGAAGTTATGAACCAATAAAGCACCAACAAAATTAAAAATAAAATAAAAACTTTTGACTTGCTTATAGCTCCTAATCATCTTCAGTACAGTTTCTTAAAGATATGAGTCTATCCATCCTTTTCCCCCGAAAAATTGTTTCTTTGATTTTTGTTTGAAGTAGCTGCTATTTGTAAAATAGGCGCTCAGCAACAAAACGGCTTTTTTTATTTCGATACTGGTGTGTGAGTACTCCTATGAGTAAAAAAATCTAGAAAAAAGGTAGGCTATTTTTTTCGAAAGGCACATAACGATATTAGTAATGTATTGATATACTTTCACTTACTAAGAGTTATCCTAATTTTCAATCTCAAGTTTTTTCTTTATAATTCACATCAGGGTTAAGTACTTTTTCAATTATTTATCTAAAAATATTAGATTGGTGGGCTATGAAAAAAGATCATATGCCATAGATTGAATCACACTGGTTTGAACCATCCAATCTAGAATAACTGGATAATAAGGAAAGGTTTGTTAAGTAACTGAATCTTCGTTAAGATAACAAAAAGATTGAATTTTTTTCGGACACGACATCTTACAATTCATTTGGGCTACGCATACGGACTATTTACGAAAATGGTCTAGGATGGAGGAAGGTTAAATTTAGAGGAACTGTACCCACATTTGAGTGTAGAGAGAAATTCATAAAACAAATAGAAAAAATTCCTTCAACACATCCAACCGGAATCAAACCACGATCTCCCTATCATCGGCATTATAGCCTATTGCGAGAATAACGCCTTAGACCATGCGGCCCCGAAAGCAGGTATTATAAAGTGAATAGTTGGAAAATAATTCTAAATAAAGGTAGCTACAGTAGCCTTCGCATATACGGCTTCTTGAGTGATAGTCAAGCATGCTAACTGCTCACTCAACCGTGTGAATATAGATGTGAATGTGTAAAACATGTCCGAGAGGATTAAGGCTAAAAATATCCTCCTCTTTAGAGTTCAATAGTAAATCAGCTAGAGACGTGGATATTAAGAGTCCTTCATATTCAGGAGATCCAAAGTGTCAATAAGTATAAATTTGACCAAGATTGTGAGCTTACAGCATCCTGATTCCTACTTGGTGGCCTAGGGTTCGATATCAGGTAGCTTGATTACCTACTTCCTTCTGAATAATGTAGTTTCCAATATAATATTAAGTTGGATGCTTGTAAAATTTATTTTAACTAGTGAGGTTCAGCTCGATTTATCAATATACTCGATTCTTCCTGAAATCGAGAAACCATCTTAATATTAAAATTTTTGATAACCTTAATTCCTAGGAAAAGCAATCTCAAGTTTTTAAATTAAACAACAAATTTCATAATTTGACAAATTTTCATTGTGACCATGGTTGATTATATTTCCGTTACAGTTTATTACCGGGAAATGTTAATGTACTAAGCAAGGTATAGTGTTTTAGTTTTCTTTCTCAAATCAAACAGGGCCGTTTTGTTTATGTGTTTATTATATTATTTAAACTTTTTTGTTTTTTCACCTCATTACTCTACAATATATAAATAAATATCATATTTTGAGTGTGAGGTTGGACACATTTAAAAGAACAGTAATTGTAAACGTTGAGTAGCCAGAATCAAGAATTTAAAAAAATGTGGTTTAAATTTAAGAATGGAAATTAAAATTAAAAATAAGGAATGGGAACATCGTAAACCTTTACACCTTATTCCATTAAATTATGTATTTCAAGCTGCTGTTAGTCAGTACTGCCACTATATCGTAGGGCCGATAAAAAATAACTATTTCAACCGGTTTGACTTAATGAACATCCACCTTATCCAAACTTCAGTTATGTTTGTATTTGACGTCTGTGTATGGCTCTGTGTGTCTGCAAGTCTCTCATAACCTTTTCTACCAACAACCTTCTCCCCTAAAAAAAAGATATATCGGTTCGTTACCCCGAGACGCTCAGAAGGCGTCGCGATGACTGGTACATACAGCGTCCCACGAGAAGAACGAAGGTCCTAGCTGTAAAAGCACTAAGGTTAAAAATGATTGGCAAGACTGCTTGGTTTTCATCCTTATTGAGTACGGAGGTGAAATCTTCTCTTTCGTAAAATGAAAGCGTGTCTATTTGTAACTGTGTAAACTTTCTGTCCTTACCTTTCTGAAACTACTGTTTGGTTAACTAATTCACTTCATACTAAGAAATAAAGATAGCTTAGCTAGAACATTCCCGTTTTTGTTAAAGATTCTTTGGCTTTCATCATCTCAAGCTTTTCCTTTTGATGGTGATGTCTTGTATATATATATATATATTTCTAGGTGGAATGAGCCCACGTGAGAATGTTTACCAAATAAGCCTTATTACGTATATAACTTTTAGATATTGTCTTCGAAATGAGCACTTAAATGTTCATTTTCACAATACATTTAATGAAACAAAATCTAGGTTTAATTTTGTCCTTCAATTTTTAGAATAAAGGAATATACCTATCAAATAGTTATGCAGGTTAAACGTTTAGTATTAGCTGTTAGAAACATAATCTAAAGTTTATACTTCCAATTTAATAGCTTAACGCATACCTTAGAGATTTAAAAAACTACTATAATAAAACATATCGATGGTATAAATTGTCATAATTTATTGAAATACTTTTAAAATATTATGGATTTTTTTGCTAAGTTGATAGTTTATAAAATTTGAATGAAACGCTATTTGTCTAAGTACCACAACACACTTTGGATTTGTTTAATATAATAGATGGTCTATTCCTTTTACTCAACAATTTATTAAGAAGCCTGATGTGTAAATATTTATTGTCAACAAGGTAGTGAGTGCAGTTTCTAAATAAATGCACTATAAATGGGACGATAAAGGAGTAAGAGAATCTAATGAAAGGTAAAACTGAGTGTTACCCTTAAAGAATGTCCAAATCAAAAAATGTGGTCACAAACATTTATGAGCTGTTCTAGATTATTTTTTACGAATATATTCTCTCTAAGAGTTCAATTGTTTTTACATACGAAATCACAAAGGAGTCTTACTTATATTATATTAAAACGACACTTTAGACACATTAGGTTGAGTGAGTAGGAAGATGTTTTGATCACTTGTGCCGTATATTTATATTAATATTTCATGAATTAAAAAAGTGTTATTGTATAGATTACGCTAAGAGCCTACCTTAAATTGGTATATATGTGTGTCCTCTTCACACAAACTTAGTTTCCTGTTCCGACCACCACATCACAAAATATCAAAACGTAAATTCAGTTGAACGCCTAGACTGACAGCGATTAAATAATAGTTTGTATATTCAAAACTAGGAAATATAAAGATTGTAGATGTTGTGTGAATATTCCTTTGATGTAAACTTTGTTTGAGTGAACAAGTTCCAAACCCTAAACACATCCAGACCCAAACTGTGAGAATCAGGTGCTCGCGAGCATTCCCTTTAATGTATCCGCTACTAGAGTGAACAAGCTCCAAACCCTAAACACATCCAGACCCAAACTTTGAGAATCAGGTGCTCGCGAGCATTCCCTTTAATGTATCCGCTACTAGAGTGAACAAGCTCCAAACCCTATTACACATCCAGACCCAAACTGTGAGAATCAGGTGCTCGCGAGCATTCCCTTTAATGTATCCGCTACTAGAGTGAACAAGCTCCAAACCCTAAACACATCCAGACCCAAACTTTGAGAATCAGGTGCTCGCGAGCATTCCCTTTAATGTATCCGCTACTAGAGTGAACAAGCTCCAAACCCTATACACATCCAGACCCAAACTGTGAGAATCAGGTGCTCGCGAGCATTCCCTTTAATGTATCCGCTACTAGAGTGAACAAGCTCCAAACTCTAAACACATCCAGACCCAAACTGTGAGAATCAGGTGCTCACGAGCATTCACTTTAATGTATATGCTACTTGAGAGAACTCTTGGGGAGCTCCGAAAAACTTACAAACACCCTTTGGGGCTGTAATAACACAGCTCGCGAGCACGGTTTGGACGCAACTTTTATTTGCTTTATTTATTTGCATTATGTTTTATAAATTCCTATTGTTCAAGCAAAGTTATTAACACTTGGGCACGCAAGGTATAGTGAGAGCCTAATCACTGATTCCTCAACTTTCTTTACAAAATATGATTAAATCATTTTACTTCTACCTGGAGTCTAACCAAAGGCTCCAAGGGGTTGCATTTAAATAGTAACGTATAAAAACACTCTCAACAGAGGTGGGATCCATTTTATTACTGAACATATATTACAAACTAGTTTTGCATTCAAACAATCTTGAAATATTAGAAGAACCTTTGAAGAAAAAAAGGTTTAAATGAGTCTGACTTTAGCAAAGACATTGAATAAAGAATAAATACTAATATGTGCTTATAAATAATTGCTATCCTTTTGCGAATGGCTGTTTCCCTAGACTCGCCCATCTTCTTATATCCTCGCAGTTATTATTTTTATTTTCACATCTTCTCATCTTCAACTTAACTTTGATGTTTCTAAAACTTATTTTCCTAACTCCGCCTGAAGAAAATGAGAAATTCCATAATGTCATCCTTATATATAAGTAATGTAGTTTATACTTGCAAGATTACAACAAAAAAACCTCGTAAGATATGACAAGAGTAATAAAACTTTCAAAGCGGTTTTTTTTAATCTTAGTCAGAAATATTAAATACTACTAGCTGCAAGTTTTCAGCGTTGCACGGGTAGAAATAGAATCACTACTATCAGGGCTATATTAATATTTTGTAGGGCCCTTAGTTTATTAGATCGAAAGGCACCCGCATCTATGGTCAAACAGTCCATGTAGTTACGCTCGCAGATTATGATTTTAAAAATTACACTCGTGGTGCACAGTTAAGGTTTCATTGAATGAAACGTTTCCGCTTTTAATCGTAATATATAAAATTTAAAAATAACTATCAACGTGAAATTTTAAAGTTTTCATAAGTACATATGCCAAATTTTTACTTTCTATTATTTGTAGTTTAGAAACCATACAAACTTCTAATATAATAAAATAATTCTCTAGAGGTTGGAATCCTAAGATTTTCTTTGTTACAGTACGTAAGATAATGCTAAATTTTAACTTTTTACCCAAACTATTGATGAACAGATATAAGATGTCAGATTCCCTATATATATATATATATATATATATATATATATATATATATATATATANTATATATATATATATATATTAGTATATAATATTAAATAAACTAAATAAACTTCTCTGGGGGGAATTTCTCGAATTTGTGGTCACACGGTCTAAAAGCAGCAAGCTCTAAATTGATTTAAAGTAAAAAAGACAAATGCTTATAGAGTTGTTGATTTAAAATAAACATGTCCTAGGTGCTCATAATAATGGCACTCTTTAGTACATGCTATATTTCAGCTTTCTATATCACTTGGTTTCATGAGTTACTTGAAACATAGATCAAATGGTCTAATACATCAGTATTACAAAAGTAAAAAGCAGGTTTCATAAAATCAGTATGCAAAATTGTATCTATATATTTCTTAATTTTTGATTTACCAATACTGTTGGTCATTGAGTTCAGTCGTTTATCTATTTAATCCATCATGATGTGGGTACTCTTACCATTGTAAATGTACTATTGGCAGCATAAATCCATCTCCATAGTCGAAGTTAGCCAACGATTTATAGACATCCATTACATGCTCGACTTTAAAATATGAGTGAAGAATGACCCTGGGTACGGGATAATTTTTTGATAGCTCAATGATAAAAGTACCAAGCCCTTGGGTTAAACTCCTTCCTCCACTTGTCATTTTTTAATTTAAATAATATTATATTTACATACGGCTATAACCATAACTGATATACTAGCTTAGCTACTAATCCAGTATGAATATAAGATGGAAATAAAGATTTAAGATAATATCCATATGATAGAATAATTTTGGTTTTGTTATAACCCTATAGACTAGTATTATGTTGAACATTAAAGTAAGAAGTACTACACATATTATTATTTATTATGTATTGTAATCAACCAATCTCGTTAGTTATGAACAGAATGACAAGTAAATGCATATTTTAGCTAATTCAATATTATACTTCTTCCTGGTGCATTTATCTAGTTCACTTTAACAAGATATATGTGTTCTTGATTTCAATTTTGTAAGATGGTTAATTATTAACATTCTTGCAAACTAAGAGAGAGATTAAATGTTTGTGGTTTGAATGGGGATTAGAAATTATAATTAGAATATAATATGCTTACAAAGTTGGGGGGTGAACCAGGGAGAATTTTACCCTTTCAATAAATGCACCTCTTTATATATGTAATTTACTCCCCTTTGATATTATCGGCTACAACGCATTTAACTCAAATTACCTTTTAAGGGTATCCAATGTTCAAGAATTTAAGGAAGAAAACACATTTCATATAGCTTCTAAGGACATCCAAATTTTAAAATATCTTTTGAGCGAGAATCACTCCAATTAGAATATCGATAAATTCTACTCGTATATAAAAAAGTCCAGACTAGGACCACTCTAACTTTAAGAGGCATCCAAATTTCAAAAAAACTCTTTAAGTGAGGATTCAAACCGGTTTCTAAGGTCATTCAGTTTCTCAACATTTGGTGGGAAGTGGTTCCGTATCTCTATTTGGCCCTGGCAGCCTAGTGTATTTTATTGTTAATTTAATTACTCCCTCCCCATCCCTTGTAATGTACTTTGAGAATATTATTTTATTTTTATTTATATTACAAGTTTGATGTCTTAATCCGCGTGGACAGCGATATGAATTATTTATAAAATGCAAAACATATAAAGATAAAACTTAAATGCATTTAAGTAAAATTTAAAATTACAAGTTGTTAATTTTTTTACGTTCATACATTACGTTTTAAGGCAAAAAATTCATTTTTACATAAGTATTAATATTATTATAAGCACCGCATCTTACTACCCGTTCGGGTTATACGCACTTACTCTAATGTGTGATGGTAGGGTGATTGTGAGATTAAATAGAGGACCTACAGTTTGACGTAGAATACGAACCACGGTGAAGGCCTGGCATTCCCCACATTCACAAGATGTATTGTCAGAGGTGAAGGAAGGGTTTGGCAATCAGATAAATCTGTGCTGGGACCGAGGATTGAAACCCCGTCCCCTAGCACGGAAGTCTGACACCTTAGCCCTAGACCACCCGGTTACCGTTTACTTAATTAAACCTTGAGTGGGTATTATGCGGTGCAATTTTTTAAATCTTAATTTACGAGCATGATGCCTTATACGGTTTTGTCACTGATTTGGGTGCCCTCAGACTCAATAAAACTAATGTGAAATATTAAATAGTGCATAATCACAAAATAAAGCGCTACTACCTCTACTGCACTTGAAAGTAGATTGCACGGATGGATACACTTTTAACTAATTCAAAGCAATTCGTGCATATACAACGTGTTTTTTTTGTTTCGTACCCCTAAGTATGCTCTTGAAATCTTCCCCCCCCCCTCCCCCCTAAAACGGGTAACCAACTGAAACCCTTTGGTGTCACCACACAGCGACACGGATCTCGTCTGTGACGGAGGTCGTCATACGGATCTGTCACACGCAACCCCAGTTCCCTGGAGCAAGTGTAGATAAGTTTGTTTTTTTCTGTTTGTGGTAGCGTTGCCACTCTCGCGCCTCTGTTTG
Organism: Timema shepardi; assembly: GCA_902151425.1. Classification (NCBI taxonomy): domain Eukaryota; kingdom Metazoa; phylum Arthropoda; class Insecta; order Phasmatodea; family Timematidae; genus Timema; species Timema shepardi. The sequence goes on along the minus strand of CABFVX010001011.1, from coordinate 132,398 downwards.
TCGTTGTATGTATATTTCATGGCAGTTCTGAAAGCTCTTGTCACTCATATATACTTAATCCCACACCAGAAAGCACATTGCAAAGTGTTATGCTCTTATGTATAAAAATACATGCCGAAAGAAAGATTTATAATTTATGGTTAAGATGCACGCTTTTTTTTTAATATAGATCTTTAGAAATTTGGTTGTATTTAAAAGGCTATGAACGGAATTATTTTGTTTTTCCTCCTTGTATTTTGATAATAGTGATATTATTTCTTTGAGGCAAGACAATTATCATTTATTTATTTTTAAATATTCAAAAGTGAACTATATAATCTCCTTAATATTTGGATTAACGAAACTAGAAAATAATCAAATCAATTTAAAACCAAACATAATCTTAAGCAAACATATTAACATTTATTGAAAGCATGATTCTCTCATGAAGTAAAGTATCTGACATATACAAACATTATTTAAATGCTTTAATACATTCATACGTCAAGTTGTGTACTCATTAGATTTAAATTTTGATAGATAGTGTAAATAGCTATGAGATAAAACCAGGCCTAGTAATATATTAAAATGTTATCAATGCTGGCCGCAATATATACATATGTTTATAATTTCTAAAATGTCAATCCTAAAAGAATATTACTATAAAAGCGAATACATCCAAACAAAATCAATAACCTTCTCTCAAAAGCGAGAGATAAAATAATCTATAAATAAGTTAAAAAAAAAGATAGCTATGAATTTATTAGGATGATGAATTACAAATGAATAAAATATAGATGAAAGGGAAATACTAATTCCAACACACCAAGGTTTTGAAAACTTTGTAAAAAAAATTGATTGGCTAAGTTAAAATAAAACAAAAATTCCTGGTTAAGTTTTTAATGTATGCGCGATGGGCGGTTATTATTCATGGATCCGTGACACAGGCACTATATTCGACTCACGAGTTTCCTCTTTTGGATTTTGATTGCTTTCCAGGGGCAGCGAATATAGTTATTCTTGTAAAAATAACATTTTCCACAAGTGAGATGTGTTTCTATAATAGTGTAGTAATGTATTTCTTTCCTACAAACTTGGAATGTGTTATATCACTGATACTTTCATCCTGAAATGGAACTTTGAAAATTAAAATATTGTTTTTCTATCTTCTTCGTGTATCAAGATAATACATAATATAAACAAAAAAACTGGCATGATAATATAAATCTGGTCTCTAGCTTGTGATTAAATAACTTCGGTTATTGGAATGTTTTACATTAGAGTATATCTTAAAACATTGTGTTTTTTTTAGTGGGAGGAGATTAATATTTATGTTATTTTTTAAAAATAATCAATATTGATTTTCCATTAATTTTAAAACTAAATTTGTTAGCATGAAATAATAATTTAAGTTTGCTGTTATAATAGCTAAACTATTCAACGTGTCATAAAGAACATTTAAAACTTTAATTCTCTAGCATGGCTTCACAATTTTTGTATTCCAAATACTAAATTTTATAAAGTATCATAACTACTTACAGCTTTACGTTTGAATTTATTTTTGTAACTTAACATGATAATTTTACGTTAGATATTCTAAAAACTAAATTATTTGATGTGACATAATTTTACATTTGGTATAACTAACAAGGGATAACTAATTTTGATATCTCAAATATTAAGTTTTATTTTAATATTTTTAATACAAATTTGCCAATGTGACATAGCTATTTTTGATTTCTAAACAAATTAAACTAAGCACATAATGTAATTTTATTTGATAATTTTTATTTTGAATTATAATTTTAAGATGGGCTATCTCAATTCAAAACTTTAAATAAGTTATTCCTAATAAAGTAAAATATGTTTATTTATTTCAAATGCCTGTATTTATTTTCTATTGTATTCCAGCTACTAGTACCAGTAATTTAAAGTGGCAAAAAAGTGGTAGTCATTAAATACTCCTGAGAGAATGCCTACAATGTGTGAAGCCAAAAAGATAGGATAGGGGGGNGGGGGGGGGGGGGGGGGGGCAGGGGTCTAATAGAGACGAGATTGCAAGGATTGGTGGGTAGAGGAAGAGAGGGATAAAAGAGTAAGAGTTGGTTTTTAATGCGGTGGTGCTAATGAATGGATGAAGTGTGCCTGCCTGAGATGAAAGAGGACCAGGTTAATAAATGAACACATCCAGCCTAGAGGTCAGCACTGCAGAGCAGTAACTTGCTGCATAAATCATCTCAAACACGAGAAAAGGAGTGAAAACGTGTAAAAAAGGTGGAGGGGGGTAGGAGGAGGCAACAAAGGTTCAGAGAAAAAAATAATCCTATTACGATATATTCATTTAGATCGTTCTAAGATTTTCACTTCACGATGATGTTTCTGGAGAATTTGAGCGTACAACTTGTCCTTCCTTTGATATAAAATCTTTCATACATCCTTTTTTTTTATTAGTTCAAACGTCTTACTAAGATTATTTTATAGTAATGTTAATTTAGTTTTTATAAATATTAATGTTTTCAATATTAAATTTATTATATGAGAGACAGAAAAAAAAATCAAATGTTTATAAAAGTGCCCAGTAGGACCTAAATATTTCCAAACAAATATCCATAGGCTAAAATAGTCGCGCTATAGTCAGGCCTAAAAACCGTTGATTGAATGGAACAACAAAAGAACCGGTATCAGTGAACAAGTGGGTAAAGGGTTTCGCCTTTTTTGTCGGTGCAGGGAGATCATGGTTCGAATCTTAACCAAGTGCTTGATGTGTTTTTCCTAAAATTATTTCCTACTCTCCCTCCAAGAAAATGCTGGGAAATTTTCTTTTAAAACTATTTTTACCTTATTATTAACCTCTTAGTGTAGACAAGTGGACATAACTACTGGGTAGTGAGGCGCAAAGTATATACAAAAATAAGGAAAAGAAATCATTCTAATATATTAACATTTTTCACACCATTATATTTTCATTAATTTCATAAATTTTTTTGCAATAAAATTTTTATAAATAGCTTTTTATATTTATTTCTCCAAAAATTACCCGCCTCGGTGGCGTAGTTGGCTAACGCGCTAGTCGTGTTGAGCTTGACCGCTGAGGACGGGGAGAATGAGGTTCGAATCTCGGTTGGGTGAACTGTAGGTGGTTTCCCTAATTGGTTTTCCACTCTCCCTCCACGTAAATGCGGGTTCACTTCCTCTAATTCAACCTTCCCAATCCATTAGCGTAATTAGTACTTAAAGCGTATAAACCGAACGGGTAGTAAGACGTTGTGCTAAATAATAATTATCCAAAAATTAGTTAGAAAGGTATTTTCGTTATGATTTAGACCATGAAACTCTATAATGATGTTTTTGGGTTGTAGGCACATTAAGAGTTTTTAGGTTAGGTTTTTTTTAGTTAAAGTAAAGTTACGTCCCAGTGCCAGTAGTTACCAATAACAACTTAAATTAACATATTTAAATAAATGGTATTATGGTTAGAGCTTAGCTATATGCATCTTAAGTTAAGTTGGGAAGTCAAATCCTAGGGGATAATGATAGGGATAGAGTATTGAACCACAATCTTTCAGGATAGATCCAAGCTAGATATCTAGATATGAAAGATGATTAATATGATAGAGATGATAGATGGAATTAAGTATAAAATAATCTTTTGCGTGTTGATTTTTAGTATTAACTTCAAACTTTTATATATATATATATATATATATATATATGAATGTTTTCACCAAGCTTGATGTCTATAGGTGCAAACTGTCCAGCTGTGTAAATATATAATTTAGAGCCATGTGCACACAAGAGGTCAAACAAAAAAGGGAACCTATAATAAAAAAAAGTAGGCAAGCTACTGCAAACATTCGCACTGAATTAGTGATGGTAGGTGGTGAATTTTAAGAGTTCGAGCCCTTACTTACACTCTGAAAGTAATATTTGTAATTTAGTTGCCTCAATGGCAATACTAGTAGCTAATTGCAGTCTTATAAGTTTCATAACACCTATAGCCCCAGTTATGATTTTATAAACCTAAATTCTCAAACAGAGAATATATACTCGTGTGTGTGTGTTTATATATAATTTTAATCTCTTGTTGGGGACTTCCTCACGAGCCAGTGCAGATGTAGAACTCCTTTCGATGTTTTTAACCCTCTCTCACTCTCCCCCCAATAAAAATATACAAGCATGATTCCGGAACTATAAAGACCAAGAAGGTGATAGAAGGGATAGAGGTTTTTTGAAGAAAGGAAGCTAGTTTTGTTTTTCCGTGAGATTTCTTGGTAACGCAAATCGATGTTTAGAGATTATTTCATAAGATAACGTTAGTCATTATTTTTCTCTTCATTTAATTTCCTGTCTAGTTTTACTAGTTTTCAACTTACCCTTTTAGAATTCATCCCACTCTTTCTTCTTGCTTGATGATCGTCCACATGCAAACAAAGATTACTCTTTTAATTGGTTAAGCTAGAGAAACATTTCAGACATTTTCTTAAATAAATTTAAAAAAGGAGCAAAGGCCACGCCGGCTATAAAAGTTGGGTTAAAACTACACTTTATTTTTGGTGCATTAGAAAAAAGTTGTCATATTTTTAGTTTATTTTTTGTCTTGCTGATCTGTAGACAATACACCATTACTGATTTTGTTTAAAGAATACTGGTTGAAAGAAATTTTTTGAAAATGTTAACACTTTTTTATGTGGTCAACATTGATATAATTTCACTAATTAGTAGTGATTGATTGATGGTTATGATAATTACACCATTTTGGGAAACGTTATAATATAAATAGTAAATTTTAAATTTTAAAATTTTTGAGGAATGACCAAGGCACACAATAATTTCTAGAAAATTGTTATATAAAGATTGACTTACGATTGTGAACAAAACAAGTACCCTCACAGGTTACAAAAGTAGTCAGCTGAAGCAGTCTCACAACACCTTAATAATTGCTCATGTTGCATGTAAAATAGACTAAATAAATTAATTATGAAACATTCTCTCTTAATATTTGCATATTTTTATTTGTAGCTTAATATTTTAAAAGTGCCCCCAAATTTTAATTACATATACTGTTAGTTTAAATTTTGCAAGGCCAGGATGTTTTTTCTTAATTTACCCAGAAAAACTCATCTTTCTCCCTGGAAAAGCGCCTAAATACAAACTTACCTATTGGCGAATTACATCGATCTTGGATATAGCTACAGAATATCTTCAAATTGTATGTAATAAAACCTTGGCTGTGAAGCAATTTCAAGAATTATTTGGATAGCACAAGTTCTACTGATCAAAGTTAATTTCATGGTACCTTAGCTGCATGGACAAAAATTAATACAAAATTGCATTTTTACCGAAACAAAAAGTGTAGCAAGGAATATCATAAAGAAACTAGCTAATTTTTATTTTTTCCTGATTTTAGTCGGATATTGTCTTTCAATCAAGAAACAATTGAAATCGATTTAATTTGAAAACAAACGGCCTTTCCGATGGTCTCCAAACACATTTTTTTTTACTTTTTAACATTCTTGTTTTTACTTGTGTTTTATATAAATTGGTTGATGAATATTTGACAACTTTTGTGAATTCTTATAAAACTCTTATCAGTAGGCTTATTGTTTTATAATTTATTTTAATTTTTTAGAAATCTTTTGTTTTAAATATTTCCCTCTCAGGGTGAATACGTTATTTTACTAGGGGCTGACATATTTTTTATGGAAATAACGAACCATTACACGGTTTTTAATTTAAAATCTCTAATCATTTAAATATAATTTTAGACTTGCCGTAAGCACTTTTTTTGGTTTTATCCATGTGTTACCGTATATTTATTTACTGGGACAAAATCTTTTCTTAGAAACTTAATCAAGATAAATATTTGATACGCTTTTATATTATCTAATATAAATTTAATATACAAATAAATCTAGTATGTATATAAAATAACTCATGGTACATGCTGTGTTATTTGTGTCTTTTTTTTAAAAAAAACTTTGGATTAATTACATATTTAGATGTATTTATTTAAAGGAAAATAGCTTTAATTCGTCAATAAATCTGTTGTTATGAATATTTTATGGGATAAATAAAAGGCTATAAAACTACAATGTATATTTAATGCCAATGTCATCATTTATCCTAAGTAACCAAAGGCAGTTTACAGACGTGGAGTTTCTTCGTTTTAAATACATGACCAAATACAATATATTCCATTGTAGGTTGGGTTTTCAAATGTTATTTATTTTTCATCTTGTTTCTTAGTAATTACCATTAATGTTTTTTTGTCTTTAAATGTTAATCGCATCTTTCTCATTTTAATAGATATTTTTCAAGCCTTTAAATAGAATTTTATTTAAGGAGTGAAGCATGAAATAGATCCTTACTACTAATTATCACCCAGGTTTCGTAAGTTAAAACATTATATCAGCAGAATAGATTACTTTATAATAACAATTAATTAAAATTAAAAACTATAAAATTTCTTTAAGTGAATATTCAATTATAGAAGTGTGTTGTAAGAAGGAATTAAGGACTATGATATACAGGTTTTTAAACGCTATACAAATAAATGAATCACAAACATATGCTCTATCTATAATATTGTTTTAAATGTATTACTCAAGAAACTTTTTTTTATTAAATAATGAAAATATATTGAATTGGACCTCCACAATTTTTTAGTAAAATTTATTTAACAAATTTAGGACATGGTATTGGATGATTTTAAATTTTTAACAAACTGGGAGAATGAAGTGTATTTTAAGTAGCCTATTTGGTCCTTACAGCTAGCGCCAGCATTCATAAAAATACTTGTTCTTTATCGTTTCAAATATAATATGAGATTTTCAAGGAAAGTTCTTGTAAAACAGTTGAGTGAAGATTTCATTTTATATTTGAAACGATAAAGAAAAAATATTTCTATGAATGCTGGCGCTAGCTGTAAGGACCAAATAGGCTACTTAAAAAAACAATATATTCTCCTAATTTGCTAAAAACTATAATCATCCAATAACATGTTTTAAATTTTTTTAAATATAAATTTTACTAAGAAAATGTAGAAGTCCAATCCAATATATTTTCATTATTTAATAAAAATGAATTTCTTGAGTAATACATTCAAACCCCTATATAGATAGATCATATGTTCGTGATTCATTTATTTGTATAGAGTTTAAAAACATGTACATCATAATCCTTATTTCCTTCTTACAACACACTTCTATAATATAATATTTATCTAAAGAAATGTTTTAGTTTTTAATTGTAAGTAATTGTTATTATAAAGTCGTCTATTGTGCTGATATAATATTTTAACTTACGAAACCCAGGTGCTGGTTTAATAATCATTCAACTGTTTTACAAGTACGATCCTTGAAAATCTAATCTTATATTTCTCCTTCCTAATAGTGAAAATGAATATAGCTAGAGTTTCAAATATAGTTAGTTGTCATACAAATATAATTGGACCAAAAATGGATTTTTCTAAATAAAGATAGACGTTTCAATCTAATTAAAGTAGGTATTTTAAATAGGTCTAGTATAATCCACAAAGCGTTTAATATTTTATTGGTATGTCTTAAAACATGTCACATTATCAAACAAATTTCAGAGAAAGGCAATAGGATACTTTTAGAACAAATTCGACGGCATCAACATGGAAATTATGCGAAAGTAATATTTATAAATCGCACCCGACAAAGTACATCCTACTGGGATTAGAACCCCGACCTTTCACATTGGGAAACACGTTGCATAGGTAAGGATCAGCATTAAGTATTATTTCTATCTTTATTGATTACGTTCTATACTCATTGAAACTAGACGCCTTTTACCTTAGACTGTCTTATCTTATCTATTGTCTTAGCCATCTCAACTTGTTCCTTGAAGATGTGATTTACATATAAATAGCAAGTTCGCTTCACTGGTTCGTAGAAAGGGAGGGAGGAAAAATGTACCCATCTAGAACTTTGCTTTCTGTACACACAGAACGCTTTGTGCGTGTCAATTGTTATTTTGTTGTTAAGAACATTTTGCCCTTCTATGTAGCAGTGAAAAAAAAATACAACTGAGCTTCTGGAATCATCCTTGGATGCATGGGTATGTCTAGTTTATTTGTGTTCTTTAAGAACAAACGAGAGAAAATGTTTGCCTTTATTTTGTATTTTTAGTCTTTATAAAGGGAATTTATTTTAAATTTAAATTTAAATTAAACATTTTTGTATGAAGTAGAAGTAGAGCTTACAAGAAGTTACCCGCTTCAGTGACCAAGCGACCTAAGGCGTCACTTACATGTTAGATTGGCCTTCTAATGAAGGAGAGATCGAGGTTCGATTCTCTGTTCTGAAATACTGAGCATCTCTAAACAGTTTCACACTCTCCTTACGCTCAAATGCTGGTAAATTTTTATATTAATATATAATAATTGATTAATAATTTCATACATGTTTTTACAACTTCTATTCGATACATATATGTTTAAAAAAATAATTATGTTTTCTGTTAAACTATTCGTCCAGGTTATGAGACAGAGTTGAGAACGTTATAATATGATAGGAAATGTATCTACATTAGAGTGTATAAATATTGGGAATCATTTTAGGAAAAATAATTTCAATGCATCAAGCCAGAGTTCAAATCCTGTCCTTCAAATCATCGGTTGACCACACAAAAGGTGAGAATGACGCCTCTATCTGCATACCCTCCTCTGCGGGTATAATGCTTATTTAACTATTGGTTATTATTGATTGCAAAACTACAATATTACAATATATATGTTATATTAGTCGTAAAAATATTTTTACAAAATAGTAAGATTATATATATTTTTTAGAAACATATCCTCATTAAAGTCCTTTCTAAGTTGCAAATGAAACACGATAAGTATGTTTTTAAATTATATATAAAATTTTGTTTAGATACGTCCAAGTGTCATATAAAAATATCTAAAAAAAGAAGGAAAAGTATCAGTGGTTTTTGTTTCTATGAATATATTTTTAGAGTTATTAAAACTTCCCCATTTCCAAGAAGAGGACGGAAACCACGTCACACATAAAAGCCTCAACTTGACTGAAACTGTCTTCAGTTGTGATAAACTTTTTTTTTCTTTGAGTTGGAAAGATGGAAGTAATCCTCTGACACTTTGTTCTGGGTTCAGCTAACAAAAATATAAACACCCCCAATATTAAAATTTACAAAACTCTTTTTTTTTCCGTGCTACTAGAATATTTACAATAATAAGTAAAGGTAAAATTTAGATCAAGAAATTTTTTATAGAATCTATACCCACATTTTTCTGTGTGTG
>CABFVX010001011.1:77523-123029 GCA_902151425.1 Timema shepardi | reverse complement strand
GGGGGGGGGGGGGGAGGCTGAGAGAGGGAGAGGCAAGGGAAAGCTTAGGAATAATTATTTTGGTATATCTCTCTGGGATTCTCTTCCAATCATTTGCAAACTGTGCAAACCAGACCAAATGATGCTAAAATCTTTTTGCCCACGTGTTTACTGGTGGTTGTAGCTTGGCACATTGTTTTAGGGCTATTCCAGGGAGGAAGGGAGGGATAGGCTCAAATTTCACCTGGGTGCACTTTCTTTACTATAGTTTCATTAATAGGAATTTTCATTAAAAACATTTTTTTATACAAAATTGATAGAATTTTAATATTTTATTAGTGATAATTTTTATGCATTAAATGTGTATAAATATATAATTTACATCTGCAAACCACATTAACTTAACTATGAATACGTTAACCTAGATATAGTGGCTTTTATAGCTGTCAGGATCTTCCTATTAAAATTGTACTTAACTCGTCATATCCCTTAGGCTAACGTATTAAAGTTAAAATATACTAATACAAATCTTAAGGAAACTATAATTGGTATTTAATGAAAGCAACTTCATTAATATATAGTGAATAAGTCTTAATCTATATGTGATAGAAAGAATATTTTATTTACCTATATAGACGCATCAACTCTATAACCAATATGTTTTAGGTGGAATATTAAGAACGTGAGAAAAAGTCAGTATTTTTTCAGTGTTTATGACAATTTTTTTGTTTTATGCAAAAATAAATATAATATTTCTCCAGTAAAAACACCGTTTTATTTTATTTGTGTTGTAAAATCAACTATTCTCTTATATCTGTTATGTGCAAAGTGGCATTAGATGACCAACTTTTTAAATTAAGACTAAAAGTTATTAATTAAATTCATGATACTCTTGACAGATATTCAAAAACTGTTGAGTTAACCATAATTTGATTCAAATTAAACTAAATGTTTCGACTGAATAAATATTTTAGTTACTTTCGCCGAAAAAATATTAAGCTATAAAAACTGCAAAAAAATTGATATTTTTTCGCTGTCATTATGCTCCTACTTTAATGTTTATGGATAAGAATGTTTTCGGGTGAATTTTAAGAATCCGCATCATATTTTCTGAGTTGATGTAGAAAAACACATAACTAGTAAAAACATCCCATATATCATAATTTTTTTTTTCATAGCGCTTTTTGAAAAAACAAAATAATCTACAAACTTTATAATATACGAAAATAACAATGGAGACCATTAGTTAAAGTTAGTTAACCATACAAATTATTATTAAAAATCTCGTCATGTAATCACGCCAAACGACGTTTATTTATGGAATAAGCTAGGCAAATATAGAATGAAGGAATATAATGCACTGTTATTTAAATAGTTATATAACAAATATTTAATTTACTCGCATTTTGTCAAATGTTTTCTACAACCCCTAAACATTTAATTTGGGACCCCCTAAAGGGCATCGAACCATATTTGAAGAAACTTTGTTTCATATAATCAAACGGGATTGAGCTACAGCATTTCAAATCAAGAGTCAGTCTACATTACATATGTTATCATCCATTTCGATGAAAACTAGTAGTTTCACGTTATTTTCAAATGGCACGTCTAAATACGAAATCCAACAAACCCGTTCAAATATACTCGAGAAAAAAGTTCTGTTCCACGGTAAAGTACTTAAAGAAATCATAATAGTTACTTTAAATTTGTCTTCCAATTTTTGATTAAATTTTTACTCTCCTTAAAATACTATTTTCAAATTGTCAGAACATGTTTGGTATTAAATTAAAAAGATAGATTTAAGTATTGATGGGTAGATTATAAAATTCTACCGATTTGAGTGATGGTTTTATAATTCCCATATCTCAGTATTAGATTTTTAATTTCAATAGATTAGTCAAACCAATATAATTCTATTTGGTTTCCATAGTTTTAAATTTTCTTTATCATGGGTTGTTACAACAAAATAGAAGAATATTATTAATAATATTTCATAATCGTGAATGCTCTATATGTTATATTATAGTTTGAAACAAAATGTTCAAAAAGCATTTATCAATGCACCTAAATTTAAAAAAAATCAAAATAAAATAAGTATAAAGCATGGTTTTAATGAAGAACACTATATCCTAAACGTCAGTTAGAATTAAAATCACAACATTGCCTTGAGAAATGAGACTATAACATCTAACTATCAAGTTTGGATGAAATCCAACAAATAATTTCGAATTTATTTAAATGAATAGCCTTCTCTACCTATACAGACACAAAGGAACAGACAGATTAGTAAAACAGTTTTTTTTTAAAGTTTTATAATCACACATTACATACATACATACATACATACATACATACATACATACATACATACATACATACATACATACATACATACATACATACATATATGAGAGAGAGAGAGAGAGAGAATAAATATTAATCATAATCTCAAGTTTTTTTCACGATTGAAATTTAATCTATGGGAAAGTAAACAATTTAAAATAATTTGTATGCTGAGAATTTGGATTTTTTTAATGTTAATACTATTTGTTTGGATGTACCTATTTTTTAAGATATTTTTTAAAACTTATGTAGTTAATACAAAATCTAAGAATGTAGAACAATTTATCGACTCACCTAAACAATTTCCAGTTCTTAACTGCTAAACGTAGTAAACTGAAAACTAAATATTTACAGAGTCCTTTTATTCTACATTAAAAGTACTAGTGTTAACTTTCCATATATTTTATATTAAATCAAAGAACTGTCAATTAGTTGATAAAATTTCAAATTATTATTTGTTCTTATATTTATTCTTTTGTTTATGCTAGAAAATTTATGATGAAAAAACCTACGTTTAAGGAACTGTATTAACAAAAACTATTCTATTTATCATTTCGTAATATTATAGTACAAATAAAATATGTGTATCCTATGTATAAAGTAAATGGGTGTGGTAAATGGGTGGTAAACTCAGCCTCGTGAGGAAAAACGAGGAGCTACTTGAATGAAAAAGTAGAGGCCACAGTCTATAGAACTGAGATTAATGGCCAGAGGTTTTGTAGTATTGACCACATGACACCCTCTATCCGCAGAAGTTAGCACTATATTCACCAACAGACGGTGGACGCTGGGTCATTATGTCTTGATTGCGGGCTTATGCGATGGAGTTTTTTTTTTGTGTATTCTATTTAATTTGTTATCTTTTTCTTCTGATGTAAATCTCACTCTAACCTTTTTTATGGAAGTAAATATGATAGATGTAAGATAAGAAGCTGCTTCAGTTATTGGTTTTTCAAGAACGGTTGTACTTAACTAGAAAGTTCATCCCCGTGAAATGTGTTTTAGACAACAACGCGGATATGGTTTCTTTTTTCCTTCATCACAACCTTTCTATGTATAACTCACTCTAATCAGTGAACGTATGGACGCTATTATGACACGGTTCCTGATAGAAGAATGTGATTTAGTTCTATAAAAATAAATAGTAGGCCAACGGTACACGACCCAGTCTTTCTCTCACTTTTATCTTAGAATATACATTTACTGAAAACTCGTAATATTTGTGAAAATTTATAATAGGTCTGTTTATTTATTCTTGTAGAAACATTGCACCAAAGGTCACAAATGAAATAATATACCATGTTACTTACTTTATATAATTAGAAACAAGGAGCACTGCTACCTAAAAAATTGAAAAATGGAAAAAATACTTGTCCACCAAGGAGCATAAGATACAGATTAATTTTCAAAGACCTAAATTAGAAAGTATGTATATTTGATTATAGCTCAGAAAATATTGGTTATATAAAAATATATTTTAAGTAAAATATTTGTATCTTTAATAGTACTACAACTTTACAATAATAAGATATCTCGTATCTCAAATAGTTGTGGATAAATGATGAAAATTTGATAATTTTTCCTTTATAAAATACCCTCAAAGTTTTTTTCATGAGAAAATGAGAGCTACCATCTTGTTTATAGTAATAAATAATGTCTGATATAAAATTTAATCAAAATCATTAAAGCGAATTCCAAGAAAGTCGATTTTTTATTCTCTTTTGGCCCTTCAGTAAACTACCCCTAAATTTAGGGCTAAACATTGTAGTGAAATAATTTTTACATTGATAATAAAAAGAATATAATAATCTTTAATATATCATCTTTTGACCGGGAAAATATCAATCTTTTTAACCTCGGTTCATTCAAACAGTGTAAGAGATACCTGTGTATTCTCTTTACCTATATACTTGTGTTTTAGTTGGGCGCCACCCCTAGTATCTAGGGGAAAAATAATAGTCATAAAAAAAGTTTACCTCGACTATCCACTCAGCGGCACGACGACTCTCAACCTCGGGACCTCTGGGTGAACTTAAAGCTTAAAAAACCATGACCAATATAGATAAAAAAAATTGATTGTTGAAGAAAAATATAATTTAGGCTACAAATAAAAATGAATGTATGAAATAACCATTGTTGGCACTTTTGTGAATTTATTGTTGTTTCCCTTTTGTCCACATCCAAATCCTACCTATAGAATTCCGGTTAATTATAATTCTAAATTTACAAGGTGTAGCACAGTATTGTTGAAACCAAAGGAAGAGAAAAAAAAAATATATATATATATATACAATCAGTAAAATCAATAATTAGACATAAAATATAATGTTAATTATTTTGTTGTATTAGTTTGTCCTTCTGGAAGTAAATAAGTTCTGACTTATTTAGGAAAGAGAAAATAAATGATTACAATAATCAAAAGTTGAAGAGTTGGTTTGACCTCACCCATGTATTACATTAGTCCATACTGGAACACCATCTTCATAAATGTGTTTCACTTCAAATTCTTCCACAAATTACTAGAGTATAAATATTGTAGCTCTCACACACACTCTTAGCTTCCTTTTTTTACTACTTTAACTAAAATCTTCCACCTTTGAACCACTATTAAATAACTGGAATTGGGAGCCCACATCCATTTGGCTCCATGTTGGAACACCAACCCGGAAGAACTCTCTCTACTCAAAACCTTCTAATCTTTTTTTAAATTTAAAAATGTTCTATTCCAAGTCCAAAGAGAAAACAAACTACGTATAAATAAAAACGAAAATGAATTGTTGGCTATATACTAGTGATAAAATAAAATGAAATGTAGATTTAATATAAGTATTTAAACATAGCCAATTGAATAAGAATAATGTGTTTATAAAGAATAAAATGTCTATTTCCTTCTGTCAAAATTAAAAATCGCGCTCGTTTTTCTTCCTTCCAAAACACGAGGTTCACTACTTACTCGTTTGATAGCACTGCCCATGCGTTAAAACAAACATGGCCGACCTTCAAAATCAACACAGTCAATCACACTTCTTAAAAGGATAATTAATATGCTTAATAAAAGGTAAGTGTTCTTCCTTAAATCAAAATTCCTTATTTAAATTATTTAAAACAATGTTTTACGTTGTTCCTTCCGTCCTTTTACTTAATTTAATATATGTAAACATTGTCATTAGTCAGGCTGGGATTCAGCTGATGAACTTTGAAGATTTCACGGAAAATAAATGGGAAAATAAATTAGAAATTGTTCAAAAAATTAGAAAAAAATAGGGAAATACAAGGTAGGGTGGCAAATAACATCATAACATATCATTTTTAAAAATACCTTGGGACCTTATGAACATCCCAAATACCAAATTATAGCCTAATCTCTAAAATAGTTTCAGCTCTAGCCTGAGGTACAGACAGACGGACAGACAGACAGACGGCATCTTGAAAACCATATTTAATTTCTCTCAACACCTTGGAGAGAAAGTTTTGTGATAGTAAAAAAATTCTAGCTCGAGATTTTGTAAAATGTTGACGTTTTATGACCCCCTGAAACAAAAAAGAAGTTTTTTGTGACGCCGTTTCTCTCTCTCTATTTCTCCTCGAGTAGTTTTTTTATTTCGAAAAATGCCTCGCACTGAATCAAAGATGAAACTGATCCTTAAGGGTTTAAAAACCTCACATTTTAAGTTTTATAAATAAAAAAATAATAATGAAAAGGTGAGATTATATAATTTTCAGTGAAGTTTCATACGAGAAATCACATTCTGAAATTATTATTATTATTATTATTATTATTATTATTATTATTAGCTCCGCGTCTTACTACCCTTTCGAGTTATACACACCTACGCTAATGTGAAATGGTAGAATGATATTGAGATGAAATGGAGGACCTACAGTTTAACGTGGAATCCGAACCACGGTGGAGGTCTGGCATTCCTCACATTCACAAGATGTCTTTTCAGAGGTGAAGGAAGGGTTTGGTAATCAGATAAATCTTTTGCCGGGAGCGAGGATTGAACCCCGGCCTCCAGCATAGAAGTCTGACACCCTAACCCTAGACCGCCAGGTCACCGACACATTCTGAATGTATGGTTGTCTACAGGGAGATGGGAGGGGAGAATGGGGCAAGGAGTTCACCCAAGCCCCCACTTTTTAAAGGCCCCTATACACCTTAAAACCTTTTTGTAGAGAAAATTGGTTTCTACAGTCTCAACACAGGCTAAATTTTTTAAAAAAGTTATTATTTTCCAAGCTAAACGTGATGAGCATTGTAAAGATAAACATAATTTAGCTTAGTGGTTGAAAGACATTTTCGGATTTATTTATAAATAGCACAGTCCAAATATCATTTTAGTTAAAATTAGTATAAAACAGAAATTAGTTTGACTAGTTGAAGTGAAGGCTCCTCCTTCCACACTATTCCCACAAACAAAAACGCATTGCAGTATGCCCTTTGAATCCTCTGTGTGGCCCTGCTTGAGACCAAGAACTGAAACTGAAAATATTGATGAGGTGGAATGATGGACCGGTAGTTGAGTTATCCTATTTTTGACACCTCTAGCTCCTAGTCCTTGATCACCCCCCTCCCTTACCCATGCCACCTCTTCATCCCTCCGCCAGTAGGGGCTGGTATTAACCACTCCACCGCGGACCTAACCCCTATCCCGAACAGGTTGAGTGTGGTCTGTGGTCGGAGAACCCGTTAAAGGGAACGGACGCTGGGGTTTTATAAACATCCCCTTTCCTCCAGGTGGTTCGGGAACTCACAGATGTAATCAGATTGTGGTGAGGGTTGTTTCAATCAGTTCGACCACACGCTCAATTAATATGGACACCCTCGATCTTTACCCCTCCCCCTACTCGTAAATATTCAATTATATCATCAGATGCTTTTTGCAGTAATGGATATGTAATTGTATTTTATATTATTTATGCTATATATATAATTTGTTTTATCAGTGATTATGGCCCACTTTATTATTCGAATGATCAAAGGCATCACTCTCAAAATAGGCTGAACTGTCGATGACGTGGGGGAGATCTTGGTTCAAATCCTGGGTGGGTCCACTGAGGATGGTTTTTCCTAAATTAATTTCCATCTACCTCCACGTAAATACGGATACAGGACCTCTAAATTAAATCTTCCTCATCCCTAACACATTAGCCTAATTAGTATATTTATTATACGTATAGATCACACGGGAATAAATAACACACAAAAATTGGTAATTAATTTTATTTAGAAAAATCATTCCCCTAGCAACCAGCAGATATTTGGACCTCGAACTCCCCGACAGTACAGTTTTGAGTATTACACCATAGACTCTGAGTCCACCAGTGGATACGTAGACTCATATAGTCCGGTGTCTGATAGCAGGAAGGTCGGTTTTTTGAATCCCTACTGGGAAAAATCCGGATATTTCCCCCTTGAGTGCATTACCACTCCTTACATCTGTCCAGGATTCAAACACTTTCCTTATCGTAACAGTCAAACAGTCCAGGATCTGAAAGGTTGGAATTAAAATGTAATCACAGATTTGTGAATGTAAGTTTTATTTCCCTCTTAATTATTATCACTGTAATTTGTCCATAATATCTTCGTGCCAACTCCGAGTTTTTAATTAAATATAACCTTCCTGTACTTCTCTTTTCCTAAACTGTCAGTTTAAAATATCTGAATTGCAGTGAGATGAGCTTTTGTTTAGCACTGCGTTTTACTATCCATTTGGGTTATATGATTATGTACAAATTGCGCTAATGGGTCAAGAATGAGAAAGGTTGGATCTAGAGGGAGTGTATTCATATGTGCGTGGCAAAAGAGTGTGAAACCATTTAGGAAAAAACACCCTCATTACACCCGACCGGGATCAAACCATGATATTCCCAACATTGACATTCCAGTATATTAATAGATTAGTGCCTTAGTCCATGCGGTCACCAAAACGGGTGACGAGTAAAGTTAAAACTAATTTACGTACAAAGCACAAGTTGATTAATTATTATTGAGGTATGTCTGGGCTAGACCCATCTTTAGTACATTTTGTGGAAATATTATCAAGTACTTACTGACCGTTGCCCAGGGGACCCCCGAATGTACTAATGGGACACTCTTTCCACACTTTCCATATCTCGATGATATAAGGGGATGGGGATAGTGAGTATGAGGGTGTGGAAACAGTGGAAACACACCTAGATTAAGTCTAAATAACCAAAACTTTGTGACCGTTGGGGTAGTGCCTCTTTCGGGAAGACTACCCAAGGTACCAGCTGAGAATCGAGCCCGGGACATTTAGGTCACATAGCAGGAGCTTTGACAACTACACCAAGAGGCCGGTTAACACAGGTTTATAGGGAGGAGTTTTACACACAGGTTAATTAACATTATAATACTATTAAGCTCATTAATGTAATATTATAAATTTATAAAATTAATTAAAATAAAAAAAATAAAAGAGATAATGCACACTGAAACAAAATATGGCAAGATAAATAAAAACCTTGCCAGGGAAGCTTGTTTTGGTTTCAGTTACACAAGACCCACTAATATCTCCCTGAGGAGTTTTACCCCATCATCCTCTTAACCCAACCCTATTTTTTCCTCTCTTCTTCCCCCAACATCATCCCTCTGTCACTGCCCTCTCTTACCCTCTGGCAAAACAGCGAATATAACAAACTTTCTCTTTACAGATGGAAAATATAAATATTTCTAGAGAAATATTAAGAGAAAATGAGATGGAATAAAAAGTACCAGAAAAAAACAGATGATGAAATCTAAAATGAAAGGAAAGTAATTTTATCTTTTAATCCTCAGATAATGGAAAAGGGGTGAAACAAATTCTAATGCGGGAAAGTTGAAAAGGCAATTGTTTTAAATAATTTCTCAACTAAGATAAATAATTTCGTAGATGTGTTAAACCGTTTTACATATTTTTGTGTTTTAATCAAATTTTAAATTTACAAGCTAAAATATTATTTCAACTTAGTACATATATTTTTTGTAAAAGGGGTGCATTTTTAACACATTCTTTTAAGACATAAGCACTTTATCATATCTTTGAAGTAATTTGAACTATATGTTAAAATAGTAGTATTAGATAAAATAAAAACAATTAAAAATGTTTTGTTTTAATAGCTCATGAGAAAACTCAATAAAAGTTATATATATTTAAATAGTTTTAGATATTAAAATTTATACTATGGTTTCACTTTAGTATATGCTATGTAAATGTAGATTTTGAGAGTTCTGTAAAATATTAGTTAGTATTTATCCATCTGTATCAAGTCTAACAAAATTTATTGAATATAAGTTTTATCATTATTTACATTTTTTTCTACGATTGATTCAATCATTGTTTCAAATATCGATACAATATGAAGGAGTAACATCTTCTGCACAAATTGACTATGAAGACATTTTACACAGTGTTAAATCAAATATTTCAGACAATATGTATGATTCATTTTGGTAATTACTATTTATATGCAATTCCACCGCGTCCCCTACCCATTTGCGTCATTTGCATAATACATATATATTTTAGCGTAACGTCTTACTACCCATTTGATTTTTACCCTTATGTTCTAATTACAATTATGATCTTAGGACTTAGGAAGGTTATATTTATATGAAGTGTACCCACATTTGCGTGGAGGGGGGATGGAAAAATAATTTTGGATAAACCCCCTCCAGTTCACCCGATCAAGATTAGAACCTCAATATACCCATCACCAGTAGTCTAGTATACTGTGAGAGTAACGTACGAATGTAAATTGACTACTCAACTACGTTAAGGATGAAGGATTAATTTAAAGAAAATGCACCCGCAATTTGTGTGTAGGCAAAGTGGGCAACAATTTAAGGGGAGGGGTGAAAACCCACACCACACCTGTGAGGGAATCGAAACCCAACCTTCCTGTCACAGAAAAACAAGACTAAATGAACTTTTACATTAATTTAGAATGCGTTTCGAGGATATACTAAATAAAATACATATTTCATTAATTATAAGGCTGTCATAAACATTAATTAATATTAATAAATTTGACTTAATCGCCTTAGGACCAGATGTTCGTGAGTTCAAAACTAGCCGGTGTTGACGGATTTTTCTTGAGCGATAAAAATCTCTAACACAACTTCTTACGGATGATAAGTAAAGCTATCGATTGTGGCATGTAAAATAACCCTGAAGCGTTTGTGAAAGTACCTTTCTCAACAAAACTGGTAGGCTCTTTCACTCTCAATCGTAGAAATTCCAGTGTGCTAGGATAATAAGTCGGTTAAGAAAGATCACGTTAAATATCCCATATAAATAAATAACAATAATAAAACAATTAAAACTAGAGTTGATAAAACCGTGAGAAAGAATCATTTGGAGGGATGAAATTACACCCCCTTAAATTGATGTCAGCGGTGGGTGTCACAGCGGCACTGTGTGCGTGGGAGAGAGAGGTACTAGGTGAGCAGAAGCTATTTATAAGGCGAGCACTCTCATCTGCGTGAATATAACAACCTCTTCAACTCTTAGCCAACCCTTCCCTCTTCACCGGTTTCTTTCACTAACACAATGCAAAGGCTTTAATTAGCTCAAACTTTGAATGAGCTCCCTCGTTCCTTCGTTTTACTGATTTAATCACCATGCCACTTAAGTGTGATTACTGTATGGACGATTGATATATATTTATACATACATATAATACTTCTTGTTGAATCCTGATAGAAGTATTATGAATATATTCCATGTTATCACTTTAACAGAACGTCAACCAAGGGTATATATTTCATGATGAGTTATTGGGTAACTTAAGAAAATACACCCTTAGCACTCACCTTCAGGATTTAAACCATGGGATGTCCAACAAGTAGCAATCCGGTCTATTCTGGAAGTAATGCCTTAGACCATGCAACCACTAATGCAGTTAAAAAAAATATTTCTCAATTACATGTGGGTAGTATGAGGAAGGTAAAAAAACCTCAATGGTATCAGCCCACAGGTGAGCTATACCCAGCGGCCACCGCATGTTGGTGAAGATAGTGTCAACATTTGCGGATAGAGTGTGTCATGTGGTCAACTTAACGATCCTTGAGGCCAATAATCTCTGTTTTCTAAACCAGAGTCTTTACTTCATTATTAAAGTAGCTCCTCATTTATCCTCATGACGCTGAGTAATTGGCTACGTTCCAGATCCACCGATTCACAGAAGATCTGTACGCACCGGGGACAGAACCTGGGACCTCTTGTATAAATCCAGGCACTCTGGCCACTATAGCACAGAGGTGGTCATTAATGAGGATGGTAATCAAGGGATAACGTCAAGCAGATCAGATATACGGCCAATATTATCATCGCCATTACAATAATTTTGAGTTAATTTGTTGTCATTATCTTAGCTACCTACATACAAGGCCAATACCTTAAAGCTCATTTGAATGACAACAATTTTTCAAATGTATATAAATTAACATGCAGGGAGTGAATTGTTATTCGAATGAGCTTCATTGTCTTGGCTATCTGTTTCAATTCTTTCTATTGATACAAGGTTTCCTGAGTCTATTTCCGGCACAGTCGAAAAAAAACTCCTTTGCTTAAATTGGGGCCTATTATTTTACAGTGATGAATTAACTGTTTGAGGCCTTAATAGGGTCTATATTCTAGAATATTATAAAGCTAGTTTATAAGTCATGTTCTGATATAATCAATCACTTAATAAATTACACGTTGAGTGCCCCAAAATTAAAATAAATAAAATTAATTTATACGTTAAATAAGTTTACATGAGCTATTCGCAAAACATTAAAATTATTATTTGGTACGGGTATGCTTCCACTTAGAGATATAAATTTAAATATGATTGAAAAAGATTCCTGTCAACGAGATTGTTCTCAGGTTCGACTCCCGTATATTTAACAGGTTTAATTATTGAATTTTTACTTTCTCACTATCTTACAGGTAGAGAAAGTAATGTGACCGTAAAAAAATTCTAAATCGAGATTTTGATGAATCTCGACGTTCTACTCCCCGAATCCGAACAAGTGTTTTTTGAATTTCCGTTTGTCTGTACCTCCAACTAGAGCCTAAACTAATTTACCGATTGGGCTAAGACTTGGTATCTAGGGTTTCCATAGGCTTACCCCGATGAATTTTTGGAATTGGGTATTCAACACTAAAATTAAGGGAAGTTTCCTTAAAGGTCGGAAAGAGATAAGTCGATTTTATCAAAATTGGGTTTAACGATTTTGATTAAATTTCATTTCTAAGCTTTGACCGATATTACAAACCAAATGGTCACTCTCAACTTTTCGTCGAAATGAATTTAAGGGTTCTGGTCTGATGCGTAGATTATAATTTTTATTTTATCTCCATAAGTCTTTGAGATATGAAACTACTTATCATTGCATATATGTAGATCTATTTATAATAAATATATTTTACTTGAAATTATACTACTATAAAGCCACACAGCTCACTTATTCTCACTGTCATTAATGTTTACCCATTTTCAGATGATATAAAAACTTGAAATTTGGCAAATTTATAGCATCTAGCCTATAAGCGACGGGAAAATTCCAAAGTTGTTAAAAACAATTTTAACCCCCCTCCCCCAAAAAAAATAATATTCAAAATTGGGGAGCAACTTTAAAGTCAGTGCGGACCTTTCTTTGGAGGTCTCTTGTGGCCAAACTGTAAGGCCTATCAAAAATGACTCTGGAATTACATTAGTTTACATCCACTTTCAAAGAAAATCCAACGGGATTTTGGAGGTAGAACCCCCAACGGGCAAAGCGAGTATTTTCCCAGAAAACATTTTTTTTAAAGCTTTACACAAACATATATTTCTTTTAACTTTGCCAACACTTTAATGTAAAGTATTACGACAGTCAAAAATAATCTCTATCGAGATGTTGATGAATGTCAACGTTTCATGACCCACCGAACCCTAAAAAGTGGGTTTTGCAAAGCCGTCTGTTTAAACATAAAATTAATAGTAGTTTACTAGAGGTTGAAAAGAGAGAAAATCCATTTTCTCAAAATCGGCTATAACGATTCTATTTCTCTCATTTTAGACTAAATAGTCAATAATTATCTATTTGTACCGCCCCCCTTCTCCTCTACTGGACAGGGGCAGGGGCACATGTACAATAAACTAAAGAGGGCAAGAAATAAAAAACAAGTGATTAAATTGCAGAAGATCGTTAGGACCACATAAACATTGATAGGCCTTCACTTTGACCTATTCAATAATTTGTCGTCATGAAGCCTTCTCAACCATCACCCGTTACTATGTGTTATTACTCAAAGTGAAAGGGGCGAAGATCTTTTGAGTTATAACAAAATACTTTAAACCTGTCATAGTAAATTAAAGATAGCAAGTCAAATAAATAAATATTTATTTTAGAAAAGATTATCAATATATATATATATGAATATATGCATACAGGTAACAATAGATAGTAAAAAGGAAAATACATAAATATAAAAAAGAGGGGGAATGGGGTTATGCCCATTAATATACAGTGGTGCTGTTGCCATAGCAACCTTTGTCCTAACAATTACATTCACGATTACGAAAGGTAACGTAAGACCCCTCAACGGGCCTCAGCGGCAACCCACAATACGCTAACAACCATAACTATACGCTACAGACTAAACGTCCACATTTTGCAAAAGGATAGTATCGTATACTTTATAATTACAATTTATAAGCATAGATTTTTATAGCAACCACAAAAGAGAAAGTAAATGATTTATTTTAATCTTAACCCTAAATCCAACAAACAAATTTAACCGTATGGGCCATCAACTTTTCCCATACTACCCAGGCATTCGCCTTCAAAAATGTAAGTTATAGAACTTACAAAATAAAAAAGGTCCCTCATAGTTTCAAATCATGTTACTAAGCCGGAAGGGCAAAAAACCTCAGTAATATAATTAACGAATAGTAAACAACATTACGCCATTTTTGATCTACGTAATTTGTCATTCCTACAATATAAAAGAAAATACCCAAAACAACAGGTGAAAGCCAAAAAGCGAATTTTGTATGTGCTGGCCAAAAAAAGAATTTGACCTAACCTAAATTTTACCAATAAACCTTTAACAAATTTCCAAAGAGTAATTTTGACTAGTACGACCGAAATTGAATTTGTACCTTGGGAAAACTCCCATCCTAGGATAAGTGTCCAAGACACGGATGATTCAAGAAGTGGCTATTGAGACACACGACATCAGTTTATAAACAGTTATTCTCTGAGGGGAGGGGAACATAAGGGGAAAACAAAAGAACATAGGAGAACATTCACATGGAACAGAGGGATTGGCGCAGTAATGAACAAATAGGTCATTGGA
Organism: Timema shepardi; assembly: GCA_902151425.1. NCBI lineage: Eukaryota > Metazoa > Arthropoda > Insecta > Phasmatodea > Timematidae > Timema > Timema shepardi. The sequence continues at coordinate 108,375 of CABFVX010001011.1, read as the reverse complement.
GAGGCGTCTGGAACATCACGTGATCACCACATGATCGCTTCCCATGAAGCAACGCGAAAACAACACGCTCACAATGCCACGCCTCTGATTTTTCCAGTTATGTCTTTTCACTCGGGGCGGAAACAATGCGCGCGGGCAGGGATGTTTGTTGACAAGACTTCACACACACAGACCGAGAAACGGGGCACTTTTGGTGAGTCCAGTTATGTTCACTCTTCGTGGTTGTAGAATTAGTGTTATTTTACTCATATTTTCTTCTTGCTTGTAACGTTGATTTCAAGCAACGTTACATATTTAATTGGTAAAAATGTATAAAAGATAAATTTAATAGCAGTGAATAATCATAAGATATCCTCTAGTAAAATGACAAAAATTTTAACTGGAAGACAAAATTTTAATTCGAAATGTTGACCCTTAGGGACCCAATTTGGTATTAAATCAAATATAAAAACGATGATGTTAATGCTTAAAAAAACTATGAAATTTATAATTATGAATAAAAAAGGATTAACTTATGTCTAGCACAATTTGCTTTCAGGTTTGCTAGTATATACTATATTACAAATTTTGAGTAAATATCTCCATTTCTAAAAAAAATAGAATGAGAAAGTTCTTGTGGAGTTCCGTACCATTTATTTTAAAAAACGTTAATAGTTACATAATATTGTCTTAATGAGAAAAGAATTTCCATTGAAATTAACATGACCTAGCATAGAAAATAAAGGGGCAAATCTCACTTAGTTAGCCCTACCAGTATTCAATGATAACCAAATTAAACGTGGGTGCATTGTTAACTTATTTTTCCTGTTGATCAATAGTTGTCCTCATGGATTTTGATGTTTTTCTTGCTATTCTCTGTAAATTAGTCGACTAAGTAGGCTTTAAATAAATTTTCATTACTAAATATCCTATTTTCATTCCATGTGAAATTTATAAAGAATATTTTTCGGAACTGAGCAATAAAATAACTTTAATGATTTAATGATCGCCTTTTTATAATTTGACTTGGTATTGGTAGATTAAGGGTAGCAACACTGGGGCACGTACCCGTCGCCTTTTAATTTTTGGAAGATATACTGAAATAATATAAATTCCCTCTAGCTAAAAAAAAACGCAACCAAAACATTTAAATCCGGATTTTCCATCCACCATAGAGCTACTTTATGGATAGTTGAAATTGTAAATGGAGTTCTTGATACAGAAATCTGAAAAAGTCTATACGCCAAGGGAATCTTACATATTGGAGTCTGTTTCTCCAAACCTTACTACTTAAACTGCAGATCAATCTTTTAGTTTATTGAATAGATTTCAAAACCTACTTGAGATCAACAATGGGTTAGGAAAGACTCAATAGTTTGGCCATGTTCTGTATAAATAAACAAAATGAGATAATCTTTGAATAGGTTCTAAATACATTCATCAGAAATCATCCGGCAAAAATTAAATTAGAATGTATTTAAACTTGTTCTCCTTTCATCTCGAAGAACTGGATATTAAGTTTGGTAATAACATTTTATAATAAATAATTATCTATAAGCCAATTCACAAACGCTTTTATATAACTTTTCTTTATACATAAAAAAAAATTAACTCCCACATGGCAATATGAATTTTTTTAGAAGGCTGTAAGTGTGCAATACAATTATTTGTTTTATAGTTCCCCTTCTGTCATATTTCTTTTCTGAATTTGTCTCTGTATGTGATTACTTTTTAAACATAATTGTATTACTCTAAAAATATATACTTAAACATGTCAATCATAGTGTCGTAACATCAATGTTATTAGGTTGGGATCCATATACCATAAAATGTTTGGAATATTATTATTCATACAACAGGAAATATCACTAAATCTGCCTTAAAATATGAGCGAAGAATGACCCTGGGCATGGGTCTATTCCTGGATAGCATAATGGCTATAGTAATGGCGTACTAAGCCAAAGGTCTCGGGTTCGATTCCCGTGTTCATGTGTCATGTTTAAATTTGCAGAATTACTAAATCATCTGGTTTTATATTTTATTTATGCATGCATCTCATTATAAAATCAAGAAGCAGTGAAATTAAATATGTATATACTTTATTATAAATAATTAGCTTAGTTATTGCTAGAGAATATGACGCACACATGGTTGATTATCTATCACCTGAGAACGAATAGATATTTCATTTCATTCGAATGCAAAATAAATATTTCTCTCGATGGCTATCAAATCCAATCCATTTGGTGATAATTCGATATCTTAAATAGTTCTATATAGCCCATCACTCCTCAGTATGTATCAACTAGATGTTTCGCATTCCTAGGCACTCAGAGATGGGAAAGCAATCCTCAGACCTACACTGGACATGGACCAACTTAAAGTCCGTTCACCGTAGGAATTGTTTTCTGAAAGGCCTTTTTCCCTACCAGAAATCTATTATATAGTAGGATGTTGGTAGTAAAAAATACCTTTCAGAGAGTAATTCCTACCGTGAATGGAGTACAATTATCCACAGTGGTGACTGAGAAGATAAAGGCGTTGGGCTCTCAATGAGTTTGGACGTCGTTCATGGAGAGATTGGAGTTCGAATACCAATGACGTTCACCAGTGATAAACTATCCTCTTTTTATTTCCCCATTCGCTCTCCAAGCTTATTCACGTGCACTTCTTCTGAGCTGCACTCCTCATTGTTAACCTTTAAATTAGCTCGACTTGCTTCTACTTTATTGGCCCTTGAATTCTAAGCTTCGACCCAACAAGGATTCAAACCAGATAATTTCAATGTCTGAAAGTCAGCGCTATCGACCAAAGTTAAGGCCCTTAAAACTAGATGATTCGTCTGTCCTAATGAAAGGGTGGTTTTAGTTGGGATCATGTTCCTAGGTTCCATAAGTTAGCGGTCACGTGACTTGTAAGAGAATGGTAAAAGGGGAGGAGGGGGAGAAGGTTATCTCTATGACGTCACAGTCTTAATAGCACTGGGCCTTGTGCCGCTTCTTTGTCGTAAGATTATTATCTCTTTGTTCTTAAAGCGGCTGCCACTGTCTGAATCAGAGCTGCCACATGCAATTAACTCATTTCGGAAAATGCTGGAAGTGAAGGCGTGTGCCTACCGCAAGTAGATTTCAGGCAACCCATTTTAAATGGTGGCCGTCTTCTTTCGTTAATTATAAAAGCGTCCTTAATAATTTATATTTTGATATGAAAACAGATCTATTTCTAATTTTGTCTTAAAGATGGCTTTTTTCTACGTCAATTTCAAATGAATCTAGCTTATACTTTCATGTTTAAATAGTACTTTTAAGGATCCAATCATGTACTTTTAGAAATAATTATTTATTTGGGAAACTTAAAATGTACAATTGGCTTTCTTAACTTTTAAGCATAAGGCTTAAAATAGCTTAATTCTAGAACATCGACCACAAAAATTCCCCAAACCCGAATTTCCCCAATGATATATTTTGGCAATAGTGGGAAGTGAACCCAAGATCATTAGTTCAGAAGGCAAACACTCTAAAAATTGAGCTACGGTTTGGGCCTATCTAAATTAAAATGTGTTATGTGTATCAGTTTTGAAACAGCACACGTTTGAATTAATTATATTTATATTAATCAATTTCAATTAACGTATTTGTTCCCCCCGTAATATTAGATAGAAGAGAGAGCCGTCATTGATAAATTTTCTTCTTTCGTTAAATATTTTAATGATGCTGATTTGCTATCCTGATTTGATAGTAAACAAGTTTTTATTCCAAATAGAACGTTTTTTTATATGTGTAGCATGTCAATCAGATAGATTGGACAGCTACAATTAAAAAATTCAATAGTTTAATGATTCATGCAAGAAAAAAACTATATTTACATATTTAATTGAGTCTACTCCGAAGATGCAGTCTAATAAAATTACGTTTCTCCCTACATTCAAACACGTGGTTGGTCAAAAATATTGTCTTTTGAAAAAAACTGGAGTAGATATCAAAGAAGAGGATTAATATTATCATAATTATGAATAAAATACTACAACGCATTGCTTTTTCCCATTGGATGATGTCAGATAAAAATCATATACGGTTGTCATGCCATCTACAAGAAAATATAGTAAACTACATCTATATTTCTCATAAAAATAATAACGGATCCTAAATACCATAATTAAAACAGATATATTTGAATATAAGATACTATGGTGTTTGCTCACCTCTTCAAGATGTCTATAGATTTATTTGTCGTTCCACATGCGAAGCTCAAAACTATTCAACGATGGCCGCCACACATGCTTACATTATAGCACCTGGCTAAGGAAAGGAATGCGTATCAACTTCGACCTACTGACCCAATCCACTTTGAGAGAATCTAGTGGTGAGCCAAGGGAGCTTGTTCCTCCCTCTCCCCGAAAGTGAATTTTTCTTGTTAATTCTCTCTTTCTGCCTGTCTTTGTACGTAGTTATCCTTTCTACGTTCTTGTGTTTATCATCCTTTCTGCTTTCTTCCATTCGTATCAGGTTGGGATACTATATAAGGACCCACGTCCCGGTTCACATTATAGCCAGTTTACTGTATCCCTGCATTGAAGGAAGGACTCCAGCATCGTCACGTCGACCATGAAGATTGAGGCGTCGGATACACTGCCACCTTAGACAGGATGACGCATTTCAACACCACCTATGAAGTCTAGGCCGTGGGATTCACCACAGCTATGGATGGAACCACAGCCTTCGATTTATTAAGTATTGTAAAGTAATCGACGAGTCCTTATGACTTAGAATCTATTTTTTGTTATAAAGATGAGCTATATCTGTTTGCACCCTTTTAGTTTTTAGTATAATGTCGGAGATGATTTTCTTTTCGAATTGATAGTATGTCTAGTTGACAGTTAATCAACTTCAAGTCTTGTTGACTTGCTAACTCAAAGCTTTATTTTATTGATTAGATATTGTGTACTTCAGAATGCGGGACGAGTCTCTTTATTGCTAGTTTTTCAAATATTGTAATTCAGTCCTGTATACTATGTTGATATATATATACCTTTCGTGTATTTACATTATGAGCTCTCTGGCGTAGAAAGTTATAATGTCTTAGTTAGGGACTTATAAACTTCCACTAGTTCCTTTTATATATTTTTGAATCAAAATTTGTTATGACGCCTTGTACGTCGTGAGAATCAGTTCAATTTATGGATGGCTACCCCCAGGTTGTCTGTTTTGTTTACCTTATTACAATTCAGTTGATTGAAATAAGTGTTTTGGGTTAGTCAAGTAATCAAGCTTCACGTGCAGTATTAGTTTCGGTGCGCAACCCAGGGAACTGCACTAGAGTCATAGTGGGGTCCGCGCAAATAATACTCTTTCACTTTTGCCTTTCGATCGATTCCTATTGTTTGTGTTGTTCTCAATGCACTTGCTATTAGAATTTTATGTACTATTGAATGCACTGGCAATACCAAAGGGGAATGTGACCAGCCACAGTACTTTTTGTTAACACCTGTTTCTTAGCCATCGACTGCTGTTATCAACATCTGGTTATCCTAAGTGTTTAATGGATAATATTTTGAGGACCTTATCAAGAAAAACTGATTGAAAGTTACATGTATATCTTGTTCTATATTTTTCTATTAGTAATTATTAAATTGTTCTCCTTTTTAGAAATACTTCTACCTGTGGCCTGGCAACTACGCATCCCTTATAGCCACAGTCTCAATTCTCAAGCCTAACCGATTGGATCAAAATCCATACGCATTTTACAACTATATTATTGTAAACCATTGCTTTCTTAACTATTGTTTTTTCTATTAATAAATCTATATGTTGTTTAAAATATGTTATTTTCAATTATATGTGCTACCTTTAGCCCTAGACCTGCAAAGAGCTATTTGGTACATATGATTTGATATTTAATATTTAGTTTAAACAAAACTGTATAAAAGCCAAACTTATGGATGAATTAGTAATTTTAAAAATATTTTATCTCAATATATATTTGTATCGCCACATCTTACAGCTCGTTCGTGCTATACAAATATTAAATAATTACACTAATGTTTTAGGGCTAAGGAAGGTTGAATTTATAAGAAGTGTACTCTCATTTGCATGGATGAAAAGTGGAAAAACGTTTAGAAAAATCAACCTCAGTCCACCCGACTGGGATCAGAAATCATATTTCGTCGTCATTGGAAGTCTAGCTTATTGCGAGAATGAAGCCTTAGAGTTTAGACCAAAGGCTTCCAAACTGAGGTCCGTGAAATAAATATTGAACTTTAAACTACTTTTTATTTATATTTTTATATCATATACATAAATTAAGTTTTCTTAATTTGCTTAAAAAAGGTTTTTTCAATGAATGCCCGACTAAACATATATTTTCTTTTATTTATATGTAATGGATTACGTAGGATTCTAGAAATGTGTGAGTAGGTTTTTAATTTCATCTCGTACAGTGGGTAATATTAGAGTATGGTAAAAGAGGGAAGGGGGTGCACAGCGAGTTATATTATTATTGGTTCTAGGGGGTTCGCGATGTGTAAAAGATATAAACCAAAGCCTTAGACCATTCTATCATGGAAGCGTATTTTATTTATAGTTCAATGTTTAAGGGAACTCAGATTTAAAAATGTATTTTAAAAATTAATTCGTAAATAAACACTTTAAATAAAATTAGGTTTTTTATTTATACATTTAAGAAGGCCTATTTGTAATCTCTTCAATATTATTCGTAGTTATTCAACATATGCTTAGTTAATTTTAATGTCTGAAAAGATCTATCCACGAGTTACACAATGAATATGGTGTATATTTAGTATGTTTACCAGCATTCTTCTGGAAAAAGGGATGAAAACTGGTGAGTTAAAAATACCCTAGGTGGACCCGAATTTTAATGAGATTGAGCTCTGATCTTTACGAGTAAGAGTCAGGAGAATAGAATAAGTGTCTTATTAAGTTTATTAATAATATTCCTGTAACTGAATAATTTAAATATCTAGACTATAAAAAATATTATATTTATAAAACATTTTTTAATACTTTTTATTACCATTGAAATTATTCCACGCATTGATGTTTTCAAAATATGCAACTAATCTATATAATCTGATTTAAATAACATTAAATAATATTGTATGATTAATTGAAAGACGTTCCATGCTAATAATAAAACCCTGGACTTTGACAAGAATTTGATAATTAGTATCTGGTTTGATTTAATAAACATTTAATACATGACTACTTGTGATCTATGCAATATTATGTAACCTAACCAAAGTCAATGAATTGCGCGCACTTGCAATCATTATTATAATGGTCCCATTTTCATAAAAAAAGGTATTTTAATAAATAGAAAAACAAACAAAATTGGAAACATGTTACTGTATCACAATTATTATTATTATTATTATTATTATTATTATTATTATAATATAGGTATTGAAGCTTCTTTTTCAGCACAGCATTTTACTTACTTATTTAGCACCACATCTTACTACCCATTTGGTATATACGCCTAAGTACAAATTAAGCTAATGAGTTAGGAATCGGGAAGGTTGAATACAATAGAAGTGAACCCACATTTGCAGGGAGATAGAGGGGAAAACCATTTAGGAAAATCACCCTTAGTTCAACCTATCGAGATTCTAACCTTTGTCTCCCCGTCCTTGACAGTATAACTCATCACGAAACCAGTGCATTAGCTAACTACGACACCGAGGCGGGTAATACAGCATTTTACTATTTGTTCGGGTTATACGCCTATTGACGCTATTTTTGAGAATTGACAGCTGTAGATAACATAATTTTACATATGAAAATGTGAAATTATGTGTCGTTAATTTTCTAGATACCTATGATTTTTTATGAAAATTGGACTAGTTTATATAGCAATACCATTTGTTTGTTTGTTGAGTCTTAGGAAAAAAAAGTCAAATATATCTCGCATATTGACATAGCACCCAAATACTTCAGTTAGACTTTCAAGACACAGGTCTAAGATCAACTGTCAAAGCTATATTTCTTAAACACATAATACTAGTACGGTTTTACCCACTTTGGTGGACTCATTAACTAACGCACTACTCTCGTGTTAGGCTAGACTGCCAAAGATGTGGATATTAGGGTTCAAACCGTGTCGGGTGCATTGAGAGTGGTATTTATTAAATGGTTTTCCACTCTACCTCCACGTGAATATGGTTACAATTCCTCTAAACTAAAATTTTCTAATATCTTACACATTAATGTGATTATTAGTACATAGGCGTATAATCCAAACGGGTAGTAAGATGTGGTTCTAAAAAAAATTGTACCGTTCGTCTCCAAAGGAGAAAATTAGCATTTTTTATAAAATATAACATAGTTTATACTATCACCTAAAATGTATGATATCCATAAATAATATAGCGCGTGGATACTTTCTAAATTGGACCACTTTAATAACGTTCAAACCAACTCGACTTTTTTAGTTTACGAGACTACACTTAATAGAATGATATGTGATATAATAAAACAGCAGCTTTACCCTAGGTGAATTTAATATGATTACTGTATGACCAAAATATCACTTGATAATGTTTAATCTGGATTGTTTTGTTAACAAATTTCGAATAAAATATATGAGTTAATAAAGTAAAATAATTAAATAACTATTTTAATTTTTTATAATATAAGGAATGCACAAAATTTTCTTATTTTATGTTTGATTTATTTGAGGTACTTGAGGTGGGTTGGTAGGAAAGGCGAGATAAGAGCTACGTTTTTGTAGTTTTTATATAAAAAAAATCAAATATTGCTTCATTCAAGATATAGAGTTTAGTTTTCTACACATGGTGTCATCAACATTTCTTGAATATCCGTAAAGAATTTCCTGGAATTTAATTACAACTTTTTCTCTTCTTTTAAAAAGTTTGTCTTCTAAGATGACTGGGCTTAAGTTTTGGGCTATATTTTATGAATTAATTTGAACTAAAAATGATTTTTTTAAAATTTATAACAGCCTGGAAAGATTTTTTCAATCATAGTTAAGCATGTTTTTTTTATGAAAGACTTAGATTACTATAAACCGAATGCAACAAATTATTTTGTAAAATAATTTCAGCTCAACCATTATGACAACACACTTTCACACCTACCGCTTACCTTTTGTCTGACAAAACAGTATTATATTTCATGCGCACAAGTATGTGTGGAAATATTTGACATTTAAATAACAATGGAGAGTGAAAATAAAATCCTGACAAGGTCCTAAAATAAAATAAAAACTAGGTAGAAAACCTGTTCATAACTATCATTTATCGCAGCACGTAGAGCAACGTTGAAATTTTATGTTGCTGTTGGATGATAAAATATGGATTTATCAAAATGTATTACTATCTCGTGGTGTTTTTATATATTAATAAGAACATCGTTTACAGTCGCGTATGAAAAGTAGGGCCTTATTATTAGTTTCAAATAAATTTTACAAATCATTGTAAAGTTGGATGCTTTTACCACCTAATATAAATAAATTATTGCAATCGTGAAAATTTTCTATCTGGTGATTATTACGTTTTTTTATCCCCTAAACTATAATAAGTGGATCTTAAAAATATGTTTGTCTGGACGCGTACTAACTCGTCGCCATTAAAAATTATTGGGAAGACAAGTTACCAGGTGTTTTCCCCCATGTTGTTGTACTAACTTGGCCCTGACTGTTGTGCTGTTGCACTAAGGATAGATGTAAATGTTTTCTAAAAGTGAACGAAAGACGTCAATTGATTTTTATACAACATAGCAAAATCCTAACCTATCATAACCGAACTTAAACTAGCCTAGTTTAACCTAAACTAATCCAACCTAACCTAACCTAACCTAACCTAAACTAACATAACATAACATAGCATAGCCTAACCTAACCTAACTTAACTCAACCTAACCTAACCTAGTATATGGCACAACCCAATCATATCATAAACAAGCCTAGTCAATATAATAAACAACACTATCCTAGGGGCAGATTCATAGTTAGACTTCGTGCGCCTCAAATGCGGCTCAAAAACTAACACAAGACGATGCCTATTTAATATTGAATGTAATGGGCTAGTTTCGCAAATGAAACTGATCCAGTCCATTCGAGATTAAGGTAGGGGTTGTTTTGTGCTGGGTATAGATTCGCAATTGAGGCGCACCAAGTCCATCTATGAATCTGGCCCTAAGTCTGTGCAAAATGAGATGGGAGGTTTTGGTTGGTCCATGTGGCTGAATTATTCGTACTATGGCTGGGGTTAAAATAGTACTGAAAAGAGATTGGTGGTATCAAATTTCTATTTTCCCGTCTGAATGTATGTTTACACCTAGGGTTACAGACGTTTCAATATTCCAAATCCTTAAAAAAAAAAATTTAGTATCTATGCGTATTGCCCTAACGGGTAGTGACAACGAAAAATATTATAAAATAGTTTGATCAAACCTAGCATATAAGCAATATAGTCCTATCTACCAATACAATCATCATTTTGGTGACCAATTAACACTTAACGTAAAAATTTCCTGATTAATAATTTTAAAATAAGTTTTTATTTAGCCCATGAATATTTATTTAGATAGCGTCTAATCATTCAACGTCACATATTTTGAGAATTCAGTTTGCCTCTAACACTCGTAGTTCACTTGTTGAAGAATTGGCACGTAAGTTAAATATGCAATACTTAAATCCTTCTTTATGACACCTTTGTTAAAAATATATTAGGTGACATATTATATTCCTTAAAGCAGCCATTTTGGAACAAAGGTTATTAAATAATTGTTTATAAATATAATTTTGATCGTTTTTAATATATAAAAAGTGTATTCTTTCTTTCTTTTCCCCACCGCGTCTTATTAATTGTTCGGGACATTAATTGCGCTGATGGAATATGAATGAGGAAAGTAGAATTTGATAAGAAATGTGACAACATTTAAATGAAGAAAGAGAGTGGGGAATAATCTAAGTACCAAAATCCTGAGTTCACCCTACTGGGGTTCAAACCCTGATATCCCTATCGCTGAAAATCTAATATAAAACGATAGAGACGCATTATGTTATATGACTACCGATGCGGGTATTTAAATCCTAACAAAGTATTAATTCATTCGTTATACATGTGGACCAAAAGCTAACATTATTTAGTTTGGCTTGTGGTTGATAAAGAGGTCGGTGTTAGAATATAGTTAATATAAACTGAATGTGTTTTTTTTCTAAATGTTCTACCACACTTTCTCAACGAAAATTAGGGCACATTTAGTAACTATATATTTCTCATTCCTAATCCGATATTGTTAATACTCGGGTAGCAATATAAGAAACTAATTTTTTAAATTTGACTTTTACTTTAAAATTCCTTATTTAACTTGGGCAAAATGTTGTAGTGAATAAATTATATAGGTGAAATAACTTTCTAGAAATAATTTGAATAAATTATTACGCTGAAGCATCAAAGCTCTCCAGGCATATACAATGTAATCAGAACCTTCTATCTCAAAACTGAAGGTGAGATTAGTGTCGAGTCATCTTAAAGAAGATATTTCTTTACAATCTCCCTTGTACAATCGGTGACATATGTACAGTCCGTCAATCACAGTTACCTACTAAACTCAATACGACCTTTATTATATTCGGCAACGGTTATTAAGTAATAATACCTGGGTTGGTGGTAGGCCGGTGTTGATTCTTCAATTGTTCTTGAGAATAGTGTTTGTTTATCGATGGAAAGGTCTTAGACAATATATAAGGCGACGTGGATTTGTTTCGGTCATCAAAAGGTTGGTGTCGGTAGTTTAGTGAACATCTACTCATACATATCATAATGAAGGTGGTAAGTCAAGGTGTTTTTTATTAGTTTTTTTTATCTTGTCCCAACGTCTAAAAAGGCATTCGGGTTATCCGCATTAATCTACACTAACAGGGTACAGATGAAGATTGTAGAATTCAGAGGATTAATTAATTGGGGTACCTAACGTAGACGTAATGAACTGACTGATTATATCAGAACAAGACCTATAAACTAACTTAAATCTAGAATATACACAACATACAGGGCTCGGAAGTTAATTCATCACTGTTAAAGGGAAAAACCCACATTACACCCATGGTAAATATTTAGGTCATGTCGGGAATCGAACTCAGGACGCTTAGTTCAGTAGTTTGTTGTATCATATATAGCTATATGAATACTATTTTATATTGAACAGAAACTGACACTAGATCCTAGGGACTATCTAACACTTATGGCATTAAGAAAAAGGTGGATAAAAACACGGCGCCTCTTCGGGCTGATAAACTAACTCTCTCGGATCGGTAAACAAAGGGTGAGGGAGTAAATAAATGTTTAAAAAAAATCCCTATTACAGGAGACAGACACAATACTGACTGATATAAAGTATCTGACAATTCAGTGAAAAAATATTCCCGAATTTGAGTGATGGGAGCGTAGGAAAATCACTTAGAACAAAAAAACTCACTATGCCCTGCTGGATTAATAATAAAACTTAGCACTACGTATTACTACCCTTTAGGTTTATACTCTTAAGTACTAATTACGCTAATACGTTATGAATTGAGAAGGTTTAATATAGAGGAAGTGAACCCACATTTGCGTGGAGGGAGAGTGGAAAGTAATTTAGGAAAAACCACCACCAGTTCTTCCGAACGAGATTTGAACCTCACTCAACCGGCCTCAGCAGTCTATCTCAACACGAAACTAGCGTATTTGCTAACTATGCTACTGAGGCGGGTTTGTGATTTGAGCCCCGATATGATCGTCATTGGTAGAATATACTATACTAGTTGACCTTTGACGCTTAGTCCGCACTTTCACCGATGTAAACCTGCTATGATTCAATTTTCTAGCGGTAAAATTTTTCTTTTACCCGCACCGGCGCGTCGGTCACGAAGCAAGGCTTGCAATATATTGTATAGCTAGTGAGGGGAAGGATGAGGTTTGAATTTCAATAAGAGTAACTGAGAAGGAGGGAAGTTAAGGGGGGTGGGTGGAGTAGCATCAAAAACCCAATTTTAAAATCGTCTTTACTCTCACAGATTTTTTTAGCACAACTTATGTAGTAATGACTCTAATGGGTTTTAGATGAAAAAGGTTGAATTTAAAAGAATTGTACCCACATTTGCGTGAGTATAAAGAGTGAGAAATCATTTAGGAAAAAACACCCTGAGTAAATCCGACCGGGATTGAACCACGATCCCCTTGTCATCGGCAATCTAGTCTATAGTGAGAGTAGTGCCTTAGGCCATGCGGCCACTGAAAGGAGTAATTCACCCTTTAAAATAAATTATATAAAGATAATCAAGCTACGTTTTTATGTGAAGTGTTTTGAACTTCAGCGCCACAAACGAGTAAACTTAGTGGTGATGAGAAAAGTAACAAACAATATTATTCTAAAAGAAGAGTAGAAAATAAATGTTAGTACGACACACTCACATATACGTTTTCATGTTGTGTATTATAGTTTTGAAAAAAAAAATCAGAAAGAAAGTTTTTTAGTAAATTACCCTTAAATACTCTAGGTTTTAAACATAAAAACAAACACATCTTCTTATTAATCACAAAAATCACTTTTAAATATATATTTTTTTAAATAAAAATGTTCAAATATATTAAATTTAACAATTTTTTTTTATATAAAATAACATAAAATCATTGATTATCTGTTAAAGTAAAAACCTATTCTTATTTTTCACGAAAAACTAGTCACATATTTCCATTTTGGATTAAATATTCAAGGTAAATTTTCAAAATATTCAAATTTTCTATAATTTGTTGTAAGTAAACCACCCTTAAACTAATTTATTTAAGACAATTAAAGATACATTATAATTGAGTTCTAAAATAGCCTCCTGATACCAATTATGCTACAAATCGGTAAAGCCATTTTTTTAAATCTCGACTGCTGAGGACGGGGAGATCGAGGTTCGAATGTCGGTCGGGTGAACTGGGGGTGGTTTTTCCTAAATGGTTTTCCACTCTCCCTCCACGCAAATGCGGGTTCACTTCCTCTAATTCAACCTTCCCAAGTCCTAATCCATTAGAGTAATTAGTACTTAAAGCGTATAACCCGAACGGGTAGTAAGACGTGGTGCTAAATATTATTATTATTTAATTGTTCAAACACCAATTTTGGGCATGTTAGTTTTAACACTTCAAAACTAATAAAAGTACTCTGGTTTCATATTTTAAAATGATCATACACAATACTGCTTTGTAACTTGGTGGCTACTAGCACCTGGACAACACCCTAATTAATTCCTATTCACTTGTTACTAGCTTCTTTTTTTTGGTAACTTGAAAACCTCATTTTCGACGTTGGTGGATCTAAATCCAGGCCTTAAAGAGGAAAAATTTCATTTATGATATTGTTCACGGGATCGTTTACTGGATTAATTTTGATCTTGCTTAGTGTTATTAACCATGTGTGGTTTTTGTTTTATCAAAACTAAATGTACCATCACAAACACAATAAGTGGGTACACTGCTAAACCAAATATGATTACACCCAAAGCTAATACTTTTTGGCATTTGATTTTTTTTTAACTTTGTCAATGTTAAAATAATCCTGGCCTGAGTTTTCACTAATAAAGTTGATAAGAGCTAAGATAGATTGTATGCTCAGATTTTAGTAGTAAAAACAGTAGCTGGTAGTTACTAAAGTTAATAAAATAATTTTAATATATTAATGCATTAAGTCATGTTATCAGAAGCTGTCATTTTTGATATATCTTATAAACTTTTTCATTTATTTGAGATCTATAACGTGCACTTTTTGAACCGACTGATATAATATCGGTACACAACTAATAAACCAAATTAAATATATAACCGACACAGCATCCAAATCTCAGCCGTTAATATCATCGCTGTAAAAGAGGATACCCTCATTTCACCAATGATAGAGCTTCGGCCATCCCAGGAATTGAACTCGGGTACCCTAGCTCAGTAGATAGATACACTACTACTAAGATAAACTATCAGGCTAGATATTATAAATACCTATAAGATAACACAAATAATATTATAATGCTATCAACGTTTGCCACAAAGAAATATGTTTTAGTTTCCAAACTGTTTAACCAATCATAAGTAGGTACTTGAAGTAACTGGTTTGTTTTGGGCGAAAACTATAGTATTAGTTATGCATAGGTTTCCAAAATATTAAAATAATAAAATAAACATAATACCCTTGATAAAGATTAAGTGGAATAAACTTCAGACTCATCCAGTTTGGCTTAATGAGGAGGCGGGGGAACTATGGGGGGTTTGGGTGGGGTGGGGGTTCAAATCGTGGTTGGATGTACTAATTGGACTATTTTATTAACCTTATTTTTAACCTACCTAAACGCAAACCCGGGAAATTTCCTATAAACTCTAGTTCCTTAGTTCCTTCCCGATTAGTGAAATTAAATTCGGAAATCCCTGGCTGGTAGTAAAATGTGAGGTACTTTTTAATTAAAAAATAAGACTGAGAAAGATTTATTTTAAGCAGAAGTTCTAAAATTAGCCCAGATATGAAATTAAAAACCCCATTGCAGGGAAGAAAAAACTTTAGTACACTCAGCAAGGATTCAACCTTGACCTCTTGTGCTATAATCTGTTAAACTCTCTAGCTAGCTCTACAGAGAAGTCTTGTCTCTAAAAGTGATTGTAAAGCTTCTGAATGAAATTAAAGTCCAAATTGTCGCTTATTATTTGCAGGTTTTTGTATGTTTGGCATTAGTGGCAATAGCCCTGTGTGCCCCTCAGAGCCCCAAAGATGTCACCGTTCTGCAGTATGTCAATGATGTACGACCTGACGGCTATGACCTTTTGTAAGTCACAGTATGATAAATATATCATCTCTCATCCCTTAGATTAGACAGTAAATTGTTTTAAAATTGGCTGCCATTAAATTATAGAAATAAAATACAATTTTGTGCAAGGCATGTTAATAAACAAAGCAGAGTATGGAAACACGAATTATTTATTACCTCAACCACTGTCTTCAGAACAATGTTTAGGAATACAAGGTATTATCTCAAGTATTTCCTTAGTACAGTGTTTAGAAAACAAGGTATTATCTCAACCATTATCCTCATAATAATGTTTAAAACATTATGCTTTATTTCAACCATTGCCCTCACAATAATATTAGGAACACAAGGTTTTATCTCAACCATTGTTCTCAAAAGAGCGTTTAAACTATTTTGACTAGCATAGTGTTTAGAAACAATAGCTTTTATCTCAACTATTATCCTCGGAATCATTTTTAGGGCACAAGTTTTATCCAAGTAATTGTCCTTAGCATAGTGTTTAGAAACACAATATACTATCTAAACTAATATTATCAGAATAATGTCCAAAACATGATATTATATCTCAAACATGTATTCATAATTATTTATATAACACTAAGTAAGATCTCTGCCTTTGTACTCAGAACTATGTATATAAAATAAAGATATTATAGTAACCATTGTCCTCATAATGTACATAGCACTAGCTATTATCACAGCCGTTGTCTTTAGAAACATATATAGAATATTACATACTCTCTCAACCATTGGCTTCAAAATAGTGTAGGTATTATCTCAACCATTGTCCTCATAATTTACATAGCGCTAGTTATTATCACAGTCGTTGTCCTCACAACAATATATAGAACATTACGTATTATCTCAACAATTGTCTTCAGAATAATGTACAGAACACAAGGTATTATCTTTGCCATTTTGATCAGGACAGTGTTTAGAAACACAGGGTATTATCTCAACCATTGTCTTCAGAATAATGTACAGAACACTAGATATTATCTTTGCAATTGTGATCAGGACAGTGTTTAGAAACACAGGGTATTATCTCAACCACTGTCTTCAGAATAATGTACAGAACACTAGATATTATCTTTGCCATTGTGATCAGGACAGTGTTTAGAAACACAGGGTATTATCTCAAGGTGTTATCCCCAGATTCGAGACGAGTGATGGGACGCTGCGACAAGAGACAGGCGTGCTGAAGAACCCCGGCACGGATAACGAGATCTGGGAGGTGGTTGGAAAGTACAAGTGGGTTTCTCCGGACGGTGAGGAACACATCATGGATTTCGTAGCTAACGAGGGGGGAGTCGGCGGGCCTGGTCTTGGCATCCGAGGAGCGCTTGTCGGCAAGTGATCATACCGGATAACACCGCCATTTGGTTCGTTCATCGTGTACAGTGAGATCACAACAAGAATAACATTTTAGGGCAAATAAAATAATATACCTTTATTGCCAAAATTGAGACCATCGGGTCAAAATTGACAGATAGGTGACATGTGTGTGTGGGCTTGTGAGTGCCTGAAAGTAAATCTAGTAGATTTTTAGAATATTAGATAATGGTCTTCTAATGCTGATTCTGTTCTAGATAGGTCGTTACAGTGAGGATTTCACTGAATGGCACAGCTAATTATATATTCTCAAAAAAAACGAACTTTTAACTGTTTATAATATAATAGCTAGGATATTTAATACATTATAATATGCACATTCGTACAATTGCTATCGTACTATTGGGAGAGTAAAGCCCTCCCGAGTCGAAGGTGGCTGCGTAATCTGAAATCCCGTGATCTTATCTAATCATTCGTGTGTATCAGACGAGCTCTGCACGTCCATATATACTATATGTCCCTTTGTCTTATAAGCTTCCCATGAATGATTATCATTCTTAGGAAATTGATTTACCATAAGAATATTAATTTTATCTAATGTAGTGAATATGATGTCCATCTTTGTACTTCAGTACTTTTACATCGCAATACCTCATTGTTAGAACCAGTCTTACTATTATTTATAATCAAATTTGATTTTGATCTTTTTTGGTGAGTTTTTGATACACTTCTTCCCCCCTCCCAAAGCTCAGAATGAAAGTTTATGTTAAATTTTCCATATTTACAATTGTGTTTTCTAATATTAATTATAATAAAATGTTTTAAACATTCGTTTCCAGACTTATGACTAAACTTAACTCTGGATAAACTTATCATAGCTGAGTTTGAAGAAAAAAAAAATATATATATATATTTTTTACATTCTGTCCCACGTTACAATATTTGCTAGCGGCAATATAATATTTATGTGTTTTATTATTTGTGTTTCATTTTAGAACAACTTTTATGATAGTATTTGTATGTATTTTACTCATTGAGGTTCAGACTACAAAAATTTATTTTAAAAATAGTACTGTCTTCTTGTATGTGTGGAGGGAGACATATAAATCATCATTTTAGTGGATATATATTACTGATTCATTATCATTTGATAACTGTGAAACTGTTTTTTTATTTTAATTAGTTTAGCTCTGTACTTTAAATATCAATATAAAATATAAACAACATTAAAAAACGTTAAAAGAAAGTGTATGATTTATTTGCCAATCAAACCTGTCATTTGATCTAAATTTGGCAATGCTAAAGTGTGACCTTATTTTGTAGATTTTACGTTTAGAACATAATATCACATTAGATGTAACACTGGGTATAACGAACGCTCACTCTCGGGTTTGATTGGATTTATGGAGCAGGAGATAGAATCGCAATTGGATGTACTGAAGATAGTTTTTCCAAAATGGTTTCCAACTTTCCTTCTACGCAAATGAAGATACACTTCAAAGTTGAAATTTTTGCTTGAATTTTTTTAACCCATACAGCCCACGATTTCAAAAAAATTTCCAACGCGTGCCTTAGACAATATAACCACTGAAGTGGCTCAAGCCCATAATATACTAGATTTTGGTCATGGTTTGAACCTCGGTTGGGTGCACTGGGTTGATTTTTCTCATGTTATTTATTATCGTTGTTTCCCCAAACCCTAAACCGGGTTAATTTATTCTAAATTATCCTGACAATCCTTATAATTTAGAAAACACCTTTATTAGCCTTGGTTTTTAACCAAGAAGTAAACATTTTATTTCTAAGATAAATATTAAAATATATTTATATTTTTTAATCTCGAATTGATGGGCTCGTGAACTAAACGCCAATCTCGCCTAGAGGGGAGAGGCTGGAGTTTGAATCTTAACGGGGCTATTGAGGGTGGTTTTTCACACCAGTAGGTATTCCAACTGAATCCCAATATTTTCTGACGTGAAGGTCAGAGCTCAAATCCCAACCCAGAGTGGGCCTATTTAAAGTGTTATTTCCTATCCCATAACGAACATTAGGGTGCATTCTCTGTATACTCTACCTTTCTGAATAGTGTAGTTAAACACGTATATTCTGAACAGGTAGTAATACCTGAAACAAAACAATATCTCTAGTTGTAGGTAGTGTCAAATTTATTGCCGTACTTGAGGCTTACAATATCTGGAAAGCTCTGGTCTAGGGGTAAGGTGTCAGACTTCTGTGCTGGTGGCCGGGGTTCAATCCTCGGTCCCGGCACAGATTTATCTGATTGCCAAACCCTTCCTTCACCTCTGACAAGACATCTTGTGAATGTGGGGAATGCCAGGCCTCCATCGTGGTTCGGATTCCACGTTAAACTGTAGGTCCTTCATTTCACCTCACAATCACCCTACCATTACACATTAGCGTAAGTGCGTATAATCCGAACGGGTAGTAAGACGCGGTGCTAGTAATAATAATAATAATAATAATTTATTGAAAAGTTCAAATCACCACAAATGGGTTCTTATGTAGCTTTAACTTTCAGATGCAACCAATATCCTTGTCATTGGAGAGCTTACAAAAGTCAAGGAATCCTTTTTTTTCCCCTTTAAAACTATCCCATCCGACCATTCACGGGAAATTGTATCGAGAACACGGTAAATCGTACCACAAATTGTTAAAAACCAATAACGTCAACATATAAAGAAGGTAAAGCTGGTATAAAAAAGTATATTGGAAAGATCTAATCAAATAAACTTAACAAATCGAACAATGCGATTCAATGTTATCCAAACAAAGGTAATCAGATTCCTCCTTTCTTTTGTGATTTTATTAAATATCATGATCACTTTTTTTAAGCGTCTATCTTAGTCATATTTGATCAATGAAAAGCATTATTTGACACATTTATTAGAATAACACATAACTTATAAACTAATAGGATGTAGTAAGGTAGTCTGTATCTCGAACTAGCTCAAGGTAA
This sequence comes from Timema shepardi, assembly GCA_902151425.1. Classification (NCBI taxonomy): domain Eukaryota; kingdom Metazoa; phylum Arthropoda; class Insecta; order Phasmatodea; family Timematidae; genus Timema; species Timema shepardi. Next base: position 88,292 of record CABFVX010001011.1, on the reverse strand, counting down.
GGATTGGTGATTAAGACTCGGATCTGACACCGTAGCTCAGTCGGTAGCGTGTATATTTACTAAGCTAGGGATCCTGGGCTCGATTCTCGGAATGACCGAAATTAGATAATTGATGAAATATTAGTTCACCATTTCACATTGATAAATTAACGGCTGGGGACTGTTTTTTGTGCCTGTTCTAGTCTAAATATAGATGTTTAGGTATATGGAGCTATTACAAGCCTAGCCAGATGGTAGTGGAACATTTATGTTTTAAATAAAAAAACTGACTCAGGATTTAGGCTTGAAACAGTAAAGTAAGTAGGTTTACTTTCATTGGTGTAGCAATAAACTTTCAAGATACTTTATCCTAATAGGTGGTTAAGCGGGATAAATTTTATGCTCGTTTAGTATGGTTTGATAGTTACAGGGAGGCTAGGTGTCCTGAGAGTTTTTTCCCTATATGGTTTATTACTTTATTTTGAATAAAATGCCAGAACAATTTGAAGAATTCCATCTTCCTCATCACTATGTTATAAGTGTAAATACACACAAATATTTCAGATAGTTAGTAAATTTTAGTGTTATTTTTTTTATTTTACTCAACCTCAGGAATTACAATTTTTTGTTTAGAATCATTATTTCAAAAAGTTATTTATAAAAGAAAGGAACTGTCCTATACCAAATTATTTTACATTTGATTTGCTTGATCTTTACTAGCATTGTGTCTTACTACTCGCTTGGGCTATACGCTTACGTACTAGCTACGATAATGGCTTAGGGATAAGCAAGATTTAATTTATAGTGGGGGGAGGGTGGAAACACATTTTGGAAAATTCCCCCTTGGCACATCCGACCGGAATTTGAATCATGATCTACGCGTCATCGGTAGTCTACTTTAATGTGAGTGTGACAACTTATACCATGTGGCCACCGAAGTGGGTTTCACATTATCATTATTCTATTAAGACAGGAGACGCAATTTAAAATACAATTTCTCTCTACATTGAGCTTGACATAGTGTACGTTATAAATATGTGGTCCTTTTTTTACCACGTTTTGTTTTTAATATCTTTAGTCAAGTAAAATAAAGCTTACGTTCTAAAAAAAAATTCCATTCCGGTCATGAAAACACCAAATTCAACACACTCCTCTATCGACCAGCCCCCATAATTGTTTACGGTGTCATGAGAGCAGTCACACATGAATATAAACCATACAAGGCCAAGTTTATATCGAGGAATCACACGGTCGGACAACCTAAAGTAGTGTTTTGCCAATTTTCTCGTCCCTCGCCCTCATCCCAAACCTATTTTACCACCCTATCCTCCCCCTCTAATACCAAAAGTTGGCCCGTAGTGTTTTAAATTGGATTGTCATCTTGTCACATGGGTTCGTGTTAAATGCAAATGAAGTGGAATGAATCCCTTTCGGATCGGGTTTCCAGGGTTCAACTCAACCCCTATAAATCTCCCTGTGAGAGTAAGTGTGTTAGAGGGGGAGGATATCTTCCCTCCCTCTCCCCCTCTCTCTCCTCACTCTATACACGCATCCTCTACTACGTCCCTTCAATATTCCAAACACTTCTTTCTCTCACTCTTAACCATATCACTTCCCGCCCTCCTCACGGTATTCAATAATACGACTACTATGTATTTAAGAATATTAATTTACTATTGCATTATGAAAATATAAAAATTTCCACACCCTCAGTTCATTTTGGAAATATTGTGAAATTTTCCTTGGGAACAAATAACTTTAGATATTATTTATTTAATTTCCAAATTAATATTATTTCTTAGCTTTTTTTCCCTTCAAAATGTGACTATATAGTATCTAACTTTATTTATAAATTGAAGTAACCACTTTAAATATTAAGATATGTTTAGTTTGAAAAATAAATTTCCTTTTTCAATTATTTACTATGCTTGGATTTAAATATTAAAGTTTCTTGATTTTTGTAAATATTAGATTTTACAATATTATTTATAGCCATAATTTTCCATTCCCTATACCCCACTAATGTGGGTGCATTTGTTATAAGTTGCTTTCTTTATTTCTATCCCTAAGAATATCTCGTGTATTGCCTTGCACCACTTAGAGCTGAAAAAGCTTTCGAGACATTCGGGGTTGACTTAAAAGTTCAGTAGAGGTTAATACGTCACACTAGCAATAAACTGGACCTCTGATGATGGAAAGATTGTGATTAGATTCCCGGTAGGATCTACTGAGGATGATTTTCCTCACCAAAAAATGAAGGCACACCTCTTTAGCCTAGTATTCCTTTTCCCAAACTAGAGATGTCATAATACCTATTTTACACGATTCCGATTATCGATTCCAATTATTAAGTTCAACCTCGATTTTTCGATTCTTAATTTCGATTCTTGAACATTTCCTATTTAATTATTTTTCCAGCCTCATATGTAAAAATATTTATTCAACTTCATAGCAATGTGAAAAAACTAAAAACACAAGTCTTTTCATTTAATAGGTTCATTAATTGAACCAACTTATATATCAATTAATAGCAAATAAACTAGAATAGAAATAATCGATTATTACATACTCTGGATTTTTCCAAGTACATCTCTATATTATTTACAGGGGGACACATACCCAAACTCTAATGGAATGAGTCAGTTTCACATATAAAACCAGCCCATTCTATTCTGGTCTAGGTAGTTGTCTTGTATAGGGTGGGGGGAAACAATTAGACGATCTATACTTAGAAAAGTGAAGGACAGCGTGCTGAGGTTTGCCTGATGTCAAGTGGAGCCCACCTGCGCGACAAAAAGTGAAAAAGTGTAGTATAGTTCTCGGTCCTGGCACAGATCTATCTGATTACCAAACACTTCCTTCACCTCTGACAATACGTGTATTAATCACAACTTGTGAATGTGTGGAATACCAGGCCTCCCACCGTGGTTCGAATTACACGTTAAGCTGTAGGTTCTCCATTTAATGTCACAATAACCTTACCATTACACATTAGCGTAAGTGCGTATAACCTGAACGGGTAGTAAGACGTGGTCATAAGAATAATAATGATAATAATAATAGTATATAGTTGGCTCTTATTTAGCTAGTGAATATTTACTTTTCAATTATTATGATCAGCACCACGTATTACTACCTATTCGGGCTATACGCACTTATACTAATGTGTAATGGTAGGGTGATTGTGAGATGAAATGGAGGACCTACAGTTTAACGTGGAATCGGAACCACAGTGGAGGCCTGGCATTCCCCACATTCACAAGATGTCTTGTCAGAGGTGAAGGAAGGTTTTGCTAATCAGGTAAATCTGTACCAGGACCGGGGATTGAACCCTGGACCGCAGCACAGAAGTTTGAAACCTTACCCCTAGATCACCAGGTCATCTACTTTTCAATTAAATTGTTAGTTTTCATGTTAATAATCATCTATCTGTTTCGGTCCCACCCCAAATTTAGAACAACGCCGCACTTGAGACGTACCATGTGTGACTATGAAATTGGCCTATAAAGTAATAAACCTAACGTATATTTATAATTTTAAAACATTAAAAAACATGCTTTAAGTACACAAAGGTAAAGTAGACAGGAAGTAGATCTTTTTAATGCCATATTGAAACTTGAGTAAATTACTGTTGTCTGATTGAAGGGCGAGAAACAATGACTGCAACATAAATTCCAGGCTGCAGCTTTAGTTGAAAATTTAATCTGTTTCACAATTTCCTTGCCCATTGAACTTTTTAATCAAGTTAGCTTTTAAAGTTATTTATTTTCAAAAACTCATGAATCTAAAAGTGGCCTAATGTAGCAAGTTTAATAGACTTGTGTTCTATAATTAAATTCCATAATAATAATAATATTGGTCTTGGGATAAATGCTCTCTACAGGACCCAATGTCCGTGGGTTAAAACTTAGCCAAGGTCGGCGGATTATTCTTGAATGATAAAAATCCGTAGCTCAACTTCTTTCGTAGGGGAAGCAAAGTCGTCGTCGGTTTCACGTCAATTGTGGCATGTAAAAAAAACAACTTAAGGTATGTGAAAATACCTTTTCCGTAAAATTTGTATGTCCTTCCACGATTGCTAATAGAAATTCATTGTGGAAGGCAGTAGGGAATCACCACAAATCCTGAAAGCACCTAATATATAGGATTTATATCAGATGGCGCAGGCAGCACTAACCAGGTGGGCTTATTACATACGCAGTACCGGATGGATATAAATAACATCAAAACAACGTTCGTGTTGTTGACTTAAGAATAAAATACAAGGAAGTTTAGGCGATTGAGAGGGCACGGGCACGTGAGGGTGAGGGAGGATCAATGAATGAACTATGAAAATTGGGAGTGAAATAAACAAATATGAAATTCAAAGGCCTCCTCATAATAATAATTAATGAACTTCTTTACCACATACATTCATAGGAGGATCCCTCAAAGTCCCTCTTATCCTGCCAGAGACAAGGTGCTTTAGTTTCTGAAGGGTTAAAGAGGAAGGAGGGATAGTGTGGGGAGAATTAAGGGGGATCAATTGGGTGGAGGGGTGTGAAGGTTAAGCTATATAGTTTCTAAACCGAAATTACAGGTTAGTAAACATGAATTACATCTCCCTGTGTAGGTCCACTAAAATGTAATGTGATTTTTTTTCTCTTTTGTATTTCCACGTATTTTTTTGGAAAGCGACAAGACTCTGAGTATGCGAAAGATTAATACCATGACTATATTTGTAGGAACATGATTAAATTAATTAATGTGGGCTCTAGAATAAAATATTGTCTTCACTAAGGATGAAATCTATTTTGATATGAACTTTAGTAATACAAAATAATTATTAACGTGTCTCTATGATCTGTATTTTGACTATCATTGAATTGAGATATTTCAGTCCAAGTTGGTAAAACGCTCAAGGTATAACAGGTAGATACTTGTATTCTTGTAGGTTTGCCATTATTCAGTCAAGATTGTCTAAAGTTTAAAAAACGAAGCATTTAAAAAATTGTTATTGCTCATGAAATAACGTAACCCGTCTATCTACACATAGGACACTTGTTAGGAGAGCTGTAAATGATAGAACCTATTGTAAAGAGCATAATATTTTGGGGGTGGGGAAATGTATAAAAATCAATTGTAACCCCTTCCTTGGTCCCCTAGGACAAAGGTGGGTACACAATTATTAAAAGTATTAAAATTTTTTTAGAATAAATGCAGATTAAGCCGATAGGACAGTAAAAGACATATATATCATACTCTAATATATTTGCTCCTGTTTCCTCAAAACGCACTCAGAAATTATCGTGCGAGGTAAAAAGGGAACTAACAGACCAGAAATCAAGGATATTTCCTATTCAGTACACTTAAAAAATAGTTGAAATAAGCGTTTGGAAACATCAGAGGTTAGTTAAATACAATGTTTTATCTATAAACAAAAGGTAAGTAATGAATTATAAATTATATATATATAACTCTAGCTATATTACGCAAAAGGATTTTTACCATAATCAACATTATTAGTCTCGCATATGTAAAATAGTAAGTTCAAGTAATTAACCGAATTTAGAATATTTAATTGCATGCTTTCTCATGTTAAAATCTGACAAGATATGGACCAAAACTTAAATATTTTTAGAGACACGACGACTTTGTACATTTTAAGGAATCCAATATATATAAATCTACAAGGGCTTCAAAGCGATATATACATGTATCTCAAAAACATTTCCTAGGTAAAAAGGGACTTAACGATTTGAACCAATTCAGTATTATACGAGTAAAAAGGTCTCCCAACATTAAACCTTACAAATATATACACAATCTGAAGGATATCAACATTTGACGATCTTATATGATTCACAAACCAAAGGACTTAAAAGATAAACGTCTCAAAATTACTTAAGTCTGAAGGACTAGAAGGTTTACACATAATACATATTACACAAGTCTAAGGAATTTAAAGACAAAACGTTATAATCATATAACCTACTTCTCTCTTTTTTTTTTAACAAAGCCCACGATTTACGTGTCATAAATTTCCCACGCCAACAAGACTTTTTATACAAATTACCCATTAGTGAACATTACACATAATAATTATATTACAAGTCAAAAGGACTCTTAACAGTCAAACATCTCGCAACGCTCCCAAGTCTCAAGGGATTCATAATTGGAAAATATTAAGTATTGGATAAGTCAAAAGGACTTTAAATTACAAATATAATGTCAAAATATTTCATAATATATAAAAGTCACTTATAAAATTATAATGTCTTCCAGATTTAAAGAGCATATTAAATATTTTTCAATTTAAAAGGAATTAAACATATTAAAGGTTTTTTTGAGCTTAATGAATTTTATAATTTGAAGTCGTAATATAAAAGATGATATTTAAGCCAAAACAAAATTTAGACATAGAAAGGCCAAAATATAATTTAGAGCTTACATTATTTAGAACATGCAGATGTGTCCTAGGTTGCTATCCGGTCAAGAGTGACTTTATCGCCGTTCTCCTAACAGTATTTATTTGATATTAGCTGCTCAGAGAGAAGGGAAGGAGAGGTTACACATACAAGAGAAAACACAGAAACAAAAGAGAAAGGGATCTGGTAGTAGTGGATGGGGAGTATGCGACTAGCAGCGTCGGGGAGATTCCAGAATAGTCTTATTTGCTCACGCAACCTTCTCGAGCCGGAAACGTCATACTTTTACCGGCATCCTTTGCAAAAATACATTGTTGAAGCGCCTCCAGGCATCGCGCTGTCATACAACACATTATGTTTGCGGTGACCAGTTGTGTCCGTGGGGGAAGCCAGCTAGGGACGTACACACAAATGAATGGGGCCTTGGTGAGTTTATCCATTAATATTGCTGGTATGGTAGGATATCACTTGAAACTATAGTGTCCAGTTTTATTACTTTGATCTTGAACTTGTAACTTTTTTATAAACGCTATACAATGTCAAAGTTTAGCCTCATATAGTAAATTGTATGCCAGATAATATGTATTTTCTAACATAGTTGCTATATACTTGATTTTTATCTACGACCCATGTTCACAATTTCAAGGGTGCCTAAAGTATGTTGAGATTCCCAAGATGACATAAATATGTTAATTTTAAATTTAATAAAATATTTTGATGCTGATATAAAATTGGGAATGTATTTATCAGAATTGCTATATTATAAACAAAGATTATATTTAAATACAACAATCTAAGTATGTATTAGATATAGTTAAAAGTAAACATTAAAAAGACAACAGATTTAAACCAAATTTGGTGGTACACACAAAGAATAATACTGTTACACATAGCGCTGACAATAATAATGTCGTGCCCATTTTAACGTAAGTAAATTTGCTTGGTCCTCCATGCTTGAAAAAAATATATCATGCAGCGTTAATAACATTATATTTCAAATGTAAATAATTTTTGATAGTTTGTTTTCAATTATGACGCAAGCGTATAACCCTGACGGGTAGTAAGATGTGGTGCTAAATAAAAAAATTATAAAAAAAACGACGTATAGGTGTTAGTCATTTAGAACCAAGTTTAATATTATGTTCAATAATTAAAATAATAGTTGGTTCTTATCTCGCTATTTTATTTTTATTATCAAGCATTCGGTCTTAAGAGAGGCCTATTCCTTTTAATCAGTGAACTTAGACCTCAAATGTACTCTCAAAATCCCATTTTTATATTTTATATTTCTATTTAATATTATTCAGTCATTAGAAGATTCTTTTCTTATTGTTCCAATTAATATATGATATTAAATTAAAATTCATGCTACATTTAATTTGAATGTTTCCAAATATAAAAGTGGATTTCTATTTTTTGAAAGAGGAGATTTTTGTGTTATGCACATTGTTTGGAAATGCATTTTATTTTCAAACAAGTATTACACAAAAAAAAGTTTTGTTTTGGAAGAAGAGTTGAAATATAAGAGGATTAAACTATTTTAGTGCTTGTTTACTTAGTTTCAATTTATATATGCAATTTAATTATAATTATTAAATATATTTACATGCAAATCTTCTATTCAAGGATCACATTTCTTATCCCAACAAGAACCAGGAGAACAATTCAGGAGTACATTATTATTTTATTCAATAAGATAACAATTTATATTTTTCAAAGGAATACCTCACAAAGGCTTTGTGCGAACATAAAACTTAATTGCCTCATAATTAAGGAACGTCTGTTCAGCGAGTGAACATGGTTCCAGCATAGCTACAGTAGGCCCGTGGTTTCTTTGGTGCTGTCTGACAGCTGGCAGCTGTCACTTATGACAGTCAACATTTAGGTATATACATGATTAAACATGATTTTACAGAGCATATGGTTCGGCGTAGGGATACATAATTTGGTCTGGTAACTTTTCAAAGCTCTCGGCTGTGATCTGTCACTCAGCACCAAAGAAGCCATGGGTCTACTGTACCAAAGGCAGAAAACAATGTTTAAAATCTAAAATAAATCAAAAAGCAAATCAGTTAAACAAACCACATTGAAGTTGGTCATAATGTCTAAGACTTAGTATACCTCCTGTAAAAAATGCGTATAAGAAATCGAATGGGTAAATCTAGCCCCACAATCTTGGTTAAATTTAAAACAAATCTTCAAAACGAAGATTATGAAAGATTAATGCTACATGCACTAGTAATATAAGCCAAACCACAGTAATTTTTGATTTATTTAAATTGTATTTAAAATTATCAACAACTATAGTGAACAATTGAATCCAACCCCAATGCTTTAGTTTAATCTACATAGAGGCAATAAAGATTATTTATAGCACCAGAATTCATCATGTAAACGAAATCAAAATAAATTTAATTTTATTATCAATAATTTATTTAAATTTAACAACTTGAATATAATATATGTATATAAATATATATAATGACCAGAAGAGTTAAGAGTTTAAAACAGCTAAGGAATTTTGAAAAGTAAAGAAGAAATAAATCAATATAAGTTATTTTAAAGTCTGAAAGAGAAATTTCGAAATGAGTAATGGGTTCACCATAGTACAGCGCACCCCCCTGTCGTGTGGAATAGAATGTGGCCGAGCAGCCCAAACCACCCCTATAGTATAATATAGTGTAGCCAAGTACATGCCAATGACTTGAAAACAATGAGTCTCTAAGTGTGTGAATATAGTTATTTCAATATATTATTACATGCTCGAACGAGATCTTACCATTTTTCAATACGAACAAAATTTGTTGTTTGTACATCCGTTTTTGAAAGAAATGTAGCAGTGTTGATGTTCAAAATTGACTGTGAGGAACAAATAACAATGATTGGAAAAAATATATCTCTATGTAATCGAATGTAGATATTTTTAATTAGATATATTCAAATTATTTCTGACCATCACTCTTGAGTTCTTCAAACGATCTGGTGAATTCACCATTCACATTTATTGATGGAAAAATAGTTGTTGACTCCATTTCTTGTACAACAAGAGAACCTTTAACCCAGTAATTTCCAAAAAGTAAAATAACGGATAACAGATCCATTGCACATGACTGGAACAACAGACGTACTGAAGCTTTTGTAAGTATATTTACAACGTATTTGCATTCAATGTAACCACTCTTTTCGTACGAGTTCTTATTCAATGTAACTGCCACCATATAATGTAAGGAATAATAATCAAGGTATTTGGAGGGGGATCTAGATTGCCCGACTCACCACTAGGTGTCGCTGGGTCGACGAGCAATAGCGAGGGCTATCAATCCGTCTTAATGTTGCATCCAGTCAACACGTACCGGAGCGGTCTAGCAAAATTGGGCACGAGCTTGGTGAGTTGAACATGTGTTGAAGCTAGCACTATAATGTGTATGTTCAAAGAAAAACTAAAATTGATAATATCGAAAAATTTGTTAAATCTGAAGCCCCATTTAAACGTGAAAAAAATATTGTGTTCTTTATAAGCTGTATCAATGCACCTAGACAGACAATGTATTTGACAAATGTGGATATTTACCCGATCTATACAATTTACATAAGATATACTCTACTTTACTTGTATTTAATTTTGTATAGCAGGTCTTACTACCCATTAGGGCAATTTCCATATTTACATTCCCGTTGTCAAGATAAGGAAGCAATAATTTAGAGGAAATGTAACCATATTTGTGTCAAGGTAGAGTGGGAAAATATTTTGTATAAATACATTCACAGCACACCCAACCGTGTTTCGAACCCTGATCTTTCCATCGCTAGTGATTTAGTCTACTGCGAGAGTGATGCCTTAGACCATGTGACCATTAAAGCATGCATTATTAATTAAAATTAGTAGAGATGTAATCATGCAGTTTAGTTAGTAGCATGTACAATAGAGATTTCGTTTAGTTTGATGATGTAAATATCGGAACCTATTTTGTAATATAGAAATGTTTATGCTCCACGACTTAGTACCTGTGAGTAACCCAGATATTTAAACTAAGGGAGCAGGAATAAGAAAGGCACCGTCTATATTAAGTGTATTCGAGTTTGTGTGGAGGGTGTATAAAACGTTAAGGAAAAGTGGCATATATACCAAGAGCAGTGATTTGAACACTGACCTCCCCGACTGATCTAAGCATTAGGAATAAGAAAGGATGTTTAGAAAAAGTAAAACCTAATTCGTATATTTAGGGGACGAGAAAACTACAACGATACATCATGTATTCGTTAATCCTACATAGATGCTAACCTCGACCTTTTAATTTACGGCAATCTAGTATATTGCTAGTCCTACTTCATAGAGTGAAATTTCGGTGTGAGTGCTTATACTAGATTCTATTCTAAGCAACC
>CABFVX010001011.1:52620-72703 GCA_902151425.1 Timema shepardi | reverse complement strand
AAAAAAAAAAAAAAACGGGGGGGGGGGGGATTGGAAGCTCACCCTAGTCTATAGGCTGATAGCCTCCGAAGAGTTAAACAGTCACTTTAATATTTGCATTTCGAAAGCATTGACTCTTTTTAAATTTAACGTTTCCTTGTTTCCTATTCTAGATAGACATATTATCTTCCACAGTCTTTTTTAATCTACATCCTGGTGGGAAGTTTCCTACAAGCCATTTTCATGACCAAGTCAAATAGCATTTATAAGACATGCGTTTCCAAAAAACTACTTAAAGATAAAATTAATAATTTTGTGACACTGTAAAACTATTTTTTCGAAATATTTAAGAATTTATGGATGGTTGTTTCAACGATATATCTTTAAAACTTGTTAAATATAACGTAAATTCAGTAACACGGGAAATTCTATCTTGACCGGCCATGACGTCACAGGTGAGCAACGCCCTTAAAGGTTTACCCATTTTAGTGGCACTTCATGTCAAGATAGTCGTCTATAACTCAAATTACTTAATTATTCAATTACTCAAAGCCCACGGGTGGCATGCAATGTTTTTTATATTAATATCCTGTCTACAGTAATACATACACCAAAATTAAAAGTTACATTTTACTGTGCACATAATCTTGAATAAAAAACACTCTAACTAGATCAAATAATATATTTATTGAATCCAAGCTTTAAATTTTCTCTTAGATGAGAATATTTAAAATTAAATTTAAAAATAGTTGTTTAATTGTTGGTAGAACTGACAAATGCCATTTTATTTGTCATGTCTATTACGTCATAACCAATCAATAAAACACTTTTTTTAGTAAATTAATTATATTAATACAATTTTGTCCTTTTAGTTATTTTGTTACTCGCCCAACTACACATTTATAATACATATTTCCTTTTACTGATTGCTTAAAATTGTTATTTGAAGTCAAAGAATTCATTATTGTATTCAATATACTCTTTTGAGAATCTTACGAATCATTAATCTCTCTAATATAATAGGATCTGAGGAATTCAAGGTTTCCATTACTGAAAAAAATACCTACATAGTACGATTTCAAAGTTTCAGATTATTCTACTACTTCAAAACTTGACTGAGAATGTTTATTTACAAAATATATTAATTACTGCTTTGATTATTTCACAAACCCAGATGAATATCCTGGGAAATATATTTTCTTAAATATTTTAAATATTCATATATGATTTTTATATATTGCATCAAATAACTATTATAGAGTTATATCTGTGCACACACAGATTAAACATTAGATTATTATAGTCTAGTTTGCCAGTTTCGGGGAGGTCTGGGTTCGAATTCCAGCATGATGTATAGAGAGCAAATTTTCCTATACTGTTTTCAGCATTCCCTGATCTAAGATGCGGTTACATTTCCTTTAAACCATATCTTCCCCATCCCTCATCTACTATTTTGATTAAAATGTACAGTACATAGTCCGGACGAAAGGTGCAACAAAAACAAAAGTATAGAATATGTTTAAGGACTTTTTTTTATGGGTTGTGGCCGGCAACACACCCAGAGTTTGTGAATATGGCACTTAGATTAGTTTGAGTTTCAGACCAGGTAAAACCACCCTCAGTAGACCCGACCGAGATTCTAACCCCGATCTCCCCATCTTCAGCAATTCAGTTCAACACAAGATGGGACCCCTTAGATCATTAGGCTACTGAAGTGGGTTCTAACATATTAACATAGCTTGCAGCCTTTGGTAATCTAGACTCTAAAACATGTAAGGATGTGTGGGATAAGCCTGAGAACTCATTCTGTCAATATTTTTTCTGAATCAGCATTTGCATACGTGTACTATGTGATGCTTTCAAAAACAGAGATTGTTTTGCCAATTAGCATAACATATAGCATTGGCAAAACCAGTAACTTAGGGGAAATACCCCTCCTTTTTAGGTATATAACAGCGAGTTTTTAGAACTTTAGAGGGTAGGAGGAGGGATAGAGAAGGACGCTATTTGTTAAGGAGCTACTTATAATTGCTTAAAATACTCAGTTAACAAGTTACAACAAATTGAGGGTAGAATATCCTACAGCTTGGGTCCCTGTTCGGTATGGAGGAGGACGCCCCAACCCCTCTTAGAAGTCTTAGTTAGACAACAACCGCGCAACGCTGAGCGGCCGTGTGTTTGAAAATAGTTAGTTACAACACCGAATATAGGTCAGAGCGTGAATATTCTGATTAGGGACATTGATAGAAGGAGGACTTTTTTCTAAACTCTCTCAACTAGTTTTAAACCCTAAATTTATTTTACTCAACAACATCAAAACGAACAACACAATTAATTGCCACTGCCTACCCATCGCACTAAGCCATCCTGATACGTCGGTCGACGGGTTGGGGGAGTAGCGAAAATATCAAAGATTACATTTACTGGGACCAGGATCGGTGGGCACGTAGACTAAGTAGTCTGGAGTGCTGGTGGCAGGGGGTTTGGCACTCAAATACTGGCTGAATGTACTGAGGTTGGTATTCGACTCTGCTTCCACGCAAATGTGGTTATATTTTCTTTAAGTTATACCTTCATTATATCTAGCTCATTAATGGGGATAGCCCGCCCGGGTGGGTACTCGACAGTTAGGTACAGTGAGAAATAATCTGGAGCAGAGTATGCATTGCAGAGCATTGATTACGTTAATGGAATAAGAAAGAGGAATTGTTTTCTTAGAGGAAATACACCCGAATAGTCGTGGAATTAGTGTAAAAAAGCACCCTCAATTCACTCAGCTGATATTCTAACCCCGGATTTCCCGATCACCAGAATTTCAGTCTTAACACAAGAGTTAAGACTGTGAAACTAGGGTGGAGGGCTACTTCCTATTCTGTGAACATTAGACATCGTGCGAATGGCAAACAATACCTTGGTATTGTTGACTTTCGTGGTGACTTGCAATAACTGGTATAAAAATATACTTGGGACACTCAGTGGAAGATTTTAATAGTCCTATCTCACAGGATTATGATATGAATTTTACAAAATATACCAGAAAGGTTGAAATATATGGGTTTGTGATCTTTTAGTTAGAAGGGCTCTGACATTACCTAGTCAAACAATCATACGCTTTTAATCGACTTAAAAAAATCTATGTGAAGTCAAGGCCAATGTGATTACAACAAGGTATGAAAGTAATAGGGGCATACATTTTTATTAGAATCAAGAAAAAGGCTCATCCTAGTATATTAGTACTGACCACCAGCCTTTATTCTATCATTAGTATTGTAACCGTATTGGCCGGCGTGTTGAATAAACGACAAACCTTAACATTCAGGTTTGCAACTGCCTAATAAATCGGGGTTCAAATTCCTCTTAGGTTTACTGAAGATGTATTTTCCCTGCATGGTTTCTCAACCTTACTCCAAAAGCTTAACTAACTACGTACGGATATCTCGGGTGGGTAGTAAGATTCAATACAAATAAAGTAAACAGGGCATTTGAAGGAATATAAATATTTAATCTACTAATGGTATTGGGATATATTTTTCCTAGTATTATAGTCTTATTTTTACATTGGGCCTCGTACCTCCCATTTAATAACCATCCTCCGCAGGAAATGAGATAAATTTCAAAATACTATCAAATTATATTTTGAGCTTTTTTTAAAAATGTATTACTACGTTTCAAACTATAGCTGAAAATGACTTGAGCTAGCTGCCTCCGTGGGGTCAGTGGTCAGTGCACCTAGCTACGAGTCTAGGGATCCCCGACTCGATTCCCGACAGGTACCTTGGGTATTTTTCCTGAAAGGGAAACCACCACAACAGTCACAGTTAGCTAGGCTTAAGTTAAATTAAATTGTTTCCACTGACTTCACACCCTTTATACTATCACCATCATCTCATCTGATCGAGAACATGGAAAGAGCCTCCACGGAAAGGATGTTCTAACAGTACTTTCGGGAATCCCCTCGGTATCAGTACGTCAGTACCGGCTAATCTTTCCACTACTGGGCTGTAACTGGTGTAGACTAGACTCGCTATATTATATTATTACTTGAACTAAGGAATGTCTGTATACAAAGAGAAATGTTGATGTACAGTACTGGATGGGATAACAAAAATTATAAACCACATATAAGAAATCACACCCGGTTCACCCGACCAAGATTTGAATCTCGAAACTCCTATAATTGACAATCCATTCTATTGTGAGCTTAATGTATCGGATTGTTTGGCCACCGAGACCGTTACTTTAGATTCCAGTCGTGCTTTCACTGTGCTTCGTTTTGTGCATTACAGTTTCCCATACATTTATGGACCTATGTATACTTTTACCTAATTATTTGAAAATAATATTGAATTTTATAACACTACAAACAAGTAACTTTTTATGTTGGTGACGATTTCATTGAGCCATAAACAACTTAGCACTCTCTGGCATGTTTTACAAAACATACATTTTCAAATTTCCAACTGCTTGTCACGCATAGCATGTGGAATGCAAATATATCTACGTAAAATAATGGCATTTTTTTTCTGATTCTTATTACTTGACGGAATAACACACATAAAAACATAAAATGTTTATTTCCATGATAATGTACACTCTAATATATTCCTATTTTGAATACATGGATTATAAAGGAAACAAAGGCTTTCATGATATTTTAGAATAAATGGTACGACAAAATCGCACCATTTTTCCCATATTGTGTAAGCCTATCATATAAAATTATATTTATAGAATTTTTATCCAAAACCGACTAAACAAGAATGTTTGACATAGCAAACAGCTCTAAGTTACCCATTTGGAAGCAATTCGTAATGGCAATTTTTTATCAAATATCCCGTTTTTAAAATATCACTTAATCGTAAATCACCCATAAATGAGCTTTTACGCTAGAAAAAGTACACCGAGCTAGTTATGTCAAATATTCCCAAGATACTCATTTGAAACCAAATTGTTTAAGCCATTTGTAAAATATTTCAAGTTTTTGAAAAATCGGTAAACTACTCTTCAACTAATTTTTGCGAAAAACCAATTATATTGTGTAATTTGTCATATGAAAGAAATCGTAGATAAGATTTTTAAACAAAACCATAAGAACTATTTTAAAAAAATCCTTGTTAGTAAAATACCCTTATTTGAAGGGCTAGGGTTAAAAAAATTATTTGTGGTATAGTCCTTTAATATTATCTAAATACCATGGTTGAACAAAACCCATAAACTGTTTAGGATTCATTGCCAGGGACGGACAGACAGACAGACAGACAGACAGACATACATACACGGGGACTGACAGACGGATATAGGGCCAGACAGAATGGTAAAATTCCCTTTTTTGGGTCTGTGTTCACATAAAAAGTAGAAATTTGTCATAAACAATATGTCAATTATTTTCACTATAGCAATACTTTCTCTTGATTTGAGCAAGTAAAAATTGTTTGAAAAATTCATTAGATAAGACCTAGTTTTATTAATTAGTTTATATATAACTTTAACTAGGCTACACATATAATTTTTTAATTAAAGTTATTTAAATGTGTAATAGCTATTTATTTCGTATTTTTCAGGCTCAATTAATGTATTAGTCCAAATATTTACAAGAATAAAGTTTCTAGGTTGTAATATTCTCACAATAATAACGGGTCTCAAATATTTCTCCCATAATCTTAATTTTATTTTATTTTATAGCCAAATTTGTCACAAATGATGGTAATTTTAAGATAACATCCTACCACTCAGATTAAATTTCATTTGATAAGAAATACAGCTGAAACCAGATCTCACAATCGTGGTGCAATTTTGTTTGTAGGGACATATTATAAAACCGTAGAGTTGAAACAAAAAACAGTTTTAAGATGTTTAAAAAATATTAATTTTTAATGAAAGAACTATTAAAATTATGCAGTTTTAACCGCTATACTGTGATAAATGTAGAAAACCAATATTCAATACGATTTCTGGTTCGATCGTATTTTCTTGGTAGTGCTATTAAGTACAAAAACCAAATATAACTATCACTGGATGACAAAGCTTATGATTTTTGTATGACATAAATACTCTCAATTTAAAAATAAAGCTAAAAAATAAGATTATCCTGAGATAAAAATCTTCATATTGTTTGGATCGTAAAATGTAATTTTAAAAAAATATAGAAAGGAGAAATAAAAATGTCCTTAAGGGATGGTGAGTAAAAGGGAAAATTTATCTTGATTGACTAGTATCAAGGTCCTACCTTTATGGTAAGAGACTGATGGAACAGTAACGAACATAAAAATAAGTCTTTATCCTCTGTTAAATTCATTTACCCACATAAACAACCTACTAAATGAGAAGGAACATCCTCCCTCTATTTTATTTCGTACACCCTCCCACGTGCTTCTTCCAAGTGTTTAGCAAGACATGTTGGACCTACACGCTGTGACGCTCAGACTAACCCTAATCTGGATGTGTGAGTGGCTAATTCAACACGTCTCGCAATAATCTAGTTTGTCCTCAAGAGTGTGGGGGGAGGGGGGGAGGCTAAACGAAACCCTAGCACCCCTAACCTTCATCCCTCTTTCTATGATGGTGTCCGGGATCTTAATAAAGATTATACAAACCTTAACTCCATTATCTAATTATTAATATGATTTTTATTAGTTTTTTTAAACATCGCGGTTTCATAACTGTTTGGGTGCTATGCTTATACACTATTTACACTAGTGCATTAAGGATGATGAAGGTTTAATTTGTACATACATCAGCATTTGCGTGGAGGTTGAGTGGAAAACTATTTAGTAAAAACCGCTCTCAGTACACTCAGCCTAGATTCGAACCTCAATCTCCCTATACAGGGTATTGCTAACTTATCCCTTTCAAGCATATTTAGATAAAAATAATATAATTTATAGAAAATGATTTTTGTTCTACAATTAGTCAGTAGATAACCTCCTATTACCATCCGGTTTTTATAATCAAACCATGACAACTTAAATACTCTTCCGTAGTCAAGACTCGAACTGGAAAACATTTGAATTAAGGTGCTCTATCCAGCTAGTGACTGCACCTGCAAGAACGTTGGTAGTAACTGATAATGCATAGTTTGTTTACAGTATTATTTATCATTGGTGAATTGTGGGTATACTCTTTCATAGTGATGATTTAACGGGTGGGTACTGGATGATGTGTCTGACCTAGTTCTAAGTTAAATTAAAAGGCATGTGAAGCTACATCAGGCCTTGCAAGCCTGTAGTGGAAAATATATGGCTTGAATAAAAACTGACCCAGGCCACAGGCTGGAAACAGTACAGGATGTAAAAAAATAATGACAGTAAGACTGAGTTTAGTAAGTTGACAGCTCCATGAAGGTTGTTTATTGAAAACATTGGCTGGAAATATTATTAGGATAATTTAATAATAATTGTATTGATACTTTAGTATTACTTTGCAAATAATAATAGTTTACGAATGGGCTGACTCAATAATAATAATAATAATAATAAGTTTTTGTGTTTTAAAAGTTTACTTTAGATTCCATAAGTTTTATAATATTTAATATTTTTTTATCACCCCGTCTTACTACCTGTTCAGTTTGTAAGCATATATGATAATTACTCTAGTGGGATAAAGATGACCAAGAAAGAATTTTAGAGGTATCTAACTAACCATTTAGGAAATACACCCTTAGTAGACCCGACAAGGATTCAAACCCCAATCTCCCCATCCCTAGCAGACCAGTTTAACAAGGACGTGGTGGATTTAGACCATTCGATGACGTAGGCGGGTTCGTACATCACTCATTTATATTGTTGATATGATACTTATAGTTATAGATGTTTTTATTTGTTAGTGAATTGTGTATCACATAAAGATTAGCACACACATACAGTATGTATACAGTAGTTGAATTATTTCTCAACAGATAAAATGTTTTAGATTATATATGTTTTAATTTGATTTTTAATTATTTTTGTTAGTTTTAAGAAAATTATCGCTCATTTGGCTTCAAAAGAAATTATCCAAGCATATAAATCTATATTCAATACATAGAATAGTGGTTATGAAATATAATTACACTCATGCGTGGAAATGTAGCACAAAGAAAATAAAGCCAAACCGTAACATTGTCACTTAAGAGCGCAAACTAATCTAAGTCACCCGCCTCGGTGGCGTAGTTGGCTAACGCGCTAGTCGTGTTAAGCTCGACTGCTGAGGACGGGGAGATTGAGGTTCGAATCTCGGTCGGGTGAACTGGGGCGGGGGGGGGGTTCCTAAATGGTTTTACACTCTCCCTCCACGCAAATGCGGGTTCACTTCCTCTAATTCAACCTTCCTAATTCCTAAGCCATTAGCGTAATTAGTACTTGAAGCGTATAACCCTAACGGGTAGTAAGACGCGGTGCTAAATAATAATAATAATCTAAGTCATGCACATATAAGTTTGTGTTTCTTAGCCGCTTAGCCCCTATATCCTTTGCATGGCCCATGGCTTGCCTTTGGCTGATAAAAACACAGATACCAGCACAGCCAGAATTCATTAAACACAAAAGAGGAAACGCAATTAACTGTGTATTTTCTTAATTAGTTTTTAGTCGAATATAAGATAGCAAGGCAAGTATTAAAATGGTTTTCTGCAAATAGTAATGTTCTCTCGCGTTTAATTTTCTCTTCTATTTTTTCTTACATATAAATAGATGCTATTTCGCAGTCTTAATACGCAAACCACGATCCCTTATCTCGATATAAGACGATAATTTAGTGGTCAAAGGGTGGTAGTAAGGTTTTATTAAGAAAAGTTTATTTTTCGTGTTCTTTGGTTATAATCTTATCTATATAAATTATTTTAAATATACTGGCCAATGTTTAGAAATAGTTTGTAAGCATATTAATGGTTTTTGGATGAACAATTTTTTTAATTAAACTTCTTAAGAGTCCCTAAACTTAATATTTGTTATCTTTTAGATCAAATGTAATCGTAATTATTGTGAATACTTTAAGACGCGGGTGTTATTGTAAACTTGAAACGTATGGTACCTTCATGACAAATGTTAAAGTTTCAAATTTATAATTATTTATTAGTAAATACTGTTGCCAGAAACGTAGATCATCATAGATAGCCGGATGAATAGGGTAAATTTACGAGGGAATGCCTTGCAAATTAACTGAAGAGAGTAAGTGAAACCTATTTTTGCAGTTATGCAGTAGGTAAATACAGGTGTAACTCAGCTTGCACATAAAGCACAAGCTCGGATATTGGGACGTTGAAACTTTATTATGTCAAAATCCAATAGGTTTTTCCTTTTTACCTTAGTGAATTTACTACCATCTTTACGGATATCGGTGTAGCATTTTTTGGTGAAATCTTTTCAGAATTTATTGCTCACCAATAAATCATTAAAATCAACCAAAAGAGGGTTGATTAAAATATTGATCCAAAATTAGTATCTGCAAATAATTAATTATGTATAAATTTAGTTTTGGGTGAGTTAGTAGAGGCATTGTGTTTCAGACGTTCTTACAAACATCCTTAAAAATTTGGATGTGTGGGTATTCCAGTGAGAAAACACGTTTATTATTCATCTGGTGCGGATAAAAGACAGAGTAGCATTTATTTGAAACTCACTTTATTCATTCGGTTACAGATACTAGGTTATTTGATTAATTTTTTTAGCAGCAAGTCTTACTATTAAAAAAAAAGATGACGTCAGGCCTCCGTATCGCGCTCTGCCATGTGTGAGAGCCGACTGTCCAGGTTATACGCTGATTTACTTATTATGCTAATAAATTAGGGCCGATGAAGGTTGAATATAGAGGAAGTATATCCGTATTTGCATGGAGGGAGGATGGAAAACCATTTAGAAAAACCACCCTTAATGCACCTGACCGGGAATCGAAAACCGATCTCCTTTTCTATTTTCATTGTCTAGTCTATTGTGAGAGTGATGCCGTAGGTCATACGGCCACCGATGAAGGTCACTTTTCTTAGAACGCCTGTAATTTTTCTTTTGCTCACAGTATTACTACTCGTGTGGTTTGTATGTGTTAAATTACACTTCTGAGGGTAAACAAAATGTGGACTGTAGCATTCAGAGATGTAACCCGCAGTTTCGTTGGAGGCAGGTGAGAAACTATTTATTTAGAAACTACCCTTACTACACCATGCCAATATGTAAACCATGACATCTTCGTCTCCATTAAGCAATACTAGATGAGCAAGCTCGCCTGTGTGAATAAAGCACCTGTAACATCAACCATTTAATTTAATAATGCTCAGTACAGCGATCACTGAGAGATGAATCAGCATTATAGTTTATTTGTGTCAATCAATACCTGACCAGGATATTCCCACTTAATTAATAGGGTATGGATGAGTTAGGTAGACATTATAAAAACTCTTCAAGTGACACGCTAGTATACAACCTAATAATTTCACTTGGATAGATGAAAGCTCCAACATTGGTGAGGCCTGAACATTCATCCACTAGTAAATTTTGTCATCAGAAGACATTAATTTTGACCTAAGATATTAAGAGAGAGATTCTAAGAAATAACCTAAGGATATTTTATTTAAATAAAATATATAAATTGTATTACTATTAAGACATAAATCGGTAAATCGTAATACTAGATTGTAGGGAATGCATCCATATGAGAACAATCCTTTCTGTTGAATTCCTTTTATTACTTGGAAGACCATATTAAATTTAGATCGGTAAACTTTAACATTTAATTTTATTTAAATATTGTTCTATTTTTCTAAATACAAGTTTAAATTATATATTAGTAAGTCATGCTAAATATATAGTGTTGGTGCTTAATCTCTTTTTTACTATACTCAAGATGACCTGGCGATCTAGGGGTAGGGTGTCAGACTTCTGTTCTGGCGGCCGGGGTTTAATCCTCGGTCCCGGCAACGATTTATCTGATTACCAAACCCTTCCTTCACCTCTGACAAGACATCTTGTGAATGTGGGGAATGCCAGGCCTCCACAGTGGTTCGGATTCCACGTTAAACTGTAGGTCCTCCATTTCATCTCACAATCACCCTACCATTACACATTAGCGTAAGTGCGTATAACCCGAACGGGTAGTAAGACGCGGTGCTAATAATAATAATAATAATAATAATAATAATAATAATACTATACTCCAATAATTTTAGTCCACATTAAAATTGATTTGTATCGTTATTCTTTGAGTTGTAACTTATTTTTCATGTTATTTGTGTGGTCTATAATAGTTAGTGGTGTATCAATGAAGTAAGCATTAATTATCGCTTCAAGAGAGAGCGGCGAGAGTCCTTGGGATAGGGTTTAATATATGTATTCATTAAGAACTGAAGGTGAAAGCCAAACGTATTGGAAAAGGGAGCTTTTTGTCAGATCACTGGGTGTAACTTGCAGGATGAACTTTATAGTTATTTTTTGTCAATATTTTATGTGACAGTGACACCCACAAAATACTTAGATATACATTAAATTTATTTAGGTACTAATCCATTCATAAACTAATGACTTATTACATCTCAAGATTGGTATATCTAGATAAATATTAAAATTTCAGTGAAAGGTTAGATGATTGAAGATAATAAAGATGAACATATAAAAATAAAATAATATATATTTTTTACTGTCACCTATTTTTAAGAATAGTTCCACCCCTTCGACTCTTTCTCAGAGAAGCTAAAGATACCGCTAGAACAGAATCTTTCAGACTGAACTCCTGCAGCAAGAAGCGACCAAATTTCTACGCTTTCAAACAACCACAGTGGGTTAAGCTTTGAAGGTGGTAAGGGGGCAGGATAAGTCATTTTAACACCCCCACCCCCTTTTTTCATCACCATCGCCCCTTTTACCCCTTTTAGCTCCCGTTACGACAGCGCAGCATGTGTGAGCTTTCCATTTCTTATTGGACGACAGCTTTGAACTTGTCGCATTTCTCCGCCAATCAACCAAGAGAATTTTCGCGAGACCTCTACTTTGCGCAGGATTTTTGTTTTGCCACTATATTTTTTTTTATCTTTCCTTTCTTCTTTAGTGCGAGCTAGATGGAGCTGCTCTCAAGTGGCGTAACTCACAGTTTAAGGAGCTGACGGAGAAGAGGGGGAAATAGAAAGAGAGTAAACGAAAGATAGAAAAAGATGTATAAAGAATGATGAGAACTAAAGGACATAAGGTATTCAACCCTTAGATAGAAATATGAGTCTAACAAAAAATTAACTTCGTGAAAGTTCGATATGTTTTTATTATACTCGTAAAGATCATTAACAAATGTGGCTAGTAAATTAAAATCAAAGGGAAATTAAGAATACATATACTTAAATCATTGTGTTGAAAAGAGAGATAGTAATGTGTTTAGAGAGAGCCTCACACTAGTCATAAGTAAAAGAAGCTCAACTATGTTTTACATATCTTTTCTCTTTAAAGTTAACGTCAGTAAGACGTACTTAATGATTTATATCTTTCAATAAACAGTATCAGATTTGTTTCCATAAATTTGAACATCACATTTGGTATTTATTTTGTAAAATTATTGGAAGTATCACCAGGATAAGCAGAGATTTTAAGAACTGTACCTGCGTTATGTTTTACCTACTCGGTTCCCGTTTGATCAATGAATCAACTCTGATCTAAATATATCCTAATTTTGATAGTAAGAACAGTATATGGTAGTTACTAAAAATTTTAATTTTAATATGTTCATACATCATATCATGTTATCCTAAGCTGTAACTTTTGATAGATATTATTAACACCTATAAGACAACACAAGTAATATAGTAAAATTTTATGTTAGATGCAAATAAATATGATTGAGTTTTATAAACTGATATTAAAAACAAAAGCAGGATATACCTCACCATTTTAATGAATTTTCATTTATATCTGTTACTGTGTGACTAAAACATAGGCCTATGGCAGGTTCATTTTAAACTGATTCTTCCGACCCTGGCAACACATCTCGACACGAAACTGTTAAAACAATGAAAATAAAGGAAATTAAAGCCTAAATATCTGCGCGTTGTTTTAATTATTTTTTAAAGTACTATTTTTTCAAACTAAATAGTTTTCATTTGTTTCTCTAAAAATCCAAGTGATATTTCTAGAATGTCCCTAAAACATTGTTTTTTATTCAAAAATTAAAGTAAATTGACAACCGGTAGATATATTTTATGTGCTATATATAAGAAAAAATATTTTTATTTTAAAGATAAGGTTATTTTTTATCGTGGCTAGAGCAAGGAAGCAGAGCGTAAAAGATCTACCCTGCGCGCGGTTGTGGAAAAGGGTTGGTGTTGGATGAAACTTAGAGGGGGGTAGTCGGGAAGGGGTGGGGGTGGGAGGGATGAGAGGGAAAGGGGAAGTTAGAGGGAGGTTTTGGTGGGAAAAGCGCGTGGTTGTGGTGTAGATGTGTTTGTGAGATGTTGGGGTGTGTATGTGTGTGTGTTCGGAGCGGGCGCAGTAGTCGGCCCGTCGAGAACGGTTCAGTTCGCGGCCGCTTGGGTCCGAGGTAGGGGGACGCCGTCGCGTCGTTTTAGCTTCCAGGCAGACGGGCGTCATCGTCCACGTCGTTTTCATTCTCTCGAAAGCTTCCTCGTAATTTGTCACTTTCTGGTTCGCTTCGTCAAAACAGAGGAGAATTTATATTTTACCATATTGGTTTCGCAAACAATATTTCTCAACGTAAAACAATTACTATTATTATTACATCAAGATAAATATATATGTGCTTAGAAACTCTCACTATAAATATTTGTTTTAAGGAACTTATAATCAATTCAAATTAATGAGAGTTTATGGTAGATTCAAATATGTCATTTCATATATCATTCAGAAATTTTAAAAATTGATTTAAACATGGATATTTAAAGTAATTTACTTAAGCTTATTCCTTTTTTTTCAAACGGTTTGTAATGATAAATAAAATTATTTATTAAAATGTAGCGTAACAAATTTTGGATTTAAAAAAATAATGCTTTGCCAAAAAGTGTCTAATTTTATTTTCTATTTCTAAAACAAGGAACTAAAAAATTTGTGAGACCTGCAAGGAAAAAACTTATTTTTTTATTTTATTTTTTACTTTCCCTCAACCTATGTTCGGTTGTCGTCGGGGGAAGTTGCGTCTTACCACGGCCGGGGTCCAAGAGGTAATCCGATTGTTGTTAGCTGAGGGCCACCTGGTGGTGGTTGCTGCAAGAACTTTTCCGTGGTGGCTTCGCCCCTCAGCATCCGCGTCTTCCCTTCCCCGTTCCACCCCCAGCCCTTCTTACGCCACTCAATGTGACATCATATAAGCGACGAAAGGAGGGTTGGTATCTTCACCGAGTGACGCGCCGCCATGTGTTGACGATGGGTCACTGACAGTGCGGCTGCTTGACGGAAGAAAGACACTACGGAAACATTTTTCTTTTAAGGGGTGGGACGTATATTTTTCACGAGATGACTGCCCAATCACAATGTTTCTTCTATCTGGTACTCGCCACTCTCGTCGTGTCAGGTAAGATTAGTTGTTGCTTGAAATACTCTGAGAATGTTCCTTTCACGGCGTTCAATAGATTTAAAACCAATAATAATCCACAAAATGTTCACACTTAAATTTATTCCAATGTTTTACATCTTAAGACACTTCCAAACGAACCTCAAATTTTACTCTAATATCATAGAGATAAGGATTATAACATTTGGATTAATTGTACTCGCATTTACGAGGATAGAGAGAGGCAAACTATTTAGGGAAAAATACTTGAATTAACTATAACCAAAGTTTGAACCGTAACTTTCACAAACCATAAACGACGAAACCGAAGCCTTATTTTAGGTTCCCGCTGGTACAGGCTAATGATTTTAAAACACTCTTATACATATTGTACATACATTGCTTGTAAACTAACTCATTCTATGGCTGCTGTATATGTCTAATACCCAAGAAGTGTAGCTTATATTTTATGGGACAAACCCTTTAAAACTTATTTACTAGTTTGAACACTGCCTGGGCTCTAGTTTGGGCCTCAAATAATTTTCAAATCACTCTACTAAACCACTCGGCTAAATATATAATTATCTTGGTTTTTTTTATCATCCGGCGCGTTACTATCCATTCGGTTTATATGCAATAAAATTATGAAACTGGAGAAGAGATGTTTTTAAATGGCACCAGGATTTTCGTATAGGGCGGGGGGGAATATATATCTTCAGTACATTCAGTTGGGATTCAAACCATGACATGACATCCCCGCATCTCATAAACATGAGAAAATAATATCTGCACCTATGTCCGTGTGAGTACTGGTGTAGGTAAGGGGGCGTGGTACATTGTGTCTATTATTTCTCGTAAAATATTATGTTATCAATGTTAAATGACGATGGTTTTATTTTCTTATTTTGATTAATGTATAACCAGAAACAGCAAAATTAGCTCATATCAAAGTTATTGATTTTGGTAGAGCTCAATATATCAAGTCTATAATAAGAAAAAGCAAAATAAATTCTGAGAAAATGTAAGTCGTAGATATTATATTTATAATTGTATGTGTAGTTCGTAAACAAACCTGATTATTAGAATAAACCTATGATTAAAATAATTACATGTTATTTTAATGGAACTTTCATAATCTAGAATTAATCTCTCTTATCTACCATTACAACCAATTTTAATATTAAAATAATATGCTTTGACTGTGTTTGAAAGGAATGACAGCCCAATGGAGATAAAATATTTGAATAAAATAGAGCTTTATTTAAAAACAAATTCATATTTTATTATAAACTATATCCTACTAAGTATATTTGTAATTGAAAATTAAAAACTTTTTTTACCACCACGTCTTACTACCCGTTCGGCTTATACGTCGAAAACATTTACTAAGCCACATTCAAATTTACTTGCCAGGTAAACTTTATTTGGTAAATAGTCAAAGTAAGCCATCACTAGTAATTGAAATATAACTATAGCGATGAAAATAATTATAAATACGCCCAATAAACTAAAAGAACTTTATAATTAAACCTGCTCAATGTTTTAAAAATTATTTTATCGTTGAATTTTTAAATTGTGATTTTTTTAAATTACTATATTATCTTTACTCTTTAAGTAGTAGAAAATGCACTTATTTTCAAAATATTAACAAACCATCTAGTAGGCCTATATATTTTGGTTGAAGATATGTATAGTAGGCACACATTTTTCATTTAAAGGAGTTTTATTAACAAATAAAAATAGCATTTCTAAATTATTCCTCTGTACTCTGTTATGACAAGTATATTGAACTAATTAAACATCCGTACCACTAGACCTAGACAATTTATGGCACTGTAGCTATATAAGTATTTAAGGTTTATCAATACGTATAACATTTAATAACAAAAACAACTCAATAATAGAATAAAATATTGTTTTGATTGACAGTTAAATAATCAATCGTTTCTGAAAAAAAAAACTATCTTTGGCTTTCTGAGTACCTTTAAATATAGCTTTACACAATTAAATATGTTCAAACCGAATATCATATGAGCAATAAAACTTACGACATAAATAAATTTATAGGGAAGCAATATAAAAATTATATATATATTTATTTAATTAGTAGATTCTAAAATAAATGTAAATATAAAAAATAAATAAAAAAATAACTTGGAATAGTTACAAAAGCTACATGAATATAAAATGCAAATCTTAAATTATCTGTCAATGTCTTTGCGCATCACTAAACAGGAAATCTTCAAAGAGTAACGTGCTTAAAGATAATATTCGTTCTGAATGGATACAAACAGTTATAAATCTACCCGTTCTAGAAAAACAAGGGGAAAAAAATGTCTAAAATAATATTAAGGTTAACTAATAAACCAATTAAAACAGAAAATAAATGAGTGATAGATTAATAAAATAAAATCCACACAATTGCATTATATAATATGATTAGAAATTTGTTCTAACACCTAGACCAAAATTCTGACATAGAAATATCAAAAATAACAAAATCATTTGTAGAAAGAGTAATAATTACAAGACTGTATAGTATATACAAATCTTGGAACAATTTTACTTTGAATATTTAATCACATTAATAAAGATAATGTATATATTAGCACATAACTTAGTATGTAGGTATATCTCAGGCTGTATAGTAATTATTATTGAAATCTTCACCCAACTAAGAAAATAATAACATATTTTGGTATCATCCAGTCAATATTTCCTGAACTTGTAATCAGATTACATCACCACTCAGATACAGATCATAACTATTCTCCAAGTTGCTTAAACGTGGTTTCATTTATATCATTTATGTATTAATATGTCCTAACAATTATTTGTTAATACCCGTGAGCAATCAAGGTGCAAAAAAAACTTAACCATGGTCGACAAAATTGGAGCCACATCAAGGTAAAGTATAATGAAAATTTGAAATGGCAATTGTAAAAATTACTTGAAAAAAAAACCATGTTGAATATTTTTGCCAAAATAAGATAATAAATCAAAATAAAACATTTTCTATATAGAATATAATTTAATAACTAGGTAATATTAAAACTTTTTGGAATATTTTAACAGTAATTTTATGTACAATTTCGTCTAAAAAGTCAATACAATTTTTAAATGTTTTTTAATAAATCTAAGACTAAATAATCAAATTTTATTTTTAACCCAACAATTTTTAGTATTAATTAGAATAATACAGCATGTATAATTGTAAAGTGTTACAAAAGTAGTATCAATAAATATAATTACACAAACGAAGGTCTCATAAAAAAAAAACATTGAAATAATCCATTAAACGATTACCCATACTGTTTTGAACAAACACTCGCTGCTCTCTAAAATGTTTCGAAGCGAAATCTGTGAAACGTAAACGATTCAACGACCGGTTCCACTGAACCCCACCCAATGCTGCGTTATGACCTTTTGATCTCTCGTCCCCGCCTTCAATAAACGAAATGGAGGCCCACACAATATAACCCCCGTGTTAGCAGACAATGAAATTACCGCTCACTATATGTAACACCTATTATGTTGTACAGCATGACTCTAAATTGTATGCCACAGAGATTTTCCAAATAAATTACAACGCCAAGATACCATTATTTGAATATCCAGTTCCTATGGCGAAGTGCTTATATTGTTGGATCTACAATCCAGGGAGTCCTAATTCGATTTATGGAGATGCTATAAAGTATATGTATTATTTGTATATGCGTTTTAATAATAAGAATGTCCTATTCTTCCGCACCGGTAGGCATGCGGTTTAAATCTCAAGCTCATTTATTTACATTTGTTAGTGATGAGAAGTTCACATTCTAGTCGGGTGTACTGAGGGATTTTATTTCATAACTAATTTTACACTATCCTTCCACTAAAATGCGGGTACACTCCTCTAATTTATACTTTCCTCATCCCTAGAGCTAAAACATTAGTTAAATTAATATACATATGTAAAGCACGAACGATTATCTTTTATCTGGTCAATAGATTTTTCTACCCCACCTTACTTCATTAATGAGATAGGGATGAAGAAGCTATAAGTTAGATTAAACGTACTCATATTTAGTGAATAGAGAGTAGGAAACTATGTATTTACAAACACTATCAGAAAACCTGTTTGAGATTCTAGTTCATACCTCCCCGTCATTGGAAAACCAATTTAATTGACTATAATAAAAGCCAAGACTTAGATGCTGTTGTTAATAATTTACAAAAGTATGAGTTCAAATAAATTTAATTAATAAATCGAATATTGAGGATAAATATCGTTATGGTTAACACTTTTACAAGTTGTTTATACTCAATTTTGTCTGACTTTATTTTAACACACTTTGATATTTAAAATATTTATCCTCAATATTCAATTTATTAATAAAATTTATTTGAAATCATACCTTCATATATTATTAACGACAACACCCAAGTCATGGCTTTTATTATATTCATTTATATGTTTATATTTTCTAAAATGTTGTTCAATTTAGAAGAGTGTGACGTCTTGACCACGTACCAAACGATGAGGCTGAGCTAGTAATCTATATTTCGGTGATAAGGCTTTTTTTATATATAAGTTTAAAGTTAGCTGGTTTGTCATTTTGTGTAATGGTCAGTGCACTTGGCTACAAACTTAGGGGTCCTGGGTTTAATTTTCGGCAGGTACCTTGGGTACTTTTCCTGAAAGGGGAACTACGCAACGGTCACCAGGGTTTGGTTGATTAGGCTTATGTTAGGCTTAAGTGTTTATACTGGTTCCATATCATCATACTCACTATCACCATTATCTCATCTCATCGAAACATATAAAGGATATACAAATGGTAGATTCTGGCATCCCCTGGGAAATGGTACATTAGCACTGGCTAATCTTTACACAAACAGGATTATTAATTATATAGTATAGATGCGCTTTATTATTATTATTATTGTAATGATATAGTATGTGATTTGTAACGAGGGCATCTGTTATTTTAGCTTTGAAAAAATTTGTAAACTAGATATATTATTTTTATGAGGTACTTTATGGAGATGGGAGCAATTAGTGTCCTAGGACGTACGATAGGGAAATATTCATCACTTAGATCTAGCATACTTTCACACTACACAAAGAGAAGTTTGTTGATACCCATCTAGATTCCAAACAAATTTTGTCTTACTGAAGCACAACGCTTCAAGCGATTGTCACCACTGTAAAAAGCATTAGGGGACCTATAAATGCCACTAGACTTTTAATAAAACGTAACTGCCTGTCCCTTTGGATTTGAGGTAACTTGCAGAATTTCGAATTTATTATTAACATATTCGCGTCGGTGGACACGACTACTTAATGTCGGGCTTTTCTAGTCTGGTTTGCCGGTGGTGAGCTCAGCTACGTTCACTATATATATGTATAAATATATATATATATGTATAAATATAAATATATATATATGTATAAATATATATATATATATGTATAAATATATGTATATATATCTGTATATATATGTATATGTGTAGCAGTCCCGCACGGCGTTGCCCGTGAACCACTGTAGTATAATAATTATATAAGCTTGACAACCCCTCCCCCCCCCCCACGCTGCCCGTTACCCACTGTGGTATCATAATTACATAAGCTTCACAACCCCCCCTCCCTGCCCGTTGCCCACTGTGGTAT
>CABFVX010001011.1:17187-49687 GCA_902151425.1 Timema shepardi | reverse complement strand
TAATTATATATGTATTTGATACATATTCCTTTCTTATTTATTATAACTCTACAGTGGAGGTAAACAATCGTGAATCACCACTAGGAAATTTGAATCATTCAGGTATGCCACTTTTTTTATTACCAAATTCTGTATTTTTCAGGCTTATCAGAAGGAATTTATATTTTTAGAGGCAGCTTAGATGGAAGAAAAGGGGAATACAATTTAAGATTTCTTCAAACTTCTAGTGTTGCGTCAAGTAACTTATGTTTGAAACTGGGTGATTTAAGATTGATGCTGAAAAACATCTTTTGTCGCTTCACAACCCTTGTTTAAGGGGTAATAAGACATGTTGTAATCCACGTGCTTAATTATTTAGCTCCTTTTTTTTTATCCATCCAAAGACATACTACTTAAGTATATTAATTAAATGTTCCAAATTAACAAATATTCTATTAATCTACTAGATTATGCAAAATTCCCTGTGTTTTCTCGTTTGTTAATAAAATCTCTTGCTCTCTCCCGGTCTTAAAGATACGTGGAGACCTCGGTTATTGGATAAGAAATGTTTACAGTTATATTACACTAGCGTCTGACTCCACATCAAGTGAATACAAGTCTTAAAAACATCAAAATGAATAATGATTACTACAATTATTATTATTAATGTATAGTTTAACAGCATATGTGACAGTATGTCTTTGTTGGAATTGGTTAACGTTGCTCAAGATTCCTAGACCAACACGTAACAGGAATACCACCAGCGGCCAGCTGTTAATTTATAACTGCGAAAGGGAAAACCTGTATTTCACCAATGATATTTTTCAGCCATAATGGGAAGCAACAACGGAATATTCATTTTTATTAGATGACAAGTTACCGACTGATCAAAGGCATCGGACACACACACTATTAAGTGATGAGATCATCTCTATTCCATTCCTCAAAATAGTTAGATATAAACCCTTCCTTCACCTCTGACAAGACATCTTGTGAATGTGAGGAATGCCAGGCCTCCACCGTGGTTCGGATTCCACGTTAAACTGTAGGTCCTCCATTTCATCTCACAATCACCCTACCATTACACATTAGCGTAAGTGCGTATAACCTGAACGGGTAGTAAGACGCGGTGCTAATAATAATAATTTTAATAATAATACTAGTTAAATATATACCCGCTTCTGGTACCGCGTGGTCCAAGGTGGTATTCTATCATTTCACTACACTGACGATGATAGGGAAATCAAGGTTCGAATCTCAGTTGGGTGTGCTGAGGAGTTTTTCCACTCTACCTCCATAAATACGCGGGTACACTTAATTAAATGTAATCTTCCTTACCCCTAGAACCATCCACGTAATTAGAAGCTACATATGCGTATAGCCCGAGCGTGTATCAATACGTGCTAAAAAAATGTAGATAAATGAAAACTCTGTTAGTTTAGTTATTTATTTAACCAATCGATTATGTAATTTTAGCCACTAATTCAAAAATGAATAAATTTTATAGTGATTCACCAATACATTTTAATTTTAATGAGATTTCTATAGAATAGATTTTTTTATATCCATTACGGTTTCCAGACTGTGGCCTGGTTCAGTTTTTTATTCAAGCCATACGGCTTAATATCTAACTTAAGACTAGGGCAGACACAACATCCAGTCCCCAACCATTAATTTATCGTTGTGAAAGGGTGAACCCATACTTAACCTACAATACATTTTTCAGTCATGCAAGAAATTGAACCCGGGACCCTTAGCACAGTAGATAGACACGCTACCGACTGAGCAAAGGTATCGGATTCAAAAAGGTAATTGTGTGTTTTAAATTATTTCTAGAGTAATAATATTTTTATTAACGTTTTTAAGATGTATATAAGTAATAATTATAAAATACTGTATCTTACTACCCGTCAATGATATCCAATGATTTAAGTTAAATAGGTGTGTTTGAGAAAGGTAGATTTTATAGTAGATGTACCTGTATTAGTGTGAGGAGAGAATGTTAAACCATTTAGATAGAATTATTCTCAATAAAACCAGCAGGTATT
The DNA here is from genome assembly GCA_902151425.1 of Timema shepardi. Lineage (NCBI taxonomy): Eukaryota > Metazoa > Arthropoda > Insecta > Phasmatodea > Timematidae > Timema > Timema shepardi. The sequence goes on along the minus strand of CABFVX010001011.1, from coordinate 47,660 downwards.
CTAAGCTTGACCACTCATTTACCTGCAAACCATATCTGATGAGGTTGAAGCATTAGCTCACTTACTCACCAATGCTTGTCACTTTTTACTTAGCATTGAGATAAATGATATTCTTTAAAAATAAATGTATCAATAAATTTTAAGGAAATGACTTTCCAAAAGAACACTTAACTATATGTTTTTATAAGGTTACCCTGATTATCAGAAACCCTTTTTTTGTACACGTTTAAAATTTAAACGCGCACGCTGTCACAAAATATGCACGTTATGTAAATCGAATTCAATATCATAAAGAGGGAAATACTTAGTTTAGATAGGATTGGTAGGTAAAAAGTCGATAACCTTAAATATAATATTGGTATTGACTTAGGAAGACACTTGGTCCAAAAATGAATGAGAATACTATGGAGTGGATGAGGTTACACACTAATGAGTTATAAACCCGGTACTTGTCACAAGACATTGTTAGGATAATAAAGTATTGTAGTTTAACTCATAAAAAACATAATTAATTGAAGTAAGGAACAATAAATATTCTAAATTGATAAAAATAGAATCAATAGAAATAGCAAAGTAAGCTGAGAAATTTATTAAGTTGTGAAATGAATTATAAAGATAATATTTATGTTAGCATGTCAAAAAAGTATATAGTTTAGAATGATTGTGATAAAACAAATTTGAATAAAATTAAAATATAATACTAGACATTATACATACATATTAAAAATGTGAGTCAAAGTAGCAAATAGTAATCAAAACAAAACATTAAATATATGTATTAAGACATGAGTCAAACATGACCATAGAGTGTATGGTATTGATAAAAATACTAGAGTTAGTTACAATTAAGTAAAGAGTTAAAGAATGATGCCTATTCTGTTAAGAAAACTATTAGGTTAATTTTTCTTGTATTTAAGGAAATTTATATCATCACAATTCAATATAACGAAATTTTAAAGAGACAAATGTTCAAAAGATCTAAGAATATTAGTGGAACAATATAATATGGTGTAAAAAAGGTATATATATGAGACCTGAGAATGGTGCCATTGCAGCGCCGAAACATGTCGTGACAATCTCACACCAGAAATAAAAAGGAACAAGGGCATTAAACTTCTCAGATAAGAATAGAATTCAACTTTATTAACTTCTTTATATCTTTATATCACACTTTTGTTAATTATAACCTATAAACATATATATACCTTTTTTACACCATATTATATTGTTCCACTAATATTCTTAGATCTTTTGAACATTTGTCTCTTTAAAATTTCGTTATATTGAATTGTGATGATATAAATTTCCTGAAATACAAGAACAATAAACCTAATAGTTTTCTTAACAGAATAGGCATCATTCTTTAACTCTTTACTTAATTGTAACTTACTTTAGTATTTTTATCAATACCATACACTCTATGGTCATGTTTGACTCATGTCTTAATACATATATTTAATGTTTTGTTTTGATTACTATTTGCTACTTTGACTCACATTTTTAATATGTATGTATAATGTCTAGTATTATACTTTAATTTTATTCAAATTTGTTTTATCACAATTCTACTAAACTATATACTTTTTTGACACGCTAACTTAAATATTATCTTTATAATTCATTTCACAACTTAATAAATTTCTCAACTTACTTTGCTATTTCTATTGATTCTATTTTTATCAATTTAGAATTGTAGTTTAAGTTGGGCAGGACACGCAGCGTGAATGGGAGATTCTATAACAGTGTTCAGGGTACTGACTGACAAACCCAATGGGAAGAGACAATTGTGAAGACACAGATGCAGATTGGAGGATAACATTAGAATATACCTGAACGATATAGGGTGTAATGAGGTGGACTGGATGGAACTAGCTCAAGATAGGGATGGGTGACGTAATTTGGTAATAGCGACAATAAACTTTAGATTTCCTAACGCCATAGATTAGGTAAGTAATAAGCATTAATAATTATTTATGTTATTAGGCTTAGAATTTATATGATGATACCCTACTAAAAGTGTGGGAAATAAGAACAACGTGTGTATAAATGTCAACATATCCTACATTCTTGTTATTCTAGTTAAAACTATATAATGTAGGCCTACCTTTTAGAATGTTTGTATCCCTAAACAACTGCTCATCAAATCTACTTAATTAAGGACATTTCTCTTAATTAATTTTGGCAGGAACAACTGGTGGAACTGCTCCCCATTCATATAAATTCTAATGGAAAATATACTGCTCATTCCTAGCTCATACATTTTTTTATGAAACTCATTAAAGCAGCTTTTCAGATAAAAATATGATTAAATTAATGACACGATATCCAGACCTTCATTACTGAAATGAGTTCAAAGTTATACGTTGGTTAAAGAGTTCAACCCTATCATGTTACTGATGACCCTTAAGCCAGCCCACGTGTTAGTATAATTAAGTTTTTAATAAGGTATATACGAGGAGAACTTTTTATTAAAAATTAGATACATTATAATCTTAAAGTTCAATTTAAAAATAAATATATATTGTAGAGAATTTTATATAAATATATCTGAGTTATGCGAGCAGGAATATCTAATTTCGAGTAGAGTTAGAGTTGAGTTTGAATGAAAATGAGTATTTTTTATTAGTTCGCGTAGTATAGAGTATTATTTTGTACAATAAATATTTCCAGAAGAAGTTCTTGAATAGAACCACGAATAAACAATAAATAAGTACTAAAATGTATTTTATTATTAATTTTTTATATGAAAAAATTAATAACATAAATCCAAATATTAAAATAAATTTAATAAAATGTAAAAGTTTTTTAGTTAGATCAAAGAAAAGCTACTAAATTTGACTCTAACTCGAATTTTTTAATACTCGCACAGCCTTAATATATTTTTAGACACATGTAAATACTGTTTTATTCAGCACCACGTCCTACTACCCGTATGGGCTGTACCCATATATACTAATTACGTCAATTATTTGTTAAAGAGCTATTTATAAAATTTGAAAAGCTCCCGGCTAGCTAAAATGATATACATTTTAAAACGTTCCTTTATAACGATTTGAAAATCTCTTAGAGAGAAGTATAAAAATACACATATTATACGGATAGGTATTTTCTTATTCAAATCGGTATCATATAACTCTATAATTCCACGCTTGTAATCGTAGGTGTGCTAACATTTGAAAGGCCTTAAATGACTATATCAAGCACCGTTTGAAAAATAATCATAGTTATATGATTTATAAATTATTTTTTAATTTCTATCCTCCCAGAAATCAGTTAAAAATATTCTTTTTGTATAAGTTATTTGAACAAACCATATTGTGTAATATCGAAAAAGTGTTTCTCCCCCTTACCGATTAAAAAAAGTTACTACTATTTAACCATAATGCGTATATCACGCATGTGTACTAAGACGTGGTAAAAAATAATTCAAAGATGAGGTTTTAGTAATATGGACAAAATAATATTTTTTTAAAATAATTTTTAACAGATTTTGCTAGGAAAGATTGTATCTGACAGTGACAAAATTAATTAAAATAACGTCAGGATATGTAATATACAGCTGTTACTTTTTATAGATATTATACAAATATATAAATTATTACAAATAATATAGGCCCTCTAGTAGAATGTTATTAATTCCAACCAGAAATAAAAGTGCTTTTTAAAAGGTATTTTCTACCAGAATCTTACTATAGCTTATTAAATCAATTGTGGCTTACCAAAATTTAAGAATCATCACAAAACATATCATTAGGTGATCAGATACATAAAAAGGTTTAATCTATCCGTAAGATATATGAGAAAGTACATAAAATATTTAGCTTATATATTTTTAAACCTTTATTTAAATCCCAATTCACATCTAAAGCTTCAGTGTATTTCAAGATGAGCGTGTTCTTTTCTTAGAAGTCAACTTTTGCCGATGTGCGTTGGAAAATGAGTACAACTGTGGGCATTTTCTGAAAGAAAAAACTGAAATCTGCATATACATAAATAATAATTTAATTCCATGATAAATTGTGCTTAAGTCGGAAAACGTAAAAGAGGTATTTATTGTGCATCTGTAATTTATTAATGTATGTATGGAAATACTCTACAAATCACAAATTGCAATACGTTGTGCTTAATATTTTTGCACCTTATTTGAATATTTTCAGAATATAACCTTATTAATAATCATCCCCACAAGATAACACGAATTAGGATTTTTCTTTGAAAATGTAATCCTAAGGAAAAAAATAAAGGCAACGAGAGGGGTATGATTTTTTTTTTGTTTTCATGTTCTGAAAATTGAAAAATGACACCTGGATACGGGAATCGAGCTCGTACTCTTTGGCTTAGTACGCCAATACTCTAAACACTGAGCTATCCAAGAATCGTCCCGTGCCTACGGTCATTCTTCACTCATATTTTAAGGCAGAGTCTGGGGTGGACATGCGGTATTCATCGGCTACAAATGTGTGATTTATTAAGATCACGAGCTATCAGATAACGCAGCCACCTTCGACTCGGTAGTTGGCTTAATGCTGCCACTTGTACAATTATTATAATTATAAGGGATTGGATACTTAAAAATCAAATAGCCAAAGCTAATATTTATGCTTTTTAGTGAGTATTACTCCATCTAGATATCATATTCGGAAAATTTAAAAATGACACCTGGACAAGAGAATCTAAACAGGGACCTTTTGGCTTAGTATGCCAATTCTCTAACCACTGAGCTATCTAGGAATCGTAACGTGTCCAGGGTTTTGCCAAGAATTTTATTTTGTGTATCACAGTAATAAATATAAAAAGTTAATGCAGTTATAAATTCAAATTGATTACTTTTTATACAGTATTTAATAAATTCAGTACACTTCTAAAAAAATTATCAGTCTAAATTTGCTAGGCCTTTCATCTAAAGGATTTATATATTTAACCAATATAGTGTATGACATAAAATAATGTTTTAAGATTGGTTGGCTGAACCTAAGAAATATGTAGCACTCAAAACTACAGTAAAGTTTTATTTTCTTCTCAATATGTCTGAATGAGTGTAATGTAGATTCAACTCAAGACGTGTGTTAACAACATTTGATGTCCGTTTGAAATGTCCTGTTACTTTTTTATATTCTTTGTCGACGGTTTGTGTTATGTCTGAAAGGTGTTGGCGTTTTGGGACATACTTTCGCTCTTCTGTGAGCTATTTTCACCCTATTGTTTCCACTCCCCCAATTTTTTACAAACAGGCTGTAAAAAATTGTGAAGCCTTATCTCATGTTATATGCCTCATAAAAAGTTGATCCATTCTATCAATTCTGATTTTTTTTTCTCCATATCAACAAGATGATATTTTATGTGCGCATTTTTGATTTGTGAACAAATACAGATACTTTTTTGTTGAATTGATAAAATAACTATGCAGTTTCAAAGCAAAACTAGAAGATCATTATACCACTTTCAAATCGTGCTTTATTTCCCACTTTTTAATTATTATTATCACCGCGTCTTACTACCCGTTCGGGTTATACGCACTTACGCAAATGTGTAATGGTAGGGTGATTGCGAGATGAAATGGAGGACCTACAGTTTAACGTGGAATCCGAACCACGGTGGAGACCTGGCATTCCTCACATTCACAAGATGTCTTGTCAGAGGTGAAGGAAGGGTTTGGTAATCAGATAAATCTTTGACGGGACCGAGGATTGAACCCCGGCCGCCAGCATAGAAGTCTTGACACCTTACCCCTAGACCACCAGGTCACCACTTTTTTATTATTGACGTGAGAAATTATTGACTAATTCAATGGTTATGTACATTTTTAAAATTTAATAAGCTTTTCATAACACAATAATTAATATTAATCTATTAAAATAACATATAAAAAGAGTTTTTCTTTACACACCCTCAAGGTCTCAGGGATATTTTGTGCGCCACGTTCTTTCTTTTGCGCTTATAGAGTAGTGATGAGAGAGGTATAATTGCGATTAAGTGTACCGACATTTTGTGGGGAAAGGTCTAGAAAATATTGAGTGAAACATACTCTCAGTATAACCAGACATGATTCGTACCCGCCATCGCTAAGATATACCAGATGAATATGACATCTTATCCTGCACGTACAGTACATTGATGCGGGAATTGTGGTAGTGTTTTTCAGCACCACGTCTTAATACCCACCCAATTTATACTTATATGTAGCCTACTAATTACGTTAATGTTTTAGGGATGAGCAAGGTTGAATCTATAATAAGATTCCCATATTTACGTTGAGGAAAAGTAGAAAACTAATTAGGAAATACCACCTATAGTAGACTTTACCATTATTATAACCACGATATCCTTGTAATTGTCTCTAATCTATTATAAAAGTGACGCCCTAGACATTTTGGCCGTCAAAGCAGGTGCATGCTGTATTTACAGTAATTTCCGAGCTGGTATAAATGAGTAAATCGATAACTCAGGTTGTAGACTCTCACCAATTTATTATATTTATTTAAAATATATATTTATGCTATAATTTTTATATAGGTATTCATTCGGTTACAAATATATTTAGGATATACATAGCATTCACCGAAATAAATTAATCTTATTTAATAATTTTGAAATCATAACGGTGAAATCATTGTGATTATTGAATAATTTAACAAAAAATCTATTTGTTTGAATCCAAAAAATTTACTATTAACAATTCGCAACGACGAGCTCGCAGGCTTAGGCTTTTTTTTAAACTTGGTTTGGTTTTCCGGTATCAAGGAGACCAAAGTGCATAAATTGTTTAAAAAAATTGTTTAACCCTTGTCTTCCAAGCAAATGCGGGAATATTTTCTTTTTCTTTTCCATACTCATTAATTGTGCAGATAGCCGAAATGGGTAGTAAATACGGACTGCAAAAAAATAATGCTATTAGTAATAAATTGACAATAATCTATTTATCTGAAAAATGCATCTATATTTTATTTTTTCATAATTTATATTCTTAATATTGAGGACCAAGTATGTTGTTTGAAGAAAAACTTTTTTGATGGACAAGCACTTTGGAATTTCTCTTTATATTATTCGATCTGGTTAAACCAATATCCGTACACGAAGCTTTATAAAGAACCACGCACAAACAAAAAAGAAAATGTTTATAGCCATATTAGATATAAAAGATAAATATGTAGACAATAGATAAATCCAAAATAATTTGTAAAGAAGATGGCATATACTTTTATAGTCAAACTACAAATAAAGGGTATACAACACAAGTTTTGAGAAACTTATATAGAGGTGGTATTACGCATACAATGAAAGTTAAATTTACATTTCCAAAACTTATATATATATATATATATATATTTGTATTATGCTGGATTAAATATCAAAGCTATTATCTTTTATAATTACGTCTAAATCCACACCTAATTATCATATTATTTAAATTTAAAAATGACATATGGACAAAGTATTCGAGCCAGATTTCTTTAATATTTGTTTACTGTGTCAAAAGCCCTGGGTTCGATTCCCATGTTTAGGTATCACTTTTCAATTTAATAAATAAAATAATTTGTTTGATTTTAAGGCGATATGACTGTATCATTCAACTAACCTGTAAAGTAATCTTGCAATTTTCCACTATGGAAAAGCTTATAAGATAGGGTCATAATGTAATTTGTCAAGGTAAGGCTGCTAACTTTCAGGTCAAATTGAGTGTTTACATATTTATAATTTATTATTATAAAATAATAATAATTAAATTTGAATCTAATAGAACCAGGATTGTCAGCTATAAAACAAATATAAATATTAATCAAATGCCTCAGTTTATTAGGACACTCGTAGGCTATATACGTTGTTTTAGTTCACTTATATCCATTCATTCCAAAATCTAAAAATGTAATTATTTTGTCATTGGTCATTACATTCATCATCTCTTTTGTACTAAAAATAAATTTGGATGTATGTTTATATTATTGACATTGTCAAATTTTGTATTCACTCTGTATTAAATAGAAGCATATAAAAAAGAAATGGTATGGTGCATGTATATGTACATATAAATTCCTGATATATTTATGTAAAATAACTCTAATGTAACGGGCAAGTTTCGCATATATGTAATCTTGTATTTAGTATAGGGCGGCACTTGAGGTGTACTAAGTATGACTATGAAACTGGCCCATTCCATTTTGGTTTAGGTAGTTGTATTGTATTTAGTATAGCGCCACACTTAAGGCGTACTTAGTCTGACTATGAAACTGGCACAATGAAGTTATTTCTAGTGACGAGGAGCTAGGGACGCAAATTCCAGTCGAGTGTACTTTGGTTTTCCTAAGTTGTTTCCCACTCTCCTATCCCTCAAATGTTGTTACAGTTCTTCTAAGCTATACCTTACTCATACATTATTCGCTAATCTAATTAATAACGAATAATCCGAATGGGTAGCAATACGTGGTGACAAAGAGTAAAATGCCATGAGAATGCCCTTTTGTTAATTTGTATTTAATTCTTAAATAAATTATAGAAAAAATAGTGGTCTTTAAGATAAGATAAAAAATATATATAACTACATCTAGTATATCCAGAAATAATTGAAGAGAAATTGAAAAATAATTTACATTTGTAGGCAATAAAATAAAGTGAGCTATAGCAATTTAATACTAAAATGGTGTTTTATCTTATTTTGTTTAGCACCGTAATTTACTACCTGTTTAAGGCGATCGGCCCTTTTCATTTGGCGTGGAAATGCAGATCCATGGAAACAATTTTTATCGTTTTCCAATTTGATTTTCGGAAAAGGTTTGTTCAAGAATAGAAGTATGTTTATTATGCTATACTTTTTACACACCTCTATAATTTCAACAGTAATAAAATATCAATAATATTCACATTTTTCAATAGAAAACTGCTGACTGAAAAGAAAAAATATAATACCTAATAAACATTGATAATTTATCTTAAAAGGTGTGTTGAAAACATACTATAAAAATTTCACTGGTTCTTGAGAAAACTGATGTTTCCAAACGTGCGATTTTTCCGCGAGACCTGTCTGGTAGTTAGCGCCATCTACATTTTCCGTGGTCTATCTATCTGTTCTTATTGGTACGGAAGGATTCTTTAGTCGGTTGTGAGACCACACCACGACTTTCACCCCCCCGCCCACTATCCCACGAAGTGGGCTTTAGACTTGCAGGGCCAAGTGCCTTGAGTTAAACGTTAATGTACTAATTACACGAATTGTTTTAGGAATTTGAAATGTTATATTTATAGGAAGTGTACTCGCATTTTTATGGAGAGAGTGTAAAACCATTATGAATAAAGACCCTCAGTACGCCCGACCTAGATTCGAACCTCTATCTCACTGTCATCGGCGGTCTATTTTACTGTGAGAGTAGCGCTTGAGAGCATGTGGTCAATAAATATGTTATTTAATTTTAAAGCAAATATTAGGATTTTTCTTCTTATAGTTATTTAGTTAATAATATAAAGAAACATGCCTAACATTCTTTACTAAACAAAATAACAAAATTGGTTTGATTTTGAAAATATCCATACAAGAATCAATTTTCAATAAGGACGTTTCCACCGCACTGCGGTAAACATCAGTAAACATTATAAACTGTAGTGAGGAATTTTAATATTCGAATAGTGGCCTCCGTATTTCTCTAAGTGGCCTCAGGCTATATCTTAGAAGGGATTGGTTAGAAAGACTTCTCACAAAGTTTACTGCTTCTTGCTAGATGTACGAGCTTGCCGTATCAGTGAACCAATATACATAGATTCGGAAATCAATGGCGGGAGCTGTGACTGTGTGTGTGTTTTTGTAACCTTGGTATACCTACAGGACAAATAAAAAGGAGCACAAATAATCCTATAATTTTTTAAGAAAAAGAAAATTTGGATAAAACTAACGCCTGTACAATTGTAAATGAAAAGTGAAGCTTGAAAGATGGAAATGGTCTTTTTGGTTACGAATATAGCCGCACAAAGTATATTATTCTTAGATTTGAAAATATACACAAGGGGCCTATAACACGACTTTTACAAGTCATACAAGTCAACAACTTATCTACTTGTAAAAATATATGGGAGTTTAATAGTTGTAGATTAATTTTACATGACTTGTAATTACTATTATAACAAGTCAACTAACCCGCTTCGGTGGCGTAGTTGGCTAACGCGCTTGTCGTGTTGAGCTCGACTGCTGAGAACGGGGATATCGAGGTTCGAATCTCGGTCGGGTGAACTGGGAGTGGTTTGTCCTAAATGGGTTTCCACCTTCCCTCTACGCAAATGAGGGTTCACTTCCTCTATTTCAACCTTTCCAATTCCTAATCCATTAGAGTAAATAGTACTTAAAGCGTATAACCCGAACGGGGTAGTAAGACGCGGTGCTAAATATTAATTAATTAACAAGTCCACTATCTTTGTTTTCTAGGTTAGGTTGAATATGGTTTTAATTTACAGCGCTTTTGTTAATCAAGACAGGATAGATTTTGTTTGCCAACAATTTGAGAGCAAGAGCTCAAGTGTAACTAACAAAGAGCCGAAATACTACCCAAAATAGAGTTTCTCATGAAATTAAGAGAAAAAAAAATAACAACTATTCAGTGCTTTTTTCCAGAACAGTCACAAACATGGCATGAAATAGCAATAATCAATCATTTGCCTAGCTCTAACTAAAGGAGCAATAGGAGGAGGATTTAATTCATCTTCTTCCTTATTTTCAACCAAGAAGTTCCCATCAGCTTCTTCCTCATCTTTGTCAAAATGAGTCTCTTCATTGCTATGTTGTAGACCCCTGTATCGTTGGATTAGGGCACCAATGCTTTACCGCTGAGCTATCCAAGATTCGTCACGTGGTCAGAGTAATTCTTCACTCATAGCTTACCGATGCCCATGGTATCAATGATAGCTCACTGTTGGCTGAAGATTTCCACACGTCTATCACAAACTTTGCAATTTAAAATTACTAAAGAATGAACCTGAGTAAGGGATGAATCCTGCCTATCTTAGTGGTAGAGAATTGATGCTCTAAGTCAAGGGACACGGATTCGACTCCCGTGTAAAGGTGTCGTTTTCTCAAATCTATGAATATGTTACTTAGTGTGGCTAATTCGCACTTCCTCATACAAGACCGGATTGTAGGCGATGAGGAAATAAAGGTTCAAATCTCGGCAGGTTGTGCTGATAGTTGCTTTCAACATGGATTTTTTCACTTGGGTTTTCTCATTCCCTCCCCACGAAAAATTTGGGTACAATTTCTTTAAAACTAGCCTGCTTATTTATATATTATAGATGAATTTGTTTTATAACTCTTATGTTAAAAACTTTAAACTAATATAAATTATCTCATTGAGGCTTTTAAACCAATTGGAGGGTTTAAAGCAACACGTATGTAGTGCACTGTACCGAAGTGTGTAACCCGAACGAGTCTATTATTCAAGTTTGGTTGATACGCCCTTTGGTTTGGACCACTAAATTCGTATTTGATGGTTACGCTTGAACAAATTTGTTGGTTTAACCAATGGAACAGTTTGTTTCTGATAGCTATATAGCGTACTTTCAGTTGAAGACAAGAGAGGATTACGATCAATTATGGTTATAATTAATAGTTCATGCTGGTTACGCCAATTAACTTATTGGTAAAATACTCATGTTGAATATATAATTAAACAAAAATGATGATTTAAACCATTTATAATATAGTTAGGGCTATGCCAATTTATAAAAAGGTGTATTTTAAACTCAAGAACGTTAAAACCACAATTTTTTGGAATTATTATGGTTACACCCTTTATACTCTCGAATGTTTTACATAACATAGAGCTATATTTTATTTGTACTCTATTTATAAACATATATATATTTGCATCCATTACTGTTACCAGCCTGTGGCCGACTTGCTAGGCCGGTCGTAGCTTCATATGCCTTATAATTAAACTTGAGACTAGAGCAGGCACACCATCTAGTCCCCTGCCGTTAATTCATCACCGTGAAAGGTGTAATTCACGTTTCATCAATTTTTCGGCCATGCTAGGAATCGAATCTGGGACCCTTACCTCAATACACAGACTCGGTACTGACTGAGCTAGGGTGTCAAATATATATATATATATATATATATATATACACAGACATTTTCCTAAACAATTTATTTTTAAATAAAGTGTCAACCGTGGTCACATCATCTCGTGAAATTTTAGGCAAACCCAAACTGTGTATAAATAAACTATAATTTTTCTCCTCCGAACAATTAACTATTTATAGTAAAATTCCCTACCGTCACAAACAAATGATTTATTTCATTCTTCTCGTGGCTGTTGTGTTCCTGCATACTTGTACAGTAGTATGGGGGCAAAGAATATATAGACCTCCTATAGCTATGTAAAGGGCAAACCTTGTGGGATGTCTGATAAAAGGTAAGGTGCGGGGAGGGGAGGGGAGTGACTGCGTTAGGTAGAGTATCGAGGAAAAGGATAAAAGTTCCTTGTGTTTTGGGAGCAGCGCAGGAATGCCACTGAACGATGGAATGCCCATCTACCGTCAAAATCTACTTTCAAACTTTGCCATGCACTGTTGAGTTGGAGGAGTGGTAGGCCGAACACGCAAGTGAAGAGGGGAAAGTCAAATTTTAACTCAAATTGAGTTTGTGCTGCCATCTGTTATACAAGTATGATACTTTTCTAATGCACTTTACATTATGTTTAAAAAACGTATCTGTCTTATTAAAATTAATTTGTTTTTAAAAATATTTGCTGGGGTTTTTATGGGGTTTGAAATATAAAAGATTTGGTCCTGGAACATGCGTGTAATGTGAATTTCCCTCTTTTTACAATGCACCCTTTAAGTGTAGAAATAAAATGGAAGGACCACAAACCCAATATACAACATAATTTTCAAATGAAGGACCTTTCAGGAAATACGAACTATTTTGTGGCTCAAATTAATAACATCTTACAAAACTATTAGTATTATTTTATAGGTATTCACAATATCTTTCAAAAGATACAGCTTCAGAAAAAATGTACTGAAGTATCAATACGTAAAAGTAGATCTATTAACATTTATAGTTTTCAAATATGATTCTTCCTATTTATATTTTTCTTATCGCCAAATATTACTAGTCGCTTGGGCTACATGCCCATGCACTCATCACATTAATGGCCTATTGATTATAATGGTATAATTGAGAGGAAGTGCACCCGCATTTGTGTGGAGGGAGAGTGATAAACCATTTAGGAAAACTACCCTCAGTGCACCCAACCGAGATCAAATCCCTATCGCTTCGTCTTCGGCAGTCTAGTCAAAAAGGAGAGTAGCGCGTTAGACCTCTTGGCTACTGAAGCAGGTTTCTATCTACTAACATATAATTGTTAAAACTTGAAAGAAATTTCAAACACTCCAATTAATATTTCTTGATCCGCCACTGATCAATGCTATTCATATGCAAGAAAGTGATCCTCCTCATATGAGGAGGATCAATGTTAACATTATGAGAAAGTGGGCTGAAACTGTCATTTTAACCACTATTGGCCTATATTATATTTGTGACACTGGGGTTTATTAAAAATCTGTTTGAAATGTTTTGGAATTAGTATCCAAAGAGTTACATAATCAGTTATTTAGATACTTACACTCTTTGAATTTGACTCGAAAGCTAATAATAAATTCTGTTATGAGTGTGGGATTGCAGGGGATGCAAGAAAAATGAAGGGTTTTTGCAGTTTTTATGGATAAACGATTTTTTTGTTGCCTAAATAAAAATATATCGCTCCATTACAAATATATAATTTAATTTTCTTCACATGATGACCTCAAAATTTCTCTAATATCTGTCAAGAATGTCCTGGAATTTAATGACTTTTTCTCTTCAATTAAAAGGTTTCTCATCTTATGCCGCTATGTTCATGATGAATATTTAAGAATAATTGTTGAGCACCATGTGAAGAAAATTAAACTATATGTTTGTACTGAGGCAATATTTTATTTATTTTAGTAAAAAAAATTTGTTTGCCATAAATACTACAAAAAACACTGACCTTGTCTCGCGTCCCCTTCCACTCCACCTTAATTTAGTTAGCTCAATTTTATTGTACTGACCCAATGTATAAAGACATAAATTGTATAGTTTTGTAACAAACTGTGTTAAAAAATTAATTAGCTAATATTATTTGAAATAAATTTTAGGAAATTTAAATATAGCATTATGAAAAGATCAAATATTGAATGATATTAATTTAAATATTAGCGCATGATTTGGCTTTGATACTTTACGCCAAGTTCCAGAATAATATTAAAATGTTTGATCCTTCTGTGGTATCCATTGTTTTTATATAGACTTAAGTCAGAACTTTTAAAATAAATTTGTTTGCACTGCGGCTTACTACCCATACTAGGATACATGAACATTAATTACATTAATATAGTAGCGATTATTAAGGTATATTTAGTATAAAATGTACACACATTTTCTTAGATGAAGTGTGAGAGTCTAATAAAGGAAAAGCTGTTCAATTGACCGGGCCAATATTCATTCTTCGATCTGCTCATGATTAGTAAATCGTACTAGAAGAGACTGACTTATTTGTGCCCAAATATGCTAATTACTTTTAATAGCCTATTTAAAAAAAATCATACAAGAGGATTAGCTAGCCTTAAATATAATTTTTATGTAATACATTATATTAGATTTAAATGTACCGATCCTAATTAATAAATAAATTATTTTATTGTAATAATTATCATTATTAGCACCACGTCTTACTACCCGTTCGGGTTATACGCACTTACGCTAATGTGTAATGGTAGGGTGATTGTGAGATGAAATGGAGGACCTACAGTTTAACGTGGAATCCGAACCACGGTGGAGGCCTGGCATTCTCTACATTCACAAGATGTCTTGTCAGAGGTGAAGGAAGGGTTTGGTAATCAGATAAATCTGTGCCGGGACCGGGGATTGAACCCCGGCCGCCAGCACAGAAGTCTGACACCTTACCCCTAGACCGCCATGTCACCTATTGTAATAATGATCAATACCATTTCGTTAATCCCATTTGACCATTTTCAAACACTATCAAAGGTTACTTTATTAATTATTTTCTCTTCCGAGAGACTGCTAACCCCTCCCCTTCTTTCCTTTACCACGTTCACCCCTCCTTCCCCCACCTTCCTTTTCTGCCCACACACGTATATATACACAGCAGGTGACGTCACAGCTTTGCTTCTCATTATTTCCTTATGGTTTTGTGAATTCGTCCCCACTAGGTCTCGCTAATCCAGTGACGGGGAACTCTTAACTCGTCCACAAGGCTGATATTTGAAGGAGGCATCAGTACTAAACAGCCTTAAGTCTGATGTAACGGAATTATTTTAGAGGGAGTCACTAGTGACATCTCCAAGTAAAGCTCTTAAATCTATGACCTTAAGATTGTTGTGATCTCTATGAAAGGGATACGCTTGCACATTGTTTCAATTAAGTTTTTAAATAAAAGTGAATAACTCTAAGATGTCGGTCGTTTCATAATGTTATTTATTCAAACGAGAAGTATTTATTTTCTAAATTAAATATAATTAACGCTAAGACGGAAAGATCGGAGTTTGAGCCCTGTTGGGCGTAATAAGTTTTTTCCTAAATGTTTTTACACTCTCCCTCCACGCAATTGTGATTACATTTCCTTTAGACTAATTTTCCTTCCTAACCGCTTCAGTGGCCGCACGTTCTAAGGCGCTATTCTCATTTTAGACTAGACTGCATATGACGTAGATATTGAGGTTCAAATCTAAGTAGGGTATATAAGCATATGACCCGAATGGGTAGTAAGACGACGTGTTAAAACATATATTTTATTTCCACCCACTTGACTGAGAGGTCAGGGGGATTGAAAATAAGGGGGCTTGGTTTTATTTTAGCAGTTCAATGGGATATAGTAATAACCGTATCATAATTTTTCGTCCGCGTCTTGGATACCCCTTCACAATTTACGCATTTTTAATTGCGAAAATGGTGAACTGGAGGTCCAGGGGTAAAGTGCTAGACTTCTGTGCTGGCGGCCGGGGTTCAATCCTAGGTCCCGGCAAAGATTTATCTGATTACCAAACCCTTCCTTCACCTCTGACAAGACATCTTGTGAATGTGGGGAATGCCAGGCCTCCACCGTGGTTCGGAGTCCACGTTAAACTGTAGGTCCGTCGTTTCGTCTCACTATCACCCTACCATTACACATTAGCGTAAGTGCGTATAACCCGAACGGGTAGTAAGACGCGGTGCTAATAATAATAATAATAATTGCGTTAAGGTTCTACAGATAAAAATGTTTTAACATATCTAGAAGAATTGTAATTGCATTTGCCTGGAGGAAAAGTGGGAAACAATTTAAGAAGAAAAAACAGCCTCAGTATACCAGGGTGGGACTTTAAATCCTACCTCCCCATCACCGGGAAAGCAGACTAGATGAAGCTACCGATTAGTCCGCGTACGCGGACTTATATAAAAAATAATAATTTGACTGGCCTTCACCAGCTCAACTTCGAAATTATCTTACGTTTTTAATATTTTCCATTACGTCTCTCTACCAGTTAAGACTAAGTGTATATACATTAGTGATATATATATATCACTAATGTGGTGAGATTTATAAGCCTATATAGGATATTTTATGGATGGGTAGGTATATAGTTTAGGAGAAAGTATCTTTAGTACATCCTATAGGGATTTGAACCCTATCCTTCCAGTCATGGTAAACCGGACTAAATGAGCTGGACATGTAAACCACGTGTTCATCAATGATATCTAAAAGTACAACATAAAAGTCCAACCCACACTATTATAATTAGAAAAATTAATGTTTTAAGGAAAAACCATATCCAAACCCTAATTAAATGACGAAAATTAGAAATCATGGATCTTTAAAATCATATTGTAAACTGTTAGGAAAAAAAAGTAAATAGATCAAAACTATAATTTAAATTTTTTATTATAAAAAATATAAAACGTTATACTCTACCATTACTAGCGGCTTAATCTCAAGAGTAACGATGAACTGGGTGGTTTTATAAAATGCACCCGATTTAACAATGATAGGGGATGGGAAAGTCATCTTGAACCCTAAATATCACAAAATCCTACAAAAATTGTCCAAATCTCATAAAAATGAATCTAATAGGATAACTAAAGAAATAGGAGTGAGCTGTGGGAGTAATAGTGTTGAACGTTAGGTGCACAACAGAAACCCAGGGCACGCAACTCAATCCAGGTGCGGGAAGAACATTGTCAGTTTCCAGAAATATAAATATAATAATAATTGAAATTAAGGAAGGAGTAGACAGAGATAGTTTCTAAACCCAAGGATATTTTCACTAACCATAACATTAAATAACTTGCAAGAAGTACATGTATATGTTAATTATAAATATCGGAACTAAATAAATGAATATATCTATATTTATGTAATAAGTTACAAATATTATAAAAATATATATATTAGCTCCTTTATTAAATTATTCACAATCTGTAATGAGCTAGAAGGATTTAAGTTAAGATTGTCTTTACTTTCAATTAACAACTATTTTTTAGAATATATACAACAAGGAATCATAAAGCTTATTATTTTTCTTCTGAACTTTGCATACGAAGCTACTAAATATTATTTTAATACAAACCATGTTACTATCTAACGTCTGCATTATATTACTCACAATTATCCAACATAATCAAAATGAGCATTGTCCACAAGTTTCTAATATTTCCCATAATAAATTAAAATGATAATACCCTAAATTTATCAATCACAATATTAACAATACAGGAGAGTAGACAAGATAAATTAATAAGAACATCTAACTTAAACATTACGTAGACATGAAAAATCTAACCAGCATAATTAAAGGCGAGATTCAAAATTTATATGTTAGATCTTTTCTTTTATCTATCAGCTCAATAGTGATATCCCAAAATTTATCCCTACAAACTAGACTGATAAATAAATTTGACCATTTAAATAAAATTTAAAAAATTAAATTTATATAAGATTCAAACAGTTACTTATAAATAATAATAACCTGCCAAAACGGAATTTTGAAAAATAATAATAAAAATACTTGCTCTGAAAAGAAATTTACCCTTAAATTTTTTCAAATAATGCTGAAGCCTTGGCTTCGTCCGAATAAGTCCGAGCAATGTCCATGAGTGCCGGACGGTTTCCTACGCCGGTCTTATATACTATTTGCAAAACTCAGGGAACACGGAACAAAGGAAAAAAAGGGAGGGGAACCAAAGAGTATCATATACCGGGAGGGAAATGCGAGTGACAGAACGAGCATCTACTCATTTCTCGAAGCAATTAGAATGTTTGGGCACTTTGCGGGACGGACATCTATTTTCTTCTCAAGCTCTTTGGGATAGCGTGAGCACGTGGCGACCTCTGGCAGGCGTGGTTCGATTCTTAGGCGGAGCTGGTCAGTGGTCTGTGTGTTTGGATTGCGGTCAGTAGTGTTGTCGTATCTTTCGGTTTGGAGCACAGTACAGCCAGGATGGTGAGATGGGGTGAGTATTGGTTATCGTTGACTTGTTCTCTTTTTTCTATTAGCCAAATGCTACAATCCAAATAGATCATATTTGTAAAATCCCCCTCAGTACACTCAAGATAAACTCTAAACTCAACCTCTCTGTCGTATAGGTAGTTCAATATATTGCAACATTGACGGTATATTACGTGTGACCACCAATTCTTGTTGATAATTATTGAAAAGTGTTTGATATATGACCGGCGCCAACTTACATTCAGGTAGTATGTTTACATAACATAAATGCCCTTGGGTCAGTGTTTATTTAGGGATAGGCAAGCCCAGATTCAAGGAAGAGCGCCAGGACTTATACAAATTAAGGCTTACATAAACTGTTTTATAAAATACTTGTTCTCTATTTTGACTCTATAGATTGCGGTCGTTGTTAGTTATTTAAAAAAGGTGTATAGCATATGCATAGGCCTAGACTTTTTTTTATACCCAACAAAATACTGTTTACTTACTAATGCTATTATCCGGCAAATAAATACTTTAGACTTGCTTTTCAAAACATGAACAACACTAGATTGTAGCAAATCTAATGGCAACATATTGAAATGTAAATATAATTTATTGTGATAACAATCATTTATTTAATATTGTAATTTAATAATTAATTTTGTAAAGGAAAAAATGTCGAGACGTTGAAGAGAGAAATATTTATTGAATATCGGGCCCTCCAATATTTTAAAGCCTCGGGACATCAATTGCTCTAAATCCGGCCTTGGAATTATGCTTAAGTACGGTGTATTTAAAACATATTTTTTCGTGCTGTAGAATTATTGATAAACAAACTAAGAAACACAATGACGCATTAGCACCTTGATTAATTCATGATTTTGTACATTGTACAAATCAGCTAAGTACGGTGATGTTATTGAAGTATTTAAATCAATCAACCACCTGCTGAATGTTTTCTCATTCTCTAAGACAGGTATATAAATAAACCATAATAGGTTTTGGTCAAATTTTGTTAGCTCTATTTTAAGTTTTTTATTTTAGTTTTTAATAAAACGTTTGTTGTTGATTAAAACAAACATATAGATTCATTTAAGCTTTATTTTCTTCTTATATTTGACTAATATTTGTCTCCATGCAAGAAGTTTTAACTTTTTACTCTTCTCTAATTCCCTTTCCTTTCACTAAGCTATATCTCCTTAATCCAGGGGACATTCCGTATTATGCACACCTTATTAAACTGTACTGCGCATACTGTTATGATACGATTATTTTATTTTCTTAATATTAAAATTTGAGGATATTTGAATATTAATGGATATAATATTAACTGTACTAACATTCTTGTTGCTTTTATTATGTTAAAAGATCAAGTTCTTAAAATAAAAATCACTCGTTACCAGTAATTAGTATAAACATTCATAGTGTCAGGATTGAATTATAATTAGTAAAACCCACCTCGGTGGCGTAGTTGGCTAACGCGCTTGTCGTGTTGAAGCTCGACTGCTGAGGATGGGGAGATCGAGGTTCAAATCTCGGTCGGGTGAACTAGGGGTGATTTTTCCTAAATGGTTTTACACTCTCCCTCCACGAAAATGTGGGTTCACTTCCTCTAATTCAACCTTCCCAAGTCCTAATCCATTAGAGTAATTAGTACTTAAAGCGTATAACCCGAACGGGTAGTAAGACGTGGTGCTAAATATTATTATTATAATTAGTAAGATTAATAGAAGAATTTAACTTCTCAGTTAAGATTTCAAGACAAATGTTTACCTTAAAACTTTTTAATTTTATATTTAATCACGCAACATTAATTGTTGATAGATTTTTATAATAATTTAAATGTGAGCGGGTCTAGTAAAAATGATGAAGTAGACAATTATTATAGGCTGCCCTGCAATAATATAAGGTTCAACAGGTCGGGCCCCAATCCATGTTATTAGGATTATATTGTATTTTTATTTAATTGAACCGCATCTTACTACCTGTCCAGGATAGATGTACTTGTACTATTTACGCTAGTGAGTTAAGATAGAAGAACGTTGAGTTTAGAGGAAGTGTACTCGTATTTGTGTGGAAAACAATTTTTTAAAAACCTCGGATGTCGGGATTCAAAGACCGAACTCTGTCATCAGCATTCTAGTCCAACACGATAGGGACACCATAGACCAGTGGTTCTCAAACTGTGGTTCATATTGGTGTGCCAGGTGGTTCACACATGGGACCAAAATAAAATGAATGGTATGCCACAATCGTATTTGATATCTCAAATTATCTATTATAGTTTAAGATTAAGCTTTAAAAACTAATTAGACATTAATCTAACCTCAAATGATCTTTATTATACTATCATGTACACACTTCTTAAATATATTTTATATAAAAAAATTGTTTGTCAACTTTCTAAAATTACCCATTATTAAACAATCATTTATTTTAAGGCTTTCAATAGAAATAAAAACCATACCCTGAGAACAGACAAAACTGTTTTTGGGGTTATGGGTCAGGTAACATAAATATTCATCATAATCTTGGGGCTGAAATTTTCCACAAATAATTCAGTTTATATTTTTATTATAAAGTAAAAAGGGAAATTTTTACAAGCTAGCGCCACTAAGTCAATTATAATTTGCTCTAAAAGTACAGTCCAATGTTCAGAGGAAGACTCGACCCTCATAATAAATTTAATACATTATTAGTTCTATTTTATTAATAATATATATCAAAAGTGAAAGATCATAATATTATGACTTGACTTGAAAGTATATTTAGAAAAGTTTCCAGTTGTAAAATAAAAACATTTCCTATGAAAATTTAACTGTAAAACAAAGTTATATATATATATATTATATATGTCCTTTCTTTAGACAATGTCCTACCTAAACACGTGACAGGTTGTATATATGTGGACCGAATAGTTATAAAGTGATCCACTACCTGGAAAATTTTGAGAACATGCGGCCATTGAAGCAGGTAACATGGCCATAAAGGTGGTATCTTGACTGTTACAAATCATATTAAAACTACTTTAATATATTAGTACGTTAAATCGTGTGATATACAGTTGTCACTTTTGGAAGATTCTAAAAACGCAGGTAAAATAATAATATAACAAGATCATAAACCTTCATTGGTAGGCAAATTTACAAAACCATCAATATTTTCAAATTACTCTGGTTTTTCAGTGACGGGAAAGGTTTGAAGCTTGGAAAAGTGTGCAGATGTGGTTTTCTTTCCTAATATATTTTTATTTATTTGATATATTTAACGTACACTTTCTAAACCAACTGATTATATAAGCACAAAATAATT
Source organism: Timema shepardi (assembly GCA_902151425.1). Classification (NCBI taxonomy): domain Eukaryota; kingdom Metazoa; phylum Arthropoda; class Insecta; order Phasmatodea; family Timematidae; genus Timema; species Timema shepardi. The sequence goes on along the minus strand of CABFVX010001011.1, from coordinate 25,859 downwards.
TATATGATCTAGAGATAGAGAACCTACCAATCTTGCCGGGATGGATATTTTCACATACCTTCCTGCGTTCTTTTACATGCCACAATCAACATGGGACCAATGGATTTACTTACCCTCCGAAGGAAGTTGTGCTACGGATTTTCATCGCTCAAGAAACATCTATTAGCACGGCTGGCTTTGAACCCATGAACAATCGGTTCCGTCCTGAGGCAAGCACTTACCAGCAAAGTCAACCTTTATTTTTTTCTTAAGTGGTCTTAATATTCCCCTTCTAAAAAATGTTATTACATTTCCTCTGACGTCTTCCTTATTCATCACTACTCAATTACACCCAATACCATTGCTAGGGGAACTGCAGTTCTTATGAAGAAAAGCTTCATATTCGCTTTCTCTCAGTAAACTGTTGCCAAATCTCCTCGCTCTTATTATGTCTGAAGGTGGAAGGGTAGGAAGGAGTTACTGGCAATATCTACCAACCAGCGTTGCGAAACTTGTCTTATATTAGAGGGGAGATTAACCACACAAAAACAAGAGAATGATAACGCTGTAACCAAGAGAGACCATGCAGTTTCCTGTCAGCGATGATATCCAGTGTAATGTAGATTTAGTGGATATCCCGAAGAATACTAACGAATTGCTTCTTTTTTTTAAGAGGAAAATGTTGGTAATGTCTAATAAAAAAATGTTTGTATTTTTCTAAACCATATTTATGCCATATTCTCAATACAGAGTTAGCCACTAATTTTTTTAAATATAAAAATTTCTTGTATTTTCCAGGTTATTATGAAGCAATTTCCATTTTTCCATATAATTTGAAGTATAGAATAGAGGAATTAAATTAAATTTATTATAAAATTAACTCGTGGGAAGTCATATAATTCATAGGTTTAGAGAATAAGATGATTTTAAAATAGTCAGTTTATATGCAAACTTATGTTTATAGGTGGAGAAATAATCAAGGTGGGAATTCAAACATGTTAGAATAGAGTGCGAATATAATAATCTTCTTAGAATGAAAATAGGTATCTATAAAATTCAACATTATCTATCAATACTGCAGGTTGGGATTGAACTCTAGAATTTCGATTAAAGATATCACTAAAATTTACACCATCTATTTATTTGAATAAAAAATTTGATGATTTTTTTTAACGTCAAGAAATAATTTCTTATATTTTAAAAAACTTTTATGATGAAGTCTTGTAAAAACGTATTGACATCACAGTTCTCTCCATTCCTTTTTCCAACCTATCGAACCCCTTTAACGTCTCACTATTCTCCTCGCGTGCAACACAGCACAGTTCATCCCCATTCTACCGTCTTAACCCTCCCACCCCCAACCCCCGTTGCCCTCGCGCCTCTACCACCCTTGCAGTAACTTCCTTTAGTTCCCAGAGACAAGTGTTTTTCCGGACTCCTCTGAAGCGAGAAACTCCGGGCAGAAAGACAGAAGGAGGGGTTCCAAGGGATGATAGGGGTGCTGGAAAACAACTTCCTCCAGAGAACGAACGAACGACCCCTTCTATTCCTGGATGAGGGGGAGGAGAACTCTTTTACTTCTTGCTTGGAGGGGAGAGAGGTCTGGTCTTGCAGTACAATACCTCCCTATACTCAGGTTTACCGACTGGAAGTAATATGCTGTTGGGGGGTGCAGAGAAGGGGAGATTCAGGTTGTCTGTAAGATGACGTCATCAACGTTATCTTATAGTGGGCTTTCTTCGAAGACGAGTGCTAAAAAAAATTGGGTGGCGACCTAAGAAAAAGTGGTGAAATAAGTGTATTTCACTTAGTGATGGAGAATATGATCAATATGTAGGTCAACAATTCTTAAAATACATCACATAATTTAACTTGAGGTTAATTAATAGTTTTTTAGTATTTTAGCATCTGGTCTTACAGCCTGTTCAGCTTATACGCCTATGTATGTATGTATGTATGTATGTAGTGTGTCAGGAATAAGGAAGGCTCAATTTAGAGTAAGTGCACCCACACTCGCTTTGAGGGAAAGTGGAAAACCATTGAAGAAAAACCACCCTCAGTGCATCAGAGTGGTATCAAACCACGATCTTCCCGTCTTCAGCAGTCTAGTCCAACACTAGTTTAGCGCGTTAGACCACGTGGGTAATTGATTGTTTAAATGTTGGTACTGGCTATCATAGATGTAAACCATACGTTTTTTAAACGCTGCATTTTACTACCTGTTCATGCTATAAGCACTGCATTTATAGTATTTACACTAATGGGGTAGGGATGAGAAAGGAAGGATTTAAGAGGTAATCTAACCACATTTGCGTGGAATAAGTGAGAAATAATTTAGAAAAAATTACGCTCATAAAACCCGACTGGGATTCGAATCCTGAACTCCTCGTCATCAGTAGGGCAGTTTAAAACGAGAGTGACGCTTTATATCACTCGGCCACTGAAGTGGGTGTGATCTATAGTACGATTTTGGTAGAAAGAAACCTCTAGAAATTAGTCCGAGATTGAAAACATTGCACTATGTTATTGATGATATTTTATAGGTATTGTAATTATCTAGCAAAAGTTACACTTGAAAATCACGTTATTTAATGTATGAATACGTAAACCTATGTTTAGTAACTTTAATAGATGCCAGATAAATCTGTCTCCTCATATGAAAATTGGACAGATCTAATATCAAACCTAAGAGAACAGTATTTTTTTTTACTCCCTTCCCTGCCTTTCTACTCTTCCGGGCTTTCCGAATATTTACACTAATAGGATAGAAGTGAAGAAGATGAAGGTATAACTTAGAGGAAAGGTATACTCATTTGCTTGGAGGAAAACTAAGAAACCATTTAGGAAGAAATACTCTCGGTACACCTGGCCGGAAGTTGAACATAAACTCACCTATCAGCGGCAAAACAGACTAAGTGATATGACCACTTTTTTTCCCCACGAATCCGCCATTGCGGTTTCTTTCCTTGGCTAAGTTCTTCGCAAGTCGTTTACTAGTATACTAAATTGGCTAGATTGCCTCAATAAGCTGGCTGGTTGATGATAGGGGGATCAGGTTTGAATCGCGGTAAGTTTTACCAAAGTTTGTTTTTTCTAAATTATTTATCACTCCCCTTTCCCGAAAATCCTGTTACACTTACGCTATATCAGTGGTTCTTAACCTTTTATTACTCGCGGTCCCCTAGCTTTTACTAACATATTAATCATCAAGAGTTATTCTATAATAGTGGCTCTATTTACTGATAATAAAAACAAACAAATAAAAACTTAAATTAACCTACCTAAATGTATTTAATCGGACTTATCTGCCGTGAAACACTTTCCACTAATTTTTCTAATCTTGTTTCAATTGGATTACTAAATGCTAATTCGCAGGCATGATTCGATTCGGAATCGATTTCGCTGCTTCGTTTTAATAATTACCTCTGTGGAAAATCCCTTTTCACATAAATAAGTAGAAACAAAGAGCAGTGATTTTTGAATGGATATGGTAAACAGATGGGGATTAATATCCGTGATTTCTATTATCCGTGCTTCTCCTACCCCAAATTACCCCGCAAAATCGAGTCTACTGTACTCACATTCTTAAGATCATTGAATTTTTTCTTCCAAAAGATAAAATTTAAGATAATTATTGACTTTAATTATAAGAAATAACATTTTTAATTATTCTTTCGAAAACCTCCAAAAAACCTTTCACGACCCTCCATTAAGGATCTCTATTTTATATTATACCTTACTTATTCCGTGGTCCATTCTTATACATTTTTGAATAGCCTAAAAAAGTAAATAAGACACTATGCACATAAGAAAACATTTTTGTTTCATTTTTCCACCTGATAAATTTGGGTAATTATTTTAAATGGGGCCTTAAGTATAGAGGTGGTTAGCACTGGTCGATGCGCCACACCCAGTTCGTATCCATCATTATTTAAGTGCTTGCGTGAACCGGTGGACGTTATCAAATATTTTGACTTGTAATAACACCCTTACACTCAGAGATTTTATTCACAGAAATAAAAGCACCATTGAGCTGTTAATTATACCCAAATGAACTTACTTGTTTATATTTGGAGATATAGTGAATAAAATTATAAAATGGTCTTACTAACCGTACCATTGTACGAGTGGGTATCTTGTCTTATTTATCGCTAAACCAACCAGGTGTAAAATGTTTTTCTTAATTAAATAGTTCACAACTCTCTCTCTCTACACGTCAATGTGAGTACACTTGGTCTGAGATTCTACTTTTCCTACCCCATTGATGTATGTGGATGGATGGATAGCTTTGACTGTAAGTAAGACGTAAAGAAAAACTAATTTTTATGTGTGTGTGTGTATATATATATTTATATATGTAGATAGATTTAATCCCCTTACCCTTTGGCTTTCACTGTTCGTCTACTAGAGGTATAGGGTTTCAATTACTTGGCTGAACCCATTTTAAAATATGTATATTCTGTGGGGGGTTTTCCCCCAGATAAACGGGCCTATTTCAAAAATAGATATTTTTAATGACAGCTTAACAAAGGTCTCGAACATAAACAAAAAAAAACTCTTATAATTTCACTAAATATAAATGAGAGAAAAACTAAACTTGAGATTGATCTTAATAAATTAAAATGGAATAATTTAAATATCAATGTTACCTTTCCCCGTTCTAATATTTTAGGAACCAGCTAATTTAAAAATGATTTTATTATTGTTGTTTCTTTTTAGCACTGCATCTTACTAACCGTTAGGGTTATATGCTTATATACTAAATGCAAGAATGGTTTTAGGGATTAGGACGGTTATGTTTCTAGGAAGGGTACATGCATTTGCGTGGAGGGAGAGTGTAAACCATTTTGGAAAAACCACCCACAGTACACCTGACCAAGATTCGAACCTCAATCTTCCCGTTATCGCCAGTTTAATCTAATAAGATAGCGGTACGTTAGACCACGCGGCCACTGAAGTGAGTTATTAGTAGGCTTGTAGTTAAAATGCATTAGTTTGGACGGGTAATAAAACATGGTAAAAATATTACTATTATATCACGTATAGTTTTATTGCAATTTTGATAATAGCCTATGGAGTTTTTTTAATAATTAAAATGTTTTTAAAACAATTTTATAACACGTCAAGTCGTATGGCCCGTGGATGTAACTATGTACATTCGTTATTTAATTACCCATAAAATAATAATTGTATTAAAGTAAAATGTTATCAATTTTGATAAAGCAAAAGTTTGTATTTTCTGAAAGTTCCTACCAGAATCCTGCTACACCTAAACCATGTTGTAGCTCAACTTCGCAATTCCAATCAAAATCAAAGTAATATAAGATTTTATCACGCTATTTAGATAAAATTAGGATTATTAGAGCCTGAAATCACATTTATAGTGAGCTTTAAATGACGTGTAATCCTTGTGATTTCTCATTACGTCAGGGCCAAAAAAACTTCCTCCTTCAAATTAATCCGCAATTTCATAGTTTACCTATTTGGTTTGGTAGCACATAGCCCAATTTTCATATAAAATGTATTATAGAAAATCCCGGAACATATTTTATTAGCTGTAAATATCGATAACCTGTTGCTATTTTATTAGTATTATTTTACAGGAATTGATAACTACAAAGAGCGTGGAATGTAAATTTTTCTGGTGGAGCTTCCTTTAAAATCAACCTAAATATCTAAATTGTTTCATATCACAATATAAAAGGGTGAGGAGGGATTGATTGTGTATATTCATGATTCTATTCATTTTATCGTACACACTAGATTGTTTTATTCCAAGAAAAGCACTTTGTTCTCTCATACCAATTTTGGCGTACCAAGAACAATCGTTTAGTTGAAATGTTCAGAGAGATAGTGTAAAATTAGAACGTTATAAAGAATGCATATTAAAGTTGAATATTAAAAAATATTGTAATAAGTATTTGGCTTGTGACATATAAAATAAATAGGTTAGTAAAATAAAAAATATATTTCAGTTTTTATAAGTATTTTTATAAATATAGATATATACAGACCTAATCATGCTCATCCCTTACTCGGTAGGCAAAAGACTGTGCATATAGTTAAAAGAAAAATGCTCCGTACATCCTCACTAACTTTCTCAATTAACCATATGTTACATGCCCTACACCTTTCTTTTGATATACAGTCTCTTCCATAATATATTTGCTTAGTCACTCGATAAACACTCATCCTCTCAACATGCCCAAACCAATGTAAGACGCCTTTTTCACGTTTACCTATTGTATTTCCTTTCAACCGCACTCCTCACAACCAACTCGGTCCATACTAGTTTCTCCCAATATATTTATTAGATATCTAATTCTCAGCCATTAATACAGCATCATCTTCTCATAGCAACACACTCGCATTCACATTGTCCATTTGTACAACAACCATGTCCTAACAAGAATACCGCCTACACATTTCCAGGAATACATTAAACAACCATGACGACATAGCATATACTTGTCTAACAGTATGTTAAATGCCAAACCATTTGCACAAAGCTCCATCCACTTTAACGCACGCTTTACTTCCAATATGCACTGCCATAATTGCATGTACTAACCAAGCATCCAAAACATACTCCTATTCACTGGATCGTACGCCCAATCTCTTTCGGGTTCATTCTAATGGTATCTCCCATCTGTATCTAGTTATTTACAATGGTCTCGTCCCAATGGGTTAGTCAGTTAATACTCTGTACATGATCTTAGATTCCCCCATTCGCTCTGCATCTCCTGCCCACCATAACTTACATTTTACTTATTTAAAAACTTATAGCTGAATATATCATGATTAGACGTATGAATAAGTGAAATTAAATATAGTAACTATGAAAAGTGGACATTTTCTTAGCTTAGGTTCATGTATGCATATATTAAGTGTATTCCGATACCTATAGTAATGAACGATTAATTTTTTAAATACATAATTTTATTTTTAAGGTCATTGCTCCCAAAAGAACTGATCAATAACTTTTTATTCAATCCACCTCCAAGGAAGAGTCCTTAGTTTAATATAGTTTTTCCCATTTTAATTCTGAAATAATTTTTCCTCCCTCCATTTACACGCTCATAGAAAAAAACTCCTTTCATTAATAGAGATACAGCTCGAAATAAATAAAACACGAATTTAGAAATCTCTTTGTTGTGTATAAGTTTGCGTGTGAAAATGATATCACTTGATTCCCAAGTACTGAGCATCGGTTTCCTTCAGAAACACTTCGAACTGCCTCCCTCCCTCTCTTTGGGTTGCTATACCATCCATGGAGCAGTGAGAAGAGCTTTCCTTATTTCACAGTTCACACGGACGTCTGTGTGTAGAGCTAGTGTGCTGTAAGGTTCAATTAATCCGTGTTTTTGGGAAAATGTAGTTATATTATCAAAATTAAATACATTTTAGATATAATTGAACGTTTGGATCATGAAAATATATAACTTTGACAATCAATTAAATCAACTTTTCTTGGAATTGTTTCTAAAAACAAAAAGGTTGATTTACTTTGTTCGAAAAGGCATTACATACCCTTTTAAATATTCTCATTCTAGAATACGGGTATCTCTTCTACGCATTCGCTTGTATTTAATAAAATCACTGAAAAGTATTACTTGCGCTGTATAAAGGTCACCCATGGACCAACTTGAGGATATACGATAGTAGTTAGTTTTCCATTTTGAACTAAAGCACTAGAGCGAATTTTTTTTAAATATTCAAATTGTTATAAATCCGTCATATCAAACTTTCCTCAAACAAATTTCCCTCCTAAAAACAAGGCTACAATTTTATCACATCAAATATTTCCAAGGTATCAATTTTAAATAAAATCTCTCAAGATATTTTCGAAAAAAAAAATCCCTCAACAATAAATTAACCTTAATTTTAGGGCTAAGGTAAAAATGAAAAAAAAATTACGGTATTTCCCCACAACATCTAGATAAATTTGAAACAAATCCATCATATCTGTGGCTTGGTACAGATATACAGAAATGTGAAAAGGCCAAATTGTAAAATCACTTTTTTGGGTTCGGACACACATAAAACGAAGAGATTAACCAAAATCTTGAAGCAAATTTTTTCAAAATTTCAGTACCTTCTCTTGATACGAGAAAGTAAAAATTTTAATACACTCAAACACTAATAATATATTCACAAAAGTGCAAGACTGTGTGTGATCAGTGTTAAACTAGTTTGACAAAGATGCACTTAATACACTTTCTTTTTACCAAGATTCACTTGATATGGTTTTCTCCAAGCTTTTTTTAATTCATTAATTAACGTTACAACCACCAAATAAATGTTCTACCAGTACTATACGGAGAAGCCCGATGTAAAGAGAATAGAAAGGTAGCGTCACTTGGAGGAATTTGGTTATGTCATGGCTTACATCACCCAGTACACAGCATTTATATTTTAATACCAAAACAGCCACACCTATAAATTATTTTTAATAAGTAGAGTAATGGCGTTAAGGGGACATTGGTATGGATTTTAAAGGTTTATTTATTATTTAAAGTTCCGAAATGTTATCTGATGTTTAACAACTTAGTTTGTCCTCCATATCGCTTTGAGTGTGTAATGCGCTGAAATGTATACCGACTACTGAGTGACGTCAGTCGCTCAGCCAATGTTTCTCCATCTGGCGCCACCTTCTATTCTCTTTATATTAAGGACTAGACCCTTTCCCCTAC
>CABFVX010001011.1:0-13499 GCA_902151425.1 Timema shepardi | reverse complement strand
CCCTTTTCCTTCCCCCCCCCCCCCCCCAATCCTCCTTCATACCACCCCTAGCAATCCAAACCCCTTACGAAGTCGTATCTAACGGGGTGCGTGGCACCTTAAAAGTTTTAAATGTAGGGTTCTTTCATTTTTCCCCCCTAAAGATTTGTTACTGTGGTGGAATCTATGGGCTAAAGGGGCGGACATTGTAATGATAGTAAGATATGTTGTAATCGAACTCTTTGCTGTGAAATTGTATCATCACGGAACGGTGCAAAGTTGGTTTAGGAAAGGTATTGAGAATGTTAGTGGGGCGGGTAACGTGTGTATTTATCAGGAGCCTGTGGACAAGGAAACGTGTAAATATTACGCGTTACAGCGCTTCTCAAATAGATTCACACTCTGAATTCCATATTATCCACAAATCAAATCAAACCAAACCAGACGATACCGACAGGCCCATGTGAATATGTGTCCCGAAATAAATTCTAAACCAAGACATTCAGGTAGATGTATATCTTCTACCATCTTACTAGCTGAATGATACAAGTTTCTTCCTATCCATATCCAAGACCCATTTCTAACTTTATTTTGACCTGTAAGAGTTTGCGCTCAGTGATAACGTATTTGACTGGTATGCTAAGTTTTGACCTAGGAGGTCCAACTTAGGTTAAAATATTGGCCTGGTGCATTTGGGATAGTTGTTTCTTATGTCCTCTTTCCAAGCGAATGATATCGCATCTACTCAAAATATCTTCTTTCACATTTTAGGACCGTAGTTTAATTTCAGATACTTTGAATAAAAAAGGAAATACTGTGAAACCCAAAGGTATATAGATATTAGCACACACTGTAACGGTGTGATTTATTGGTACCTATAAACTTCAAATTGTAGTCGATTCAAAATATCTCATTTTATGTATTTATTGATTAATAGCGTTTAAGCTGATCTCAGTGATCTTGCAGCTAAGTGCTCGCCTCAGAATCCGATGTTCTTGGGTTCAAACCCAGCTCAGATCGAAGGACTTATCTTTAGCGATAAAAATCCACAGCACAAATTATTTCAGAGGGGAAGTAAAGCTGTTAGTCCCATGCCATTGGGCAATGTAAAAGAACACTGGAAAATATGTGAAAATACCTTTCCTGGCAAAATTGGTAAACTCTTTCGTTCCCTCTCATCAAAATTCTCATGCTCTTATATAATCAGTCAGTTCAGAAAGTGCACGTTAAATACCTCAGCTAAATAAATAAAATAACGTTTAACAAACTCATTATTAATATAAGGGCTGAGGTTAATGAGGGAAACTTATATTAAATGCAACCCACCTGGTGGAGGAAGGATGGTAACTTAAAATGTAATTTCAATCTCCAGCTTACTTGGCCGAGATTCAAACTCTGACCTTTTCTTAAATTCATCCCTCGTGAAATTCTATCTCAAATAATAAATAATTTAATACCCTTCTCTACCCGTCTCACCTAAATAAATTATTCATCTATAGTAAGTATCTGGTTGGAATAACCGCAACTGACAATTATATAAAGTTACTAAAACTACATTCGTCCAGTCATGTTACATTCACCTGTGACTTTTGGATAAGTACTTTTGATACTTATAGAGAAACACTAATAAAATAATATCAATGTCCACCATAAAAAAAGTTTGTGTTTCATTAAATGTCCTACCTATCAAAATCCCACTCTAGGATTCGAATAAGAGGACCTGAGAAAAGGAAGATCCTCGTCCCATTTAACACCCTCAGCCATGAGGAGAGTACATACAACCAAACCCCTCTACATCATATTTAGTTCTGTTCAGGAAAAAAGTTGTAATTAAATTTCAGGACACTCTTGACAGAATTTCACGAACTGTTTTCTTCATGTGAATAAAAACTCGTATGTTTCTACTGGATGATTATTTTATTTATTTATGGAAAAGATTAAAGTGTTCTTCTGAAAAAACTGCAAAACACACCTTTTCTTCCGTCGCCTACACTCCCATATTAATGCTTGATGGAAAGGAACGTTAGTTATTATCCATATTTTTGCAGTCTTTATGATAAAAAAATTATTTGTGTCAAAATAAATAGAATATTTGCTCAGTAGATAACTTACTTTTAATTTAATTCTCCACATATTTTAATCCCAACAGTTTTTTTAAATATTAGTCATGAGAATAGTAGCACGGGGACAGAAATTTCTTAAATGAGGGAGGGAAAAGTTCTGACCAAAATTTCTTAATTACAATTAAATATATTCACGAACAGTTGATATATATGTGTGTGTGTGTGTGTGTGTGTGTGTGTGTTTAGAATATTAGACTAAAAGTAACTATTGAAGTGATATTGTATTTATCCTGGTAAAAATAGTATAGTATTTTTTTCCCCCTAAAAACTGTAAAAATATGACTCTATTCTCACTCACTTCCACTCAACCGAGAGATCTTTGCCGCTCTCATAGAGTTTCCAGAGGATGTTCTAGATTAAACATACCAATTCTACGGTCTCCATGTAGCAAGCACAGTGTGGTACCATGCTGCGAAGGAATTAAAAGACATTATTTTGAATGAGTGTCCTGCCTTACACTCATATTTGACTGTTACTGCATTGCGCTAGCTTTGGATATTATTAGTTTTTAAACTAGAGATATTATACTTTACGTACAAACAAATTACACAAATGTTTCACTTTAAAATATATATATATTTAGTTCATTAACGATGTAAATATGTGTGTGCTTTCTTTTTTTTTAAAAATTTCTACTACCAAATATATTTTTTGAACGAGTGAAGCGAGGTTCTGTTTTAAATGGATCATTTTGGAATTTCTTCTGTTTGTTTGTCTGTATCCTAGTTCCTCCAAAGTTTTCAAATAATTGGACCAATTTTAGCAAAATTTGGCAATTATATTCTTTGAGCCCAGACCAATTGACATATTATATACAGTAGCCTACATAGGTTTTTAATCGGGTCATCCATTTTAATATGACGTCCGCTCTAAAGGTAATTTGTTTATTAGCTCATCTCAAATGATTTTAATTTGCAAGTCTTAATTCCTATATACTCGATATATTACTTTTTTTTAATGATATATATTGCAAGAGTGACATCTTAAACTACATAAACAATGACTCTTCTCTATGAATATTTTTTTTCTGTCTTACTTGACCACTAAAAGAAAAATCTAGCACAAATCCATAGTAATATACTCGGAGATATTTCAACTTGAAATCCAAATATTGTTAAGAAGTTGGTAACTATAAAAATATAGAAGGAACGAGGTTAAATTTTCACAGAACCACAAGTTTTAAAAGCTACCTAAATAAATAAAAATATATTCCATTCACGATAGGTTTTTACCTGGATGAAAGTTCAAAAATCATATGTTTAGGTTTTGGGTTGCCAACACTTGTAAAATATCACAGTTTTGTTATAAATATAAAGATCTTTAACTACCTGTTATTTATTACATTTAAAATAACGTAAACTTAAGTTTTATCATACTATTTCATTTTTTTTAATAATTTATTTTTGTCCAACTCAAAACAATATTTTAAACATAATTAAAAGTATCTTATTTTTCGTTTTGAAACGTTACTGATTTTGTGTAATATAGTGCATACATCAATACCTTTTAATACAGGCATCGTATTTACTTGTAAAAGAGGAAATTATTGTCATTTTTTACATACAATAAATGATTTTATGATTATTTTACCGTATTTTGAAATATTTAACTGAATAAAGTATTCTCATCAACTGCATGTCTGCATCATTGTAAAAAACTTGTGTACCGTTATGTTCAATCATATGGTTTAAAATTCGTCAGTCGCCATTTTGAGGCTATGTTCGTTAGAAGTTTTTGTGAAAGTGATGTTAATATTTTTCTAAGGGGAATAAAACTATAGATAAACTTTGTGTCTGACCTCAAATAAATATATAAATAATATTGGCCTAAATTACTTTGGTTAACTATCACATTAATATATTACCATCGGTTTTCATAAGTCATCCAAAGTGATATATGTCAGCTGTTGGCGTAGTGATATATTAGGGATTACTTCTAGTAACACTTCGAGCTGTCATTCGGGTAAACTTAGCTCGTGAATACCTGATAAATAAGAATTATGGAATTAGCCAATAAACTCCTGCAAAACTTTCTCACATTCAACCTTCTGTTCTCTCCCCTCAGATAAATCAGTATTTTCTGGGGTTGTTGAAATTAAATACTCATCAAAGTGTGTACACAAAATATCAAAGCGTTTATTTTCGGTAATTGATACAAAATTATTGTTATATTTTCTTTTAGCTTAAATTTTAAACAAAATAGGCCTATGTGTTTTAACGCAAACTGAGTATGCTATGTCACAAGTCAGTAAAAAATCTTATACACTGATACCTTATTAATCAGTGTAGGTTTTGTATTAGTTGAGAAAAAGGGATGTTGATAACTGAAACAAAATATAGGATTCTGGCAGATAATATTTGAAAGCTGTTACATAATCAACAAAATGTTTCAATTAAAATTGTCACAGTCTTCATTTGTGGTACTGATAGCTCAATACGTTTTCTCTCGTGTTATCTTTTCCCTTTTTATTTTATTTTTTATTCATGTGCTTGGCGTCTTATTACTCTTCCAAGATATTCACATATTAAAACTGGGGATGGTTTAGATTTAGAGAAAGTAGAGCCGAATTCCCGCGGTGAAAGTGTCGGGAGGGAAAGGGACATAATTATGGATAATCCATCTCACCCTGGAGTGTAATTACAATAAATATCTAATTTTGACACGAACTTATGTTGAAAATTAAATAATCATATAGTTTGATAAGTTTGATTAACTGATCCAAATTAGGATGTATGAATGGGTGCTTGGCATCAGTGGTTGTGAATCTGGACAACTGGGCGCTGCCATCTGGGCTCCAGGACAACTGGGTGCCAAAAGTAACCCCACTTTTTTTCTTTAAAATCAAATCACTTTTTTGCAATGCATGTTTTCTTTTTACTTAAAAAGTTATGAGTAAAAACAAAAATCACTCTTTTTTAATTATATGTTTCTCAATTAAAATTAAAAATTGATGGGTAAAAACTAGCAAAAATATTATAGGTAAACACTAACTTAATGCAAAGTGATGGGTAAAAAATAGAATTATGCGCAGCATTATATTTTATTTAAAGGTTCTTTGTCTTGTATTAATGCATTGCAATATTATGTGCAACACCACGTAAAAACGAATTATTGTCTCTATTATTATAGTTCCTATCTAGTCTTAAAATTCTAGTATCGACTTCGTTAGGTTAGGTTAGGTTAGAAATATTAATGGGGGATAGTAATAAAATATGAAAAAACTGTGCATTTTTTATTCTAAAAAAAATTGCATAAGTTAATAGAAAATTAAAATAAAGTTTTATTTTAGCGCCCAGTTGTCCTGGCGCCCAGTTCGCGCAGGCCCGGTTGGCGGCGCCCATTTGTCCTAGACCGCAGTGTTTGACTGGTCTAGGGCAACTCTCAGCAACCTGTGGACCAGATTCGGCCCACCAACTGATTTAATCTTGCCTTCAAAAAATGTATCAAACAAACAATTATGTTCATAAAAATATATTGAAACTAATTACTATAAAGTTGAAAAAAATTCTCAATCTTTCTCCCAAACACCACATTAATTTAAAAAAATCTGCTCGCTGTATTAAAAAGGTTGTAGACCCCTACCCTAAGTCATCACTCTCACCATCGATATATCTACAGGTGACCTATAGGTCTAGATTCAAATTCCGGTCAGATGTACTGAATGTAGTTTTTTCCTAAGTTATATCGAATTCTTCCTTCACACAAATGTGAGTACATTTACTAATAAAACCACCCTCATTCTCCAACTTATTAGTCTAAATTTGTGGTGAGCCCTGACTGGTAGTGAGGCGTGATGCAAAAAAAAAATCCACCTTCTGCTTATCTTTATTTAAGTGGCATATTCATCTAAATAATATTTTGAAGCTAACTATCTCGACGGTTTAATGAACCGTTAAATTATCCGGAACATCCCACGTATGAAAGCAGGTAGAGTATGTGGAAACTTTATAACGCAACCCATCTACACACTCACCTACACCCCTATCCCACACTTCCAGGCACACATGTCGTAACGAGGGGGCAAAACATAAACAAGATGGTGAGTTGCTTCACAGTCGGTTGCAACATGCTTTATGTATGAGAAGACTTGTTTAAACCTTACCTTTGAAACGGGGCTGTTGATACAACGTCCAACAATAACTTTTACTAGAGTATTAACCCAAGTTATGCAGAGGTTTTGGAAACAAAGGCGTATCTCCCTCCTCACGTTTCGTATTTTCGCGTCCTACTTTGTGTGTGTTTTTTTTTGTTGTATAAGTGGCCCCTTTTTTTACGTTGATGTATTTATTTACAAGAGTAAGAGTATGGGTATGTGTATTTTTACTTATGTATTGTGATCGTGAAATTTGTTAACTTAAAGATTATGAAGAATCTTTATGTTTTATGTGTGTCAGAGCCCCAAGAAAGTGGATTTTAGAATCCTGCCTTTACCCATAACTGTTTGGTTATAAGTTCGTCTGTCCTTGCCACAGATCTGAAACGGTTTGATAAATTTTGTTCATACGTGAAATTTAAATATTATAGGGCAATATATCAGGGTATTTTTTTTGACCCTGGCCCTTAAATTATGGGTTATTTACTTAGAAGTGATTATTTATTACAAGTTTTTTGAAAATGGCACTAACGATTTTGTTCATAAGTGGTATCTGAAGAGTGTTTTAGCTTACAAATATCATAGTAATTTGTATTTTGGATAAAAATTTGTTAAAGAGTAGCGTTTATATGTTAAATGCTACAATGTTGTCCTTGGTTTATTTACGGTACCATTTTTCGGACTGTGTTATGGGCCTGGATATTGGGCCACGGACATTCTTTCCTATTTGGACATTTGACGTGGTATTTTGGACATACGTCTTTAGTCCCACCTAAGAGGCTTTGGATTAATAAAGACTAGGTCAAAAATTAAAAACATAAATAACTGGGCTATCAAGCCAAGAGTAAATGCCACCAGACATGGCTGAAAATGTTAACCGACTTTTGAACATTACTAAGCTAAGATGGGGTAACTTTTAAGTTAAGAAAGTTCAGTACTGCTTGTACATTTGTATCTAATGAAGTTTTTTTTACCGCCGGGACTTACTACCTGTTCAGGTTATACGCATATATAATTACTCTAATGGGATAAGGATGAGAAAGGAAGAATTATATGGGTAGCCGATAGAGGGAAACCATTTAGGAAAAGCCACCGTCAGTAGACACAATTGAAATTAAAAACCAAGTCTCTCCTTCATCAGAGAGGGACGCCATAAACCATTCAGCCACTGAATCGGGTAATGAAGTAATTCAATTTGTTTGTTTATAAGTATGTCCATTGTAATTAAACATCAGCATCCATACATTATTTACTTTCATTAAAATGATTTGAATTATATACAGTTTATTAATGCAGCAATTTCTTTTTGCCACAAAAATGAGGTAAGCAGGCCATTCAAAATTAGTAGTTCCCCATGACAATAAAACTGTTCAATTAATTGTATTTTTTTTACTAAAGCTTTATTGTTAATTAATTGGTTGTAGATTATTTGCTGTCTATTTATAAAACACATGAATTACATATCAGTTTAATGAAAATTTAAAAAAAGTCATTTTCCGCTTGTATATTTCAAATTAAAATCTTATCGAACATTTTGTAGTTTTCATCTGGTTTTATGATTTGAAAGGAATTGGTGTCTTTTAAATGTAAGTGTTGTACCAATTATCACATATGCAGCAGAAACATGAACATTGAATCTAAGAGAGTCTAGGACAGTGGAGGCCACAGGAATGAAATTTGAGAGAAGCATGTTAGCCGTCACGAGGAAAAATAAGATTAGGAATTAAGTTATTTGGGATGGAGTGGGAGTATAGGGAGTACATGAGATAGTAGAGGAAGCAAGACTGATATGGTATGGGCAAGTAATGATGATGGAAGAAGAATGAATGTCAAAGAAAATGTTGTAAATAAATTATGTAGGAAAAAGACTGCAAGGTAGGCCAGTAATGAAATGGTAGGAGCAGATAACAGAAAGTGTTCAAGTGAGAGGAGAAGAATGGAAGAAATTAAAGGAGGAAGAATGGTGGAAGGATAGAGGCATTTTACCAGAGTGACCCTGTCACAGGCTGGAAACAGTTGATGAAGTTGATAAATATGTAATTTATGTTATTGAAACGGAATTTTATATCCGGCCGATAATCTTCTCTATGCCCCTGAGGCTAAGTAAAGAAAGATGAACGGGAGGCTAAAAAATAGGTTCCAGCCTTACTTCTGAGGTTGACACTTTTGAATTTTTGATAAGACCTGATGTATAGATAAAGTTTTGACAGGAAAGGGGGGGGGGTTACCAACCTCAGTTTCATAGAGATTAGGTTACTTAAAAGCGTCCCTGACAATGCGTAGCCCTACCTACGTCGCGAGTGATAACAATTATTTGTCTTCACATGGAATACTTCTCTTTCTACCACTCAGGCATGATTATTTGTATCCTAAGTGGAGAGCTATATATAATAAACATACGGTATGAAGTTTTTTTTAGATCTACATCTTACTACCCGTCTAGCAGCTTATGTTCATTTAATTACACTAGTGGGGTAAGTATAAAGAAGAAATTTAAAAGAAATAACCCAAATTATCGTGGAAGGAGACTGAGAAGCCATTTTACATTTGAAAAAAATTCCTCAGTATACCCATCCGGGATTCAAATCACAACCTCCCCATCACTAGAAAAACCAACTAGATATTTAGTTTGCACTCTCTGCGGTGTGAATTTAAAAAAAATCATCCCATTCCCGCGTGGACTATACTTATATTAATTATGATGGTGTAATAGGAATGAGGAAGGGGAATATTTAGAGAAAGTGGGCCCACATTTGCGTAGATTAAGTGGAAGATTTGTTTAAAACTACCCTATCGGGGTTTGAACCCCAGTCTTCTTATCATTAGCTGTGTAATCTATTGCGAGAGTGACACTTTAGACCCTGCAGCAATCACAGTTGGTCGATTGAAATTTAATGTTGTGACTCACCGCTGGATCACCCTTAGTTTAACCCCCGATTTCCGGACACAAACTTTAACTTACTCAAGTCCTAACTAGTGTCATTAGTAAAATAGTTCTCGATCAACGCAGCCTAAAATATGGCCATGAAAGCAAGACTTTAAGCTTGAGCGTTCTTGGCCTTAACCAACATTTTAAATATTATTTTTAATTTGTTAGAGACTTGAGCTAATATATTCTACAAATCATCATTTGAAAATAAAACAAAATTGTATTTATTTTATTGTTCGTAGTATTCAAAAAATTATTCTCATTAATAAATAGGTTAAATTGTTTTTAAATTTGAGATTTTATAAGTTAAATCAAGAATTTATATACATATTAATGCTATTAAATTTTTTAACTTTGATATTTGAGACCTATATTTCATAAATCTATATTTATTAGAAAAACAAAGCGGCGCTAATGTATGTTATATTTATATATTTTAATTTTTTTTGTTCTCTTCTTAAATATAAATACACACTGGAGTATTAATGTATACATTTTCTAGGTTAAATTAATTATTTAAATATTTGTGATGATAAATACTTTAACCTGTGCTATTCAGAGTACACACTAAATAACAGGTCTTCACACTACAGATCACCAAATGAGTTTTGCGTTGCGCATCTTTTAATAGTTTTAAAATAATTTCAGTAATATTCATCATAGTTGTAGTAAGGAGAACTATGAAATTATAATATAAGGAACATACTAATGTGTTACATTTACTTAAATGGATTGGTATAACTTCGTTGGTCAATTAAATCGAGATAAAAGTAATAAACATAAAGTGTAATATTATTTATGGAAGGAAAGACCTAATTTTTCATGAATTAAGAAGTCAATTAAAACAGGTACAATAATACTTCCAAAAAACATCAGTGAGATTGTTACAATAATAATGTTCTGTTAATTTAATAATTTAAGAACATTATTATTGTAACAATCTTACTAATGGTTTTTTAGAAGTTTTATTGTACCAGTTTTAATTAGCTTCATAATTCATGAAGAATTAGGTCTTTCCTTACATAAATCAAATTACATTTATGTTTCTTATTTTTATCTTGACTTAGTTGACCAAAGAAGTTTTACCAATCCATTTAAATAAATGTAACATCTAAATACTTTCCTTATATTGTAGTTTTAAAATAATCACAAATCTATTTCTGTGCCTTGTACAGACATTTGATAAGACACACTTTATTGTTCATACATTTAAAAACAATTTTTTTGGATATATTCTTGATTTAAAGGTTTGGTGCCACAGAAACAAAGTAATCAACTCATATAATCTAATAGGCTAGGAGAGTATTAAATGTAGCACGTGCTGAGTTAAGCCCTATTTAACTTGAGTCTGTTGTATTGGACTCTTTACAGTAAAAACAAATAATAATATGCGTTATTGGCTAGCTCAAATCTGAAAACAAATAGATATTTCCACCACAAAATCATTAGCTTAATTGCTCACGTTTATCAGTCTGTGTTAGAAACAATATAGGCTTTCGGTTCCTTTTGTTGTCAAAGTAATTCGTAATTTGAGGACTACAGTAACATATAGATACTGGGATTATACAGTTATTAGAGCAGAACTAAAGGGCTAATTTGGTAATTAGTATGCAAGGTAGCACTTGTCATATTTTATAAGCCTCCCCGAAGGTCGTTGTGAAATGGAAAGCATTGTTTTCCATTGAGAAAGACCAAATTACCAAATTGCTTGAAGCTGTGACTTTAGGCCCAGAAGAGGATTATTTGTCGGGTTCCTTGGTAGGAACTAAAATAAAAATTAGCATCTGTGTACATTGTTACATTAATTTATGCACACCATGTCGTACTAGCCATCCGGGAGTTCCGTATATTTATATTAACGTGATAGAGATTAGTAAGGCAGAATTTAGATAAAACTGTACCATCATTTCCATGGAGAACGTTGGACAACCACTTATGAAAATAAAACTCTTCCTTACATCCTGCCAAGATTTGAACTCCGAACTCTCCATTCCCAATAAAATTGACCAAATAAAAATAGATACCTTAGTGCTTACTACCCACCGGGGCTATACGCTTATGTTATAACTTCACAAATAGCTTTAGGGATTAGGAAGGTTATATTTAGAGGTGTACCCACATTTTCGTGAAGAAAGAGTGTAAAACCATTTAAAAAAACACTCTTAGTACACCTGACCAAGATTCGGACCTCAATCTTCCCATCATTGGCATTATAGTGTACGGTGAGAGTAGTGCCTTAGACCATTCGGCCACCAAAGTGAGTGACACTTTAGTTCTTCCATCCTACGATGCCGGTTTGGATTATTTTACCTATAGTCCTGCTATTACAATTATTGATCCGCTTGGATCGGAAACCTTATCTAACAATTCTAACGATTTCTATACCCATATCCCACTGCCTGGTTCATTTATTTTGACACCTCTTCTACCCCTAACCTGCTGGAATAAGTCTGTCAACGGCTCTTGTTCTGAAAGTGATAGAATTATATATCTAATTATTCTATCACTTTCAGAACAAGTGGTGTTACTCTCACCGTAGAATAGAATGCCAATGATAGAGAGATTGAGGTTAGAATCTCGGTCAGGTGTACTAAGGAATTTTTTTTAATGATATTTCACTTTTCATTTATGAAAATACGGATACATATATACGGTTATATATTGATATTCCATTTTTGTAAATTTAGCCGTAAGTTCACTCAATGAAAATAATATAACAGGGAGTTTTATGTTGAAACAGTTTATTAAACTAAAAATTAAAGTGGAATGTTTGGCACAAACTTTTTTTGAATTGCACCCCGGCCAAAGGGTAGAAGGGAGAGGGGGTAAAGAGTAAGAGGGGGATAAAGTTTCACCTATTCTACTTTATGGCTATGGGTCTCTAATTGTTGGGAGAACACAGCTCAAAGCGGGCATTGTGAAAATTTCCACTGGCCCTTCTCCCCTCGTTAACCCCAACTCTGTTTCTCCTCTTTTTAACACAGTGTATGAATGAATACAGCACAGTTTCACTTTTTTATTTAAAACACACCGACAAATATCTACTTTGACTATTTACTTGTTTAAAGGACAGAATGAAAGTTTACATAAATAACCATATTCTTGACCTATCTTTTATACAATTCTTTGTACATGTTTGTGTTTGGTGTAGTTCTATTTTCCAGGTTGATAAATTATTGCGTTGCTATACTGACTGCGACTTGATACCTAATTTCTTTTGTAGCATCCATACCAAATTATTTTATCTCTCTAGGACTCAATGTTTATGCTGCGTCCATCATATTGAATTATTGTTATCAAAAATATGCAATTACCCATAGCTTTTATTCCAAATTTCATATCTCTAAGGTATCGGGAAGTGTAATATATATCAGCTGTACTGTAACTTGTAGAATACACTTCACTAGTAGACAGGTGAAACAAAAACAATCAAAAGGGGTTGATATACATATTTGTCCCATTTGACTGTCTCCAATTTATAGTCATGCTCGTACTACATTAATGTGGAGCTACTTAATATTATAAGAGGTGCTCAAAATGGCCTTCCATGGGTGTGAATGCAAGCCTTCAGTCAATATGTCACGTAATACCACATTCTTTCAAAAATACCAGGTGTTTGGAATATCCAGGAATAACCCATAAAACATACCTAGTCAACAGGTCGATAGATATCGAGTATGGTATACAAACAATTTAGTGGAATCATTTGGCTGTGGCTCGGAGGCAAGGTAAAGTAGGACACATGTGTATATTAACCTTATATAAATATATAATATATATACAGGGTGTCCGTAAATTCGCGGATACGGACGGTACCAAACGATTCTCTGCCCTAAACTAAATAGAAAATACTCTTTGCTAAAATGTGTTAGACCCTTAGTTTTCGAGAAAGGTGACGTGAAAATAGAGAAAAATACTTTATTCCCCTTTAAGCACAGCATTTTAAATCAGCTGTAATATTGTCGAACCTTCACAATAGGTATTCGAAGTTATCTCCACGCATAGCAATGCAATTTTCCGCACGTTTGATGCATGTTGCGTTGCACGGGGACGTCAATCGTGGTGATAGTGGCGTATAACCGTGTGCTGTTGTCCTCGGCCGACTGCGGCAGGCCGTCTGGTAGGTAAATAAGTGATTTTAGGTGACCTCACAAAAATAAATCTAGTGGTGTGAGGTTTGGTGTCCTCGGTGGCCATTTCACGGGTCCCCCACGCCTATTCCACTTGCGGGGGTAGGTGTCTTGTAGCAGTCGGCGCACTATTGCTGCATAGTGAGCTGGGGCACCGTCACACTAAGGCCCGTATGCAAGAACGATGCTGAGCACGGCCAGAGTACGGGCTGAGCATGAGCTTCGTGCTAGGACGATCGATCACG
>CABFVX010001010.1:104040-200961 GCA_902151425.1 Timema shepardi | reverse complement strand
TACACATTAGCGTAAGTGCGTATAACCCGAACGGGTAATAAGACGTGGTGCTAATAATAATAATAATAATAATAATAATAATAATATTAATAATAATATATTCTAACTCCCCCTAATTAGATAGGGCTAAGATAAGTATAGTTTATGCCAAAATTAGCGTCGAATAAGAATGGAAAACCATTTAAAAACCATGCTTAGTACACTCAGCCAGGATTCGAAACCTTATATCCCCATCACCAGTAAGTTTTACTAGATGTGCCTTACATGTATTAAGCCTACCCACAGATGCGGGTAAGTTTTTTTAAATATATTGTAAGCTCTTCTCTTTATCTCTCGAGAAGTATACTTTAATTTCGTGTTGCGCTCGACTGCTGATGACGGGGAGATCGATGTTCAAACCTCGGTCGGGTAAACGGGAGGGGGTTTTTCCTAAATGTTTTTCCACTCTCCCTCCACGCAAATTCGGGTTCAATACCTCTAGTTCAACTTTCCTAATTCCTAAACCATTAGCGTAATTAGTACTTAAAGCGTATAACCCGAACGGATAGTAAGACTCGGTGCTAAATAATAAAATAATAATAATATACTTTAATTTAATAATTGTATTAAAATCAAGATTAGTGTTCAGTTAAGTCACTGCTTTCAAATCAATTTATAATAAAAAAAATGATTACAATAATTGCTTTTAAACCTCACAAAACAAACTCTAGTGTTTTTTCTCCTAGAAAATACATATGGAATAATTGCTCAGCGTTATGGTGTGAGAGTTAACCTACCCAATTATAAATTACTATGTATGCAAAAATTATCAACACCCCTTTTCTTTTTTAATAGTTCAATAAATTAATCAAACTGTATTTGTATTAATTATAATAAGGCTATATAAGCCATTTAAAAAAATGTCATATAGCTCCCTGGCTAATGCAAACTAGATACAAATGAACTGTTACATCTTTGCCTATCTATTTTAAATTAATATAAACATGTTGAATAGCGTTAGTATGTGATAGTTCAGTATTTTACGCCAACGTTGAATGGAGTTTTGTAATTATATAATGGAGTAACCAAAGGCATAATTACGTTGAATAATTAAATATGCCTTTCCCTTCTAAAACGTGTTTTAATTACCTCGTTCTGTTAGAGCTCGCTTCAAGAGAGTCGTTTTTCTTTCTTCTTTTTTTTTAAGGAGAAATTTCATGTTAATATGACATTCAAATTTAGGGGCTCAAAGGCAAAGTAGTTTAAGCCCATAATTTTAAAAATCTTCATGTTGTGTTAATACTATTTTTATCACTATTTGCTAGGGTAAAAATGAAATATCTTCTTCTTTCTACCGGCGATTTTAATATTATGTAATTAATATATATATAAATATTATGCAATTAATATATATATAAATATTATGTAATTAATATATATGAATACATTTTTGAAGATTATAATATTATGTGGTTCATCTCTATTTCTGAATTCCTGGATAGTGTAATATTATGTGACCCATTTCCATTTCTGCATTCCTGGATGTTGTAATCTTATATGATTCATATCAATTTATGCAATCCAGGTGATTGTCGTATCATTTGATTCATCTTCACTTATACATTCCTAGAGATTGCAATATTATGTGATTAATTTCCATTGATACACATCAGTTGTTTGTAATATTATGTGATTTACCTCCATGCTTGCATTATTGGAGATCGTAATATTATGTGATTATTCTTCATTTCTGCATTCTTGGTAATTATATGAGATTAATCTCAATTTTTATGCTCCTGGTGATTGTAATATTATGTGATTCATCTCTATGTCTACACTATTGTCCATTTACTTGAAATATTTTGTGATTCATCTCCCTACTGCCACTACTAGTGATTTTCCTACTGTCCGGGTATCAAATTCCTGATCATAAGATTGGTTATTTAATTGTTACAGTGGCTATTATATTTACGGATGTGGAGCGTGGTGCACCTTTTAGAACAAAGGATTGAGAAATATATTTGGAACCAAGAGGGTTGAAAAAACCCGGATAATGTAGAACGTTACATAGGAAAGAACTTGATGATTTTTATGTATCTTCAAGCATATTACAGATATTCAAAGAGCACAGACTGAGGTGGGGTTGTCATATGGCACGTATGGACGATGACAGATCTGTACACAAAATGTTAGTAGGGAAACCCGAAGAAAACAAATCTCTTAGTACAGCGCTTTTCAAACTGTAGTCCTCGTAGTTCTTAGGCTAAACCATTAGGGTTGCATTTTTTTATTTTTGCCCCAAATTTGGGTAAAGGGCATTTGCCAATGGTCCAATGGCAATATTTTTTATGTCAATGTAATCTATATAGTCAAAAAATGTATATTTACGTTCGAACCATATTTTCCATAATCCTGTATTTATTTGTTTCAAGTATATTCAAAATAAAATTGTTTGGTTCAAATTGATATAATTTGTAATTCATTTGTAGTAAAAACTTTTTTGTGTACAAAAACAACAATAAAAACAAGAGCAAAAACTCCAAACTCCCACAAGCATCGCATAAAACCCTATGAAGTGTAAAAACTATGTGTGGAATGCGGGCAGCGTCCACGCCGTGCCTTTTATTTGGTTTTTAAGAGCAACTGTTTCGCTAAAAGAGAGAATTAACGAGTTTGCATATGGGGAATGTGTTTTATTTATACTTTGAAAACAAGGACGAAATACTGGGTTACATTGTTGGCAAATTTACAAGTCGTTTCATAAAGCGTGGTGTAGCTAGCTAGCACAGCTCTACTTGCGGTCAGTAAATAATATTAAGGGGGCTTTTGGAAGCTTTGCCTCAGCACAATCAGCACAAAATTGAATTATTTTTATTTTCAAGCATTTTTTTTAAATATAATTTCCCTATTTGCTTAATCTATGTAAGTTAAAAAATTTATGAATTGACTAAACACAGATAATTTTGTTTCAATATCAGTTTTAATGAAAAATACTAACTTTCAAATAGCCCATTAAAATTAAACTGTGGGTTTCGATAATTTTTAAATATCACTTCTTAACGGGCACGTAAAGTAAAAAATAAAATAAATCCAATATCACCCTTAAATCAAGCTTCCAGGTTTGGTATCACGTTTAGACTAACAATTATTTATTTTATCAAAAATGTACGTGGTAGATAAATTGTCAGAAGATTGTATAAATTATTAGATTTAGATTTAAGTGCATATATATACACAAATGTGTGTATATTACAAATATATAGATGGATGAATAGACATGCGGATAAATATCTAGGTTTGTATGTATTGATGGATTATGTATGAATGTGTAAAAGGATAAATGGCTATAGGTATATATGAATATATACAGGCTGGCCACGAAATAAGTAACAAGTATGTGTGTTCAAGTATTTAATGTAAGTGTACTTGAGTAAGTACGGGCCCATGCGTTCATTTAGTGATTGGAGCAGCCAGCTTATATTTCACACGTATATTTAGTGATTTGAGCCGCTTTCTACTAGTGGCACTGTTGTACAGTAGTAGAGAAAATTGTGGGAAGTAGACTGCCTGTAGAGAAGTGAATGCAGTGCAGTATGTTCATGACTAAAAAGGCATCCAATGTTAGGCGTCAAATTACAGAGATGAACGCCTCCACCCCCCACGGGACCAAAAGGGAAAAAATCGCTCCAATAAACAAAGGTTTCGATTATACTGATCCGAAGAAGTCAGGTTGCCCTAAAACGGTTCGTACAGAACATAATCAAAGACTTGTGACGTTATAAATTGTGTTAAGGATTTTTATCAATCTATAAAACTCCGTTGACCTCGGCTGTATTTAAACCCACGAACATCGGGTTCCGAAGTAAACAATTTACCCTAAGACCACTGAGTTTCACAAAGATCTAAACTGGGTAGGTAATAGATTTTGAACCAGCCTTATCATAGTGGTGAGGTTTTCTGTATTATACTTGATACCAGCTTCAGTGTTGTTAGGTAAATAATACAGAAAGCCATACTCCAATATATGTTTTTGTTTCGAGCGTATTCTTTTGTATAATCTCCCAGCTAATCTGGTGTGAGATTTTTAAAGCGTAAGGGACAAAATATATAACATATTGCTTCAGTAAAAACGTAGAGTCTAATTTTATTCACATGGTGATATCAACAGTTGTTGAATATGTGTGATGAACTTAGTAGTTTTCATTGACATACTTTTTAAGTGAATAGAAAAAGTTGTTTACAAATTATAGAATACACTTGACAGATATTAAAGTACTGTTGAGGTCAATATAAGAAGAAAATTAAACTCCTATTGTTATAATGGATAAATATCTGTATTTATTTTGGCCATAAAATGTTTGGCTATGAAACCTGCCAAATATTGACCTTTTCTCTGTTTCCCTACACTCATAAACATTGTGAGAATTGAGTCATATATTATAATTTTGATTCCCCTTTGTCAACTGCGACTACAATCATCACTATTCTGTGTAGAGTAATGGAAAAGCTGTTAGATAGAATATCATGTTAAAAATTTATCTTAAAACTGTCCTAGTGTGTTTTTTGCTTTATTACAGCTCCACCCCGCCATTTTTTTTAAAGAAAGTAATTTATTTTTTTAAGACGTAATTTATTTATTTTTTAAATTAATCTTTTTTTTTCTTCTTAGCTCCGCGTTTTATTATCCATTCGGATTGTACGCCTATGTACTAATTACTCAAATATGTTGGGGATTAGAAATGTTGATTTAGATTAGAAGAAGTATATCCACATTTGCGTGGATAGAGAGTGGAAATCCATTTAGGAAAGTTATAGTGAAAGTGATGCCTTAGACCATGCTGCCACTGAAGTGGGTAATTTATATTAAACTTAACAACTCTACAAATGTTAATACAAATCTTTTTACTAGGATGATTTGAGTAAAATTATTTTAAAATTACATTTATACCATATGAAGATGTATCTCTGTTTTTTCTTTATTCGTAATGTAGGGAAATGTGTAGTACCTTCTGACACTGAGCAAACATGTGTGGTAAACATTTAATCTAGCCCTAATCTACTTCTTATATCATGTGTGTGTGTGGATTATATGCCGGACACACCCAATAATTACCATATTGGAAGCAGCAAGTAAATGCGTGTCCTCTACACAGAAGCAATATGGCGCCTGTTTTGTGTGTGCTTTA
The DNA here is from genome assembly GCA_902151425.1 of Timema shepardi. Classification (NCBI taxonomy): domain Eukaryota; kingdom Metazoa; phylum Arthropoda; class Insecta; order Phasmatodea; family Timematidae; genus Timema; species Timema shepardi. The sequence continues at coordinate 195,796 of CABFVX010001010.1, read as the reverse complement.
ACCAACCCTCTCCCTCCTAGCTACCAAAACTCTTTATGTTGCTGTCCATTTTTTTTACCCACTTTCATAGTCGTTAAAACCTCTCTGTAGAGTAAAACAACATTTTGTGTGGGGGAGATATAAATTTACAAACATTCGCAATGGAAAATATTATGCATTATTTTTCTTGACAAAGTTGCGTGCAGACTTGTCTTCCCCGGTGAATTATATACAGATGACATACATTACATTAATTACATACAGATTGTACTCACCCAAAAGTAATAAAAAAATAACTCTACCCACGTCCGTGGTCACATGGTCTAAGGCAGTTATATATAACTATTTTTTTAACATAACGCCCACTTCTAAGCGTTAGATGCTGGTTCACTTTCTATCAAAGTTAAATGTGATGAGAATTCTGAAATCAGCGATAATAACATCAAATTATTATTTTATACACTCGTATTTAATTATTTCAATCTAAATAATTATTATATAGTCTATGTAAAAGTACAAGTAATTTTATTGGTATAACTTATAATCCTTATGAAGATAACTCACATTAAAACATAGCTTAACTATAAAAACTAGTAATTACACGTACTGACAATATAGTAGAGAATAAATATTAAAATAAATGTTAAAACCTTTTGTTTAATATTGTGTTGTCTGTTATTATTAACAAAAAATCATTGCTGTAATATTCATGAAAATTTAAACGCCTCCCTTTTTCCTCCTTAAAATTTACCGNAAAAACCCCCCCCCCCCCCCCCCCCCCCCCCCCCCACGGTGGTAGTTCCGTGCGGGATGAGAAAGCTCGTAAATCATTGTGGATCCCCTGTGAAAGATATGTCAAGGTTATAGTCTCGAACTGTTGCAATGGAGACTGTTTACACACGTGATTTATCCTGGGGACTTCTTTATCCGTACTCACTTCATGCTGAGTCGAGTACATTTCCTATTTAAAAAACAAACTATTTACTAAAAATTAGGGTGAGGTTAACTATCGTTAATGTTAATAGTCACAGCCGTAGCCAAATAGTCTTAAGGCGTTAAACTGTCAAACTCATACTCCATTTGATAGATATTTACGGGACGATCGGGCTTGGAGTTTTTGAGAGCTGAACAGCTGAGTAAAACAAACAAACCTACTTATCCTAAGCCCTTAAAGTACGTCGTTAAAAACTCTTTGCCTGAAAGCAAATTAAAAAACATATATAAGATTGATACTTTGTTGTACTTATTATTATCAAAGACTTGAAGTAAGCGAATGTAATGAGTTCTTGGAAAACCATAATATTACAAACCAATCTTCAAATATACCTTCCCAGGAACAAATCCCGGCCTCTGGGATCGTAGACAAACAAATGACAGTGCGAACAGTACGGAAGCATCTTAACACGAAATATTTAAGTATCTATTTGTATATTGTTATGTCATCAACATTAATTTAATTATTAATTTAAAATATTCATTTTTAAATGTTCTCAAACCTCTATCTAATAAAACCTTATTGACTGATCGACCTGGCTTAGAAGTGTGAAACAGGCTTTATTGGAATAAAAATGATAAAGCAGGAATTCAGCATTCAAAAAATGGCTTTCAAAAGGAATATTTATAAATGAATCATAACTCAGCTATGTTTATTTATAATCTCTGTAGACCTATTCATAGCAATCATATTTTAACTTTTGCCCACAACACTAAATACCGCAAGTTATTCACAATCGAATATATTGAACCGACTTTGAGCGTATATATAAAATTAATAGAACTTAGTTAATATTGAAAAAAGTTAATTTTACACATATGAGTACAAAACTGTCAAATTTGTCATTATTTACAAAATGTGACACAATTAAATCAAATGACTTGACGTAAGAAAGTAAATATATAAACATTTAGGCTATTGTATAATTTTTATCCATGGCGGTCCAACTATATTTTAATTTGGTATCCATTATGCTAATATTAACATGGCTTTGTAGTCTATTTTATAGTTTTTAATGGATTCTTAACATCATTAATAATTATACTTGCACTAAGACTATTAAATTGATATCATGACTGGTGTATACATTAAAAAAGACTACAGTTCGTGGAACTAAAGTGATTAATCATTACTTCGCATTACATGACTTTGTTAATGGAATCTTTGACAAGCATTTATTGACTACAATTAATTTTCCTTGGAATATCTGTAGCACTTTAAGTGCTCAATTATATCAATGCTTTGACAAAATGTGTACCCGTATTTCTAAAGAGACGTAAGAAGTTTTATATATATATCACATTCACTGACTTGAGTGACACACATAGTAAGTTTGATTTACTTCTTTTATAGAAGTGTATTATTAAACCTATTATAGATTTTGATTTATATTTCCAATAAGTAATTTTAGGGGGAAAGAAATGTCGTATTAATTTGTTTATTTAAGGAACTATATTTTGTATTTATACATTTATCACGAGAATCCTTAAACACTTTAAATAAGGGGAAGGGAATATAAGAGTAGTTTAAATAAACTTCACCAACTTTAGCGTGAAGAGAGAATGTAATAACAGCATTATAATTTGGAAAGTCATCTTAAGTAAACCCAGATAGGATTCGAACCTTAACCTTAACACTAGCGTTTGAGAGGTTGCAATTATAGATTAAGTGACCATCAAAGTGGGTTGAGGCATGGAACTTACAATGGTCGAATACAAGATTATATCAATTGGATTATTAGAAACTTTTTTAACCTTAGACAGCACACTTTCTTCTAAGTACCGTGACCTGGTGGTCTAGGGGTAAGGTGTCAGACTTCTGTGCTGGCGGCCGGGGTTCAATCCCCTGTCCCAGCAAAGATTTATCTGATTTCCAAACCCTTCCTTCACATCTGACCAGATGTGTATTAATCACGACTTGTGAATGTGAGGAATGCCAGGCCTCCACCGTGGTTCGGATTCCACGTTAGACTGTAGGTCCTCCATTTCATCCCACCCTACCATTACATATTAGCGTAAGTGCGTACAACCCGAACGGGTAGTAAGACGCGATGCTAGTAATAATAATAATAATAATAATACTAATTCTACGTAGCCTATATATGTAAATATGTAAAAAGCCCGGATGGGTACTAAGATGCAATTCACCAAACAAAGTTAATATAGATTATGTGTATATATTTTCACTAAATTGATGTATAATTTAATATTAATTACCAATAAATATGAATATTAATCGACTACAAATCAGTACACAATTGTTAAAAAACAAGATAATTTTGGTTCGAAGCAAAACAAATAGATGGCGCACAACCTTTTATATATATATATATTTATGCGATTTGTTTGGTGTCACCATACAAGATATGGTATAATATTGTTTCCTAAAAGTGTTAAAATTCTTATTATTTTAAAAAGATCAATTAAAAGTGTAATATTTACAGTTGAAGTGAAGTTGTAGGCCCATAATCCAACAAACTTAACCCATTCAGTATCGAGTCTTCCTATTCAGCAAAGGGTTCCAGGTTTGAGCATCGCAAAGGTCATCATTGAACTCGGTGCTCCTCCCCCCCCCCCCTCTAATGGAGCGGTGGGGCGTGGTTGGTTGCTAGGGTACAGATAAGTAAGAAACAGACTCTCAACCTTACGAGAGTTTTTCTGTACTCCTTTTGCCAGCTTTAGTCCTTCAACACTGGGCTTCGCTAGTGTCGCTGCTGGGTGATGATAGGACTAACAGCAGCGATCCCAGTGTTGAAGGATTCGAGCTGCCAAAAGGAGCGCAACCATTTTAACCCGGAGGTTGAGTGTCTAGGTATATTATTTGTCTGTGTGCTAGGGTAAGCAGAGTTTTTTTAAACCTGTCTCTCTGAATTGTTCTCAGCACTTAGTATAAAATTAATTGGCAAGGCATTTATCGACGAACATACATTTACGTAAGCAGTATATAGATCAGGAGGGGTGAGGCCTTAAAAATATAACAAGTACATTTTAAACACGCTCTACTTACCCTGGTATAGTACTCCCTGACACGCCACTGCTCTCCCTCTCTTCTAAGGTGATGAATTGACAGCCGTAAGACAGTATGTTATGTTAGTTTCAGAACAAAGCTAGTTTGTAAGTCATGTTCTGATATAATCAACCAGTTCAGAAAGTGCACGTTGAATACCCCTGAGGATTTTTTTAAATGACGTATATGATTGTAAAAGTTCAGAGAAATAAGCTAGAAGTTTTCGTCCAGTCATGATAGAAATGCTTGTCACACATGTAAACTACGGCTTGAGAAGCACCAACGTGACACGTGGTATATGTAATGAGCAATATTCTGCTATGTTTTACAACTACTGCGTGAAATACATAAATATCTCAACACGTTGTTTTCAACAGGGCGTGACATGTAACGTGCCTATTCCGCCGCAGAACAAGTGCGTCACCCGCCTGAAGGTTCCACCAGAATTCAACTCTGTGCTCAACAGACGACAGTAGTGAAGTTCGGACGTAGGGTCTTGTCGTTCTGTCATGTTTTGCTAGTTTGTACGTTGGTTTAAAAATGTTGTCACCACTCGAAGTATTTATTTGGAAGCTATGTGCTGCTTTATAAAATGTTAACGCAAAATAAATTAATGAAACTGATGCAAAGAATAAATAATAAGAGGATGTGGCCAAAACAGAGTTCTGACTGAATTAAATAATAAACAAAAAATTATAAAAACAAACAAATTTACTACTATTATTATATCGCGTTTCTTGACATATATTGTAAAAGGGGGGAGGCGGGGAAATGAATTTTTTGAGAAACTAGGTATCAAGTACAGTGATCAAAGAATAAATTAAAATTCATACAAAAATCAGAATGCAGCAGCTGCAATTAAGGTTCATAAAAGGGAAGCTAAAATAAGAAATCACTCTTGACAAGGATGTAACCCATCCACACCCTGTGGTCTTCAATGCTTATTGCTTTTTGGCCAAACTTTAACCACAACATCTTTGTGCAGACAGAAAGAGAAAAGCTTTGTAAAATGTTGTCCCGAAAAAATCATCTTGTATTACTAAAACATAGTTGAAGCTAGGTGCCATAACACTGGAAGTCCGTAGCTTTAAGTACGTACGTGTACAGCAAGTTGCATATAATTAGGCGGACAGAAGTCCTTGTGTACGAGCAACGTTTCTGAAGGGTCGAAAACAATCGATGGACTATGCATTGTGACAGTGGAGGGAGTTTTGAATACCTGCTGTGATGTGCCCACTTAATGACATGCAGCTTGTTGTACACGCACGTACGTGCAGATGCGTACTTCCAGCGTTGTTGCGTTTAACTTCAACTTTCATTTAGTAGTGAAAGATGACGTTCCAAGACATATTTTACAGGGATTTTCTGTTTATTTCCGACCACAAATGCTGCGGTTTAAATTTTGGTTGAGAGTTTATAAGCACCCTTAATGGAACAAGTGTTATCGGAGTTAAAATAATATATATATGGAAATAAAATAGTAGCAAAAATAATTAACAAGCTCTGATTTGCTGATGATATTTCTGTCTGTGCATAAAGTGATGAATATCTTCTAGAAATATTGAGAATAATTTATGAAATACTGGAAACTCTATTATTAATAGGAATCAACCAAAAGAATACAAAATTCATGACATGCAATAAACAAGATATGAGGAATATATTACGATACAACTAGGTAAAGTAAGGTTACAACATGAAATAAACTGTTGCTCTAGAGTAAGTGAGATAACTGAAGTAATAAAGACTAAGGGCCAGTTTCATAGTCAAATTTAGTACGCCTCAAGTGCGGCGCTACACTAAGTTCATGACGACACCTACCTAGAACAGAATGGAATGGGCCAGTTTCCTATGCGAGAACGGCCCATTCCATTCGAGTTTAGGTAGGTGTCGTGATGAACTTAGTGTAGCGCCTTACTTGAGGCGTACTAAATTTGACTATGAAACTGGCCCATAGTCTAATAGCGTATGTAAATAGAACTTTTCATAGAAAAATATATTAATAACCTCAAAGAGCATAAGTCTGGAAATATATTAATCCAGGCAAATGTTGTCTTTAATGGAAGTGTAACATGGAACATTGGGTCCGGTCTTCCAAATTAAACCAGAAATTAAAACACTCCGGTAAGGGTATCCTTTATTTCACCATGTACAGTACGTATTAATCATCATATTTATGAGCGTGATTGAAACCATTGTTTATTTTGAGCTTCGTGTATAGTTTTACTTGCGTGAACACCGTCCAATTTGAATACAACCGACAAATATCGTGTTTTATTTATTTGCAATTAATATAGGGTGGTTTATAAAATAGTATCGGATGTTTAGTGGTAGACCGCTTGGAAATATATTATGTATACATTTATAGTTTTAAAGTTATTTGGAATTTACAAATTAAATTGTACCTATCATACCCTACTCTGGGCTCTGATAGCTAGCAGATTTTCTGGCTACAGATCCAGAAGTCTCAGATTTGATCCCCGGTGCTCCCATAGCTTTTACGTGCAGTAGTGAGTCTGTAACATGATCAAAATGATCCTCTTGGGGACAACTTAAGATTTAATTGAATAAATATCATCTTTGGTTTATAAATTTGAGATTAATTGTAGGATATATGCTGTGCTGACCATATGACACCTTCTATCCACAAATGTTGGCACTATTATCGTTGACAGTGGCATCCACTATGTCGGCTTAGCTCGTTTGTTGGCTTAATCCGAGGTGGGTTTTTTTTTCTTTCAGAAAACTTACTTTCCTCATTGTGTATCATACTAGCATTGGTCTACATCCCATAAACCGTGCTGAGCTCATTACATATAGGCTAATAAATGTTATATTCATTTAAAATAAGAGGTTTTATCAAATAATTATATATGAGCATTTTGATTATATTGCTATTATATTAAATGCAACTGTGGCGGTTGCGGGCGAATAACCAATTAAGTCATATTGTGTTGCAATGAGATATCGTAACGTTGAGTGGATCAGAAATAAATAATGACAAGCCTCATTTTTATAAAAAAAAACTGAGGAAATACAGCTATTAAAAGTTTAATGAACTGGGGGGTGGGGGGAGGTTTCTGACTTATTTCAGCAAAATTCCAACGTATAGGCTCATCTTAACTTAACTCCCCCGTAACCATAACATAATATTTGAAGGTTTGATCAAACTTTTTAATCTTCTTGTTTTTTCAACATAAAAAAGTGCTTGGCACTATCTCCTACGCCCTCCTTGTTTGATTTATATTTGCTATATTAGTATGTTAGTAGGATTTTTTTTTCATAAAATAAAAACTTTTTTTTGCGGCTATAATTGATAACATATAACTATAATATTGGTTTTATTTAATAGATATTTATACTGTATATTAAATATAAATAATATTGTTTACCTTATTATTATGTGTAGATATATTTAGTAGCTTTTCAAGCGTTTGAATAATGTCCTTCCAATGAAAACTAGCCTAAGAGTATGAGAACAAAATATGAATAGACTACACGTTGATTTGAAACATTTATCCCGTTACATTTACAAAAAATAATGTTGACCTACACTTAACGCCAAAATAATTGTGATAACATCGTACATACAAGCACCGGTGGTCACATGGCTTAAGGCGTTAAGCGAGTACTAGAAAGTATTGTTATTTATTTTGCGTAACTAACGTGCACTTTTTGAAGCGAGTGATTATATCAGCACACAAGAATCTCTATGAGCGGGAACAAAAATACTCACCAATTTTGCCAGAAAAATTATTTTCACATAAATTCCGGGATTCTTTCACAAGCCACAATCGACATAGGACCGGCGACTTCCCCTCCGAAGGAAGTTGTTCTACGTATTTTTGTCACTCCAGAAAATACGTTGACTCCTGCTGGGTTTGAACCCACGAACATTGTATCCTGAGGTGAGCACCACGGAGGTTAACGACAATATAGTCGGTTACCGATATATCGATATTCGGATCTCGATTGCATCCAATTGAGAGAGAAAGGGTTCAAAGATGTGATTAAACATTCTGTTTTTTACGATTCCTCTCTTATAGGCCTACTTCCTCTAAATTCTACATTATTAATCTTTACGTCATTAGTGCAATTATTTTGATAGTCCGTATGTATGGTTCTTAGTTTTTTAATGTAATTAATAGCTTTTCTTCTGATTATACTAACTAAGAAAAATATTTATATACAGCAATCATAATGAAAAAACTCTACCAAAATTTGCACGATTATGAGTTTTCATTTAGTTAGTTTTATTGGCCATTTATATTTCCTAAATACATTGTAGTAGCCAATGTCAAATCAAACAATTGAGTAGCACATTCAAATTGGCGGTGGGGTGAATAGAATAATTCTTCTAGGAACACTAATGATTATTTTAATTTTTATGAATAAATATATATATATATATATATATAGTTTGCTTGATTTTAATTGCATCTTTCAAGATGAAGGTGGAAGGAAATAGGAGATTAGGTCCTTATTTTTACAGTATTTATAGTAAAAAAACTTTGCCCAAGATAAATTAAATCTATTTTTTGCACCATGTCTTACTACCCGTTCGGGTTATACGCTTATTTACTAATTTCCCTAATGGTTTAGGTGAAAACCACCCTCAGTACCCCCGACCAAGATTCGAACCTCGATCTCCTTGTCATCGGCAGTCTAGTTTATTGTGTGAGTAACGTGTTAGACCATGTAACCACAGAAGTGGGTAAATCAAATATTTATTTGGTAGAGATGCTATGTTTAATTTTCAATAAATAGTATCATCAACAGTTTTCTTATATTTGTCGTAGCATAGTTGCATTTAAACAAAATCTTTATGAATGAATAGAAAATGTCCTGCTATAATTCTAAAATACCTATTACGAATATTCATTAACTGTTAGGACAACTATGTGAACATGTCGGTAGCATTTTGATCAGCATTCTTCTAATCGCTGAATATCAAACAAAGGAGTAACGGGACTGAAACAAAATAAGACTTGGATTTGATACTCAACCTTTATTTTTTTTTAATTATTGTAATTAGAACACCCAACTAACTTTTTTACCAATTTGGGAAATACTAAAACCTACTATTTCTAAAATGATTTAACTATTTAACATCAGTGATTAATTGAAACTTTGTTTTTATTTTTAGACTTGTTGTCAGCACACGTTTTATTTTCAATTTTGTTGATGATGTTATTGCAATGTATGTAAATAACTTTATATATGACACTTCGTTGTGCACTCTAAACACAATTTAATCAGACGTTTTAACGGTAAAGCCATTCAATTTTAACCACAATTTTTTATAATATATTTAAGTCCTTATAGTTTTCAATTTATACACTGGGTATAGCAATCCTCAGCTTTTATCTAAGTTTTAACAAACAAAATTATAATCTATTTAATTTATTATAGTTTTCAATGTATACACTGGGTATAGCAATCCTCAGCTTTTATCTAAGTTTTAACAAACAAAATTATAATCTATTTAATTTATTATAGTTTTCAATGTATACACTGGGTATATCAATCCTCAGGTTTTATCTAAGTCTTAACAAAAAAAATTAATAAAAGTAAACTAAACTTATTAACAGAAGAAATATTTTATTTATTTTTCCAAAAAAGATGTTATTATTAACATATTTGCTTTACCTAGTGTTCCTGCCCTAAATGTGTTGATATATTATTTGATTAGATTTTATATCAAATTACTTATTTTAATGTTAAGCTAATAACAAATATGTATTTTAAAACGGCTATAAATATTAGGCTGATCTAGATGCACGAATAAAATAAATGGGTTTTGAGTGTCCTCAAATAAAATTTGTAAATAAAATGACTGACATGAAGACTAGCTTTGTGGTCTAGTGGTCAGAGTCCCTTGGTTAGATCCCCTGTGAAGCAATGGGTATGGAATAGGATCAAACTAAACCTTGTGAGGACAAATGAGAATCTACTTGAATAAAAATGTAGCAGCTCCTGTCTAGAAAACTGAGAATATTGGCTGGAGGGGTTGTTGGGCTGATCACATGAAACGCTCTATCTGCAAATATCAGCAATATTATCGCTGACGTCAGCGGCTGCTCGGTCGCTATAGCTTGAATATTGGCTTACGCCATGAAGTTTTTGGGGGGGGAGGATAGAAAGACAAGTATTTAATATGAATAGTAAAGTCTTCTTTTTTTTTCAGATCGGAGACACACCGAACCCAGAGCTACGAATTATTACCAGTACTTTCGGTAAAGTGCAATACAAAGGTGAGTTAAAATTTCAAAATAGTGTTTTTAAATTGTGTTTATAGCTAGAAGGACGCAAAGGTCACTTTTATATTTTAAGTCGAAGTCGAAATTAAGATACGAAATATACAAAGTTGAAATCTAAGGTGAGGTCTTTATTGTCAGCTATACTATTTTTAATTTTAAAATTTGTAAGGGTTCGGCCAGACAGACAATCGTGTGAGTGAGCACGTGATTATCAGATAGTTCTCGATAGTTGTTGACGAGGAGGCAAAGGTTCGAATCTTGGCTCAGTGAACTGAGGGTGGATTTTCACAAGTGATTTATTGTTGTGGCTTTACCATATTCTCTCCAATCTAATGGGGATTCTTATTTGTAAGGGCCTTCTTTGATTATAATATTGAAATATTTTATCATATCAGTTTTACATATATATAGTGTTATGGCTTATTATCTTACAAATAAATTAGGCCATTAGTAGCAAGTTTTCTAAGCCTATCGATATTAATAAAATGTCAAAATGAGAAGTTTTTCTAGCACTCAATGAACCAACACACAATAATATTGCCTAGCGCCTGTAAGTTAGACTGTACCGGGTCGCGTCCGCGCTTGGAAAATAAAACCAGTTCTATCTTTCAAGCGCGCTCGCTCCAGTCTGGCCACCTCTCATTACAACCAATGTGTTGTATTTTATTTTTTAGTAACTCTCTCGCTCACTCAGTCTAGCGCTACCCTTATGCATATAGGTACTGATAAAGGTGCAAAGAAAAACAACTAAAATCTATTATATTATTTTATGCTAACATATCTTAATTAATTTAAATGTTGGAGCTAGCTTGGCAACTTTTGTATTGTTGAAAGTTCTCAAGTTTAACGTAATCAAACCCACTAACGTCAGCAGTTGTGACATAAGACAGTCACAGGCAACCTCGTTCTTTTGTTATTTTGTTAATATTTTGTTTTGTTTCTCCTAATTTCATATAAACTATTAGTATTATTATTATTATTATTATTATTATTATTAGCACCGCGTCTTACTACCCGTTCGGGTCATACGCACTTACGCTAATGTGTAATGGTAGGGTGATTGTGAGATGAAATGGAGGACCTACAGTTTAACGTGGAATCCGAACCACGGTGGAGGCCTGGCATTCCTCACATTCACAAGATGTCTTGTCAGAGGTGAAGGAAGGGTTTGGTAATCAGATAAATCTTTGCCGGGACCGAGAATTGAACCCCGGACGCCAGCATAGAAGTCTGACACCTTACCCCTAGACCGCCAGGTCACCAACTATTAGTAACTATGGCGAACTCAGAAGGGGAACATGGCCTTTTCGGGCTATAAAAATGCCAGGTTTGGTCCATAGCGGGAAACGGAAGGCTAGAGTGTCGTAATAAGGGGTCTGTTGTATTGTGCTTTGTCAACCTGCCTCTACCTGGTCGACGGGACGGTCAATCTGGGAGAATATCTTTAGTGAAGGTGAAATCTCTGTACGGGGAAGATGGACCCTCCCAAATAATCAAAAGTCTAAAGACATGGTATAGTCGGCACGATGCCCACCATCGTGACGTAAGCTATATGTTAGGTCTACGGGCGTGCTGTTAGAATGTTAGCAACTGTGGCAGAAGCGGTAACCTTTCTGAAATATTTCTAAATCTACTAAACATGTTCAATCAACTTCACTCTTTGTGGTTTCTCGATAATCTCTTTCTAATTTATCAATAAACAACTAACAGTGAACCCTACAAATATGTATTGGTACCCAACCCAAACCACTAAACTAACTTTACGGGTCCACTCACAGGTTGATGGGTAGTGACATAAATTTATTTATTTTATGTCAAAAATGCACTTATAAATTCGTAATTTAAAATTCCAATGAGACAAAATATCAAAGAATAAAAATAAATATGTGTTTTATAGATATGGTGCAAGCAAGGAAGAGAGTAGTTAGAAAGTTTTATAAATTAATTTTATTTGCTTCATACAAGTAACCACAAGTAAATTCATGGAATTACAACTCGGCAGATATTTTTATCTTAGACAAAATATTGTTTATGATATTGAATATGAAATAACACATTTTCTTTTATTTACCTACCTTCTTTATATTTTCTTAAGTTGCAGATGTTATTTAATCACTAATCGGGGATAAGATATTGTTTAGTAAATGTTTTAAAAATTATTATAAGCTGAAATATCCATATTTCTTGAGATAATTAAATTGGTCTATAATATATCAAAGATTTTTTCTTCAATTTTTTGAAGACTATAATGTTATTGTGAATGTCTAAGGCAAAGTGAAGGAAAGTTGACTTTAGACTTCAACCTCAACATTATGAAGATTCAAACATACTTGTGTATTGCTACTGATATATTTAAGTGGGCAGTTGGTACTTTTCCATGGTGACGATGTAGGACAAAGCGACAAAGTGTAGTGTTAATAACTACGGTAAATTCCTAGTAAGACAGAATGAAGATTTGTGCCCAATGCTTATCTGTGAAGCCATTCTAAAATGGTCAAAAACAGCCTTTTCAATGCAGTTTTATCTAAATGTATTTTAATATTTCAACAATATTCTGTAATAGTAATTTCTATTAACTCTTTATCCCCATATTTTTTTTCAACAGAAATGATCCACGTGAAATAGTGTTCATGTAAATTAACGATTTTGAACTGACTGTATCGAAGAGTTGATGGAAATGTGATTCACGCTCTGAATATATCGAATTTCAAAATTGAATCCCAAAAAATGAGAGGTTGAAATTTATACAACTATTATAGATATAACTTTTCGGTGTTATTTGGAATTAAAATTTGACAAGCATATAAATAAATCATATAAGATAATCAAATAAATATTAAAATTTTAAAATGGTAATGTGGGAGCTTAAAAATGCTTGTGATTTGGAAAGGAAGGGCCCGGTGAAAGCTTAAAATATTTCTAAAATTATTATAAAATATTTTTGCAATGTAAGGTGTCAGATTTTTAAAAGGACCACCCACCAATCACTAAAAGAGATGAAAATTTTGAAAGTAAAAATAGAGGACGGGAAATAATTAATAGAAAAAAAAATTGTTTCTCATTATGGTAGAAATTTTTTTTGTTTTTTATCAGAAGGAATAAATCTAGAAATAAACGAATACAAAAACTAAAGATTATCTTTAAGGTGATATATTATTAGCGTTGCAAAAAAAAAGCTACAAATCAAAGGATAAATTAGCACCTATCTATCAACGGGATAACAATTAAATTAAATTAATTTGGTTACATAACTAAGTGAGCCATGATGCTCCTTTTTTAAACCATGATGCGCATTACTCAATATGTTTTTGTCACAGAGTATATTATTTATGTATGCTCTTTTATTCTTTAACATATAACAATGTATATTAGTTTGTTTATATTATTTCATGATTGGGCTAAGGTAAAGATTGAGTTGTTTATGGATTGCGTTTGTTTGTGCACTTAGCTTGCAGACAAGATAATAATCTGTATTAAGTATTAAATTTCTTTTAATCTTTTAATTACCATGACTGGTTTGTGAGTGCCATAGATAGTTCAGGGTTGTACAGTACATCAATAACAGTTAAAACGACGTGGGCAGCTGGATGTTTAACATTCTGATTTGATATAAATTTGATGCAGCTTAGTTGTGCGAAGAAAGGATCTAACTGCTAGTTATCTAAAAAAAACATAATACTAAAGAAAAAATTTTGTTCCAATATTAACGGAAAATATTAAACTTATCCCAATATTGTGAAGTAAATACTAACTTTATAAATTTAAAATTAACATATTCTATACACACATATAAAAATAAATACACTTGCAAATAATAGCCTAAAGCCAGATTCGGTAGTCGAATGGTCTAACCAAGACGCCACTCTCACTATAGAGTAGACAACCAACCACTGGGAAATCATATCCTGGTCAAGTGTATTGCGGCTGACGTTTCCTAAAAGTTTGTTCACTCTCTCTTCACGCACATGTGGGTTTATTCCTTTAAATTAAAACATCCTTATCTCTTTCACACTATCGTAATTAGTACACATACATATAATTTAAATGTTTAGTAAGATTCGATGCTAAAATAAATAAATAAATAAAACTAAGAAATAGATTCCATTGAAATTTTAATCAATACCAGAAATTATTAAAGTTGTTTAGTTTTTTTGTGTGATTTCAAAAATAATTTAACTTTTCAAAAACTAAAGGTAAGACTCTAATAATAATTGGCTTAATCAATAGCTTAATCAAAGCAGTGTTCTTACATTATCCAACTAAGAGTTTGAGCTATTGATTTCTGAGAAAAGTAACAATCAACACAATACAGTGTGTCCACTGTGAAACTTCATTGTAATGACCTTAAAGGGCTGAAAATGTTGGAGCCTCATGAAAGACACCCTGTAAATACATCCTTCCAAGAATGTATTCCTTTTTTATGCACAGTTCTTAGTAAGGACTCTTTAATTGAATTCTAGTTTGGGGCTAAAAGAGAAGTGTTTAAATAAACTATAAGTACCAAGAATCACTCAATATAGCGAGTTAAGGATCCTTCACAAAATATAATAAGTTTGGATCAACGTAGGGAGAACATTTTGAAAAATATAAGAATAATCTAAACTCAGTAAACTTCGACAAGAAATAGAACACATATAATTCGCATTTAACTTTTAACTAGTTACCATAGATATCAAAAGGGACAGCCAAATTTAGATTATTCTTGACTACTTAATATATTAAATCTAATCTGGTGGCGCTAATAATATGGATATTATTGGTGTGATTCGACTCTAAGTAACTTAAATTATTAATATCTGTTTATGAACATTTTAAATGTAAATAAAACCTGAATAGCTCATCTGGTAGAGTATTGATGTGCGCTTTGTTTAAAGTTTATGATTTGAATTCTGTTACAAAATATATATTTTTTTAAATATTCCATATTAGCTTAATAGAACTTGCTATTTTAATAAACAACATGAATAAATAAGTATTTATCATTAAAACACGGTGTCCTGGTGGTCTAGGGGTAAGGTGTCAGACTTCTGTGCTGGCAGCCGGGGTTCAATCCTCGGTCCCGGCACAGATTTATCTGATTACNCCGGGGTTCAATCCTCGGTCCCGGCACAGATTTATCTGATTACCAAACCCTTCCTTCACCTCTGACAAGACATCTTGTGAATGTGGGGAATGCCAGGCCTCCACCGTGGTTCGGATTCCACGTTAAACTGTAGGTCCTCCATTTCATCTCCCAATCACCCCACCATTACACATTAGCGTAAGTGCGTATACCCCGAACGGGTAGTAAGACGCGGTGCTGCTGCTAATAATAAGTATTAAAACACACAGATTGTTTTTTGATCCCTTATACTCACTCATCTTACAGCTTGATCGTTGATGGCATTGATGTTTGGGTTAGAATCCTTGTTGGGTGGACTAAACGTGATTTTAAACAATATTTTTCTCGTCCTCTTTCAACATTAACTTGGGTGAATCACTTTTAAACAATATATATTAAGGATGTTCAAAGCTTCGAAACTTCCACTTGGCTTCGGAATAAACATCAGCTTTGACTTCACTTTAAAAAAAATCCTGCTTCAAAGATTCAACAGTAAAAATATTGCCAACTGAAATACTCAATTTAATATTCAATTAATGTCAATATTAGCTGTTTTGTACATTATAAATTAATATTCATATTGAAAAATCTGAATTACATGTTGTGATGATAATAATATTGTTTAATAATATTGCTGTGGTATTAATACTGTGCGATTAAACATTTTCCAAGTATCAAATAACCAAAATTATTATTTGTGCTTTTAGTGAGGATTACTCCATCTAGATATCATATTCTGAATATTGAAAAATGACACCTGGACACGGGAATCGAACTAGGCTAAATTTCCTGGGTTCTATTCTCGTGCCCAGGTGTCATTTTTCAATTTTCATAATATTTTACAAGTAATTTTAGTGCATAGAGTATTTAAATAACCAAAATATAATATTTTTAAAGTGTAAAACAAACAACAAAATATTCTAGATTCGATTTGGCTTCGAGAATATTTCAAATATTCGATTTGAGTTCACTTTGAATTTAAAAAATGGACTTCGTACACCCCTAATATATATATTATCGGAGTGAGGCATTTATCGTAAGTTAAGATACCAATATATATCACCCCAAAGAGTGAGGTCGATAAAAGTCCTTGTGCCAAACGAATGCAATAAACAAAAAATGATATTCCTATGATCCCTTCAATAAAACGGGGATTGCTGTTGTATCGTCAAGGGAAATCTACAGTCCTTCTATCTGGTGGTTATAATAGTAAACTCAACTTGGTCGTTGATGACCCTGAAACACTGCAGTTCACACCGACTACTATCGATTTTATCTATTAATGGTAACAATCACTCTAGTCTAGACCGTTGTTGATGAAGATAAAATAGTCTGGAACTCAAGAGATCGTGTTTATTACCAACTGGCAACGATTCGATATAATAATTATTTTACCGGTGATGTGCGCTTATAGAGTTAAATCCGCTTTGTTGGACAACAGTAAAAGGCTACTTAAATCGGTTGACACGTGGTTGAAACTTCTAGTTTACCTATGATGGGAATGTTTTGGAATGAGAATTTTGGCCGGGTGCACTCAAGGGAATTTCTCGCAAAAGGTTTTCCACTCACCCCAACGCAAATTGGGGTGCATTTCCTTTAAACCTTACTTTCTTAGTTTCTTGACAATTAGTGTAATTAAATTAGAATATCCTGAAAGGGTTGTAAGACACGGTTAAAAAAAAGCCTTAAACTTTTTTTTTATTCAGACCATTTTTAGTGATTAGCATTTAATTTTCTTTTCGATACCGTTTTAATTCAATAATATTTTAAAACATCCACAAATAGGAAAAACTGATTCAGTTCAGTGTTGATAACATATAAAAGACTTAACTAATAAATTCAAAGTCTGATATTTAATATAAGAAAGTATTTTCTTACATTTAAATAAATAAAATAGTAATAATCGCCAATAATTAGTTTATTTTTTAAATATTTGTTATTTTTAAAACATCTTTAGTAATCAGAATATAGTAATAAAAATCATAGGGATATTGAGATTCATGGTTTGGTTTTCCTCACCTCTCTCAACGTCAATGCAAGAGAAATTTCTATATTACCTCATTAAATAATTATGTTACATGTTAAAAATAAAAATAAATTCATACAGTTAGCCTTCAAAATATGTTTTAAGTGTATATTTAACCAAACCTACTTGTTTTTAAATATTGAAACATCAAAAATACATAAATTGTGTGAATTGGTATTTTAAAAAAACACGAATAATGAATTATTTATCTTATCACTCGTACTATGCCTATTTATTTTTTTAGATTTTTGTTAACTTTCTGGACTATTTCAGTTTAGAAAACAAGAAGAATAAAGAGAAGGATAAAGAGAAAAAAATAAAAATAATAACCATGGACACAAATGAAATGTAATCAAGGAAAAAGAAAAAAAGTGACAGGCGAAAATAAAAAGAGTGTAGGCTTAAATCGCTATGAAGTGGGAAGTTGTTCTACTTTTTTCTTTTTTTTTTTCTTTTTCGGAAATCCTCTCTAATACGAAAGCCCACGTCAACGCGCGGCCTAGCACTCATCTGTTCTTGGTATGGTTCTCAGTGCCATCTGCCGGCACATCCATCACCAGTATGTTTCCCCCACCAAAAATCGTTGAGGGGTAAGGGGCACGCTTTATGTTACTTTTTATACTGCACTTTCTCGCAGCCGTTGCGTTAATGTCATTGGAGGAACTATCTTCGTTCGACAAGTGGTCGCACGCATGGTTTAATATCCCTAGAAGAGGTTGAAACTAGTGACATACACTTGTCTAGTCAGTTCCACGTGGTGAATTACTTTCATTTCTATCCTCCTTTACTCTCTCACTCTTTCTTTTGGTGGGGACTTGCATCGGTGGGCATGGGGACCAAATTTTAGTTTCATCTACTAGTTGAGTTTGTCGGTAACAAAAAGGTAGGATTTTGAATCCCAACCGGATGAACTAAAGGATTTCTACTAATATGGCCGCAATAGCGTTCTCGACGCAACTGTAGCATCATTTACCTTCAAATAACCACTCTCCTACATATATAACTAGTGTAATTAAATACTTATAGCCTGGACGGTTAGTAAGACGCTGTTAAAAAGTGTTAAAACTTCTGACACCAAGCATGTAGGCATGTCCAACTGAGGGAGGGTCAGTGAAAAATTGGCCGGAGGCCATATATGGAGGTTATAGGACCTAATACTCAAAGACAGTAACGAAAACATACAAAGGCTAGAAATGGAAACACACCCTGGCTCAATTAGCTCGACCTTGGGAGTCAAAATATTTTGTTTATTTTTGCAATTTGAAGTATTTCTTTTGATCTGGTGGGCCGCAAAGAAAGAACTCGGGCGCAGCATGTTGGCCAATGGCCATGCTTGTACTGTAGGAATCACGAATAATAGTATTGGAATCCCTTTAGTGAACTAATTGGTTTAAAATTTTGAAAGTTTGAAGCTCTCCTAATACATGTCATTTTCTTAATTCCACCTTTAAGGCTTTCTTTAATAATTGGTGCGAATGGAGAAGGCCGTAGCCAGGATGATATTTTTAAAGGATGGAGCACCACCTCTCAATCACAAAAGGCTGATTTTTTTTGTTTGGGTTTTAATATTGAATGCCTCTAAATGATAGATTAGAGTTTGTTAATGGCATCCAAGGAAAGAAGTTTGAGTAATTTAGATGCTTTAATTTTATCTAGTTTTTTTGTGGGGCTGTCCATAAACTACGTCCGTTAATTTTGCTCAACCCTCCTCCTTTTTTGCACAATTTTGTGAACACCCTTCTAATATTATGACACAATATTACGCAAAGCTACCCTCCCTACTTAAATAGTATTTTTTATTTTATAAACCTATATAACCCTTTTATTGAAACGTGTTCGAACGTGTACGTCAAGCTAGATGATTGAAGTCGATCAGTATTTGTTTATACGTACAAGCAGTCGAGTTTATTAATACAGAAGGTACCCCAGTACGCTTAGTTATTTTAATGTGCCATCACGNAGTCGATTTTTTTAAAACAGAAGGTTCCCCCGTACGCTTAGTTTTTTTTATGTGCCACCCCGCCTTTTCTGGCCCCCCCCCCCCCTTTGCCTTCATCACGCTTAGTCACGCAGCAATACTCCACCCCACCCATTCCCCAACACCCCCTTATTCCAGATATGAGTATGTAGTTTATAGACAGCCCCTTTACAAAAGTTGTGTTTCAGCCCATCTTCCTTACCCTTTTTATATATATGTCAGGAAAGCCTATCAAAAGGTGGAAGTTGTTGGGTTGGGGCGTTTAATATTAGTCTACTAATATTGATAGTTAATGAGTAAAATACTACAAAAGTCATATTCCAAGTAGGTAATTATAGCAAACAATCCTTGAATACGTCTATATCTGTGAACTACTCCCCCTCCTCTGGGACAAGAACTGCATAAGTCCTGCCTCAATGTTTCTTGCTGTCGACTATCAAAACCCTCTTAACACACTACGAAAAACAATAATCCCTTTGTCCTCGTTTCGCACATACTTGTAGCTTTAGAAATGTGTTGTGCTTACTGATGCTTTGCCAACTGTAATTTACTGGTATATAACAAAACACAAACAAATATGACTTTCAAAACATATGTGAAAATGTACTGTGGACTGTTCTGAATATCTTGGCTGACTCAGGCTTTCATTGTAATGAAGGAACTGTGTCTCTCATGAAAATACCTATGTACCGATGTTACTAGACACTGACAGATGATTTTAATATAAAAAATAAGCTAAGTTGGTGCACATACTTTGAGTCTTGAATAAACGCCTATGAAAATAAAATAACATGTTTAAGAAACAGTTATATTTCCTCCCAAAGGGATTTCCTATTTATAAACTAGCTAACAAGAGTTTTCAGATGTAAATAAATTTTACAAAATTCCACAAAGGTAAATGTTTCTAGTTTTTTTTAAATCCAATTTGTAGAAATTATTTATTGTTTTAAAGACATAAATTTTATTTCATTTTTGACAAGACCAGTTCTGATTTGACTCACCAGTTCAAGCTCCGGTCATGTAGACGTTCTTAGGTACAACGTGGGTTGAAGTCCGGGTTTGATACAAGTGGTAATCACTACTTAAAATCTTTTCTTCTTCGTTGATTTTGATATCGCTTGAAAGATAAATAAGACATTTTAAATATTTTTTTCTAATTCCAGGAGTGAAAGTTTTTTTTTAACTCAATAACCTTCCTCCTTTCCTGGCAGTGGACATGAATGATGTGGGTGTACAGAGCTTTGCACTAATTACTAATTATTAACAAATGATCTTGATTGATGAACAACAAGACAAATAAGAATTAAGGTGGGAGTGTATGGGACGCGAGGAAAAGTCAATCATTTTTGCAGGGTTTATAAAAAAAAATGATCAAAATAAATAAAATATTGCTTTAGTAGAAACAAATAGATTAATTTTCGACACATTGTGATATCAACTTTTGTTGAATATCTGTCATGAGCATAATATCCTTTGATGAAAAACATTTTAAATGAAGATAGACAGTTGTGATTAGATTCTAGAACATCCTTTACAGATATAAAAGAACTGTTAATATCCCCATGAGAATAATATTATTAAACTAAAATGTTTTTACTGGAGAAATATTTTATTTGCTTCTGCCGAAAAGTTTTGATATAAAAACACCTTTCTTTCGATTGCACAAACAAACTCGAAATTGTATCTATTTTATAATACAGCTCGACGTCAATGACAGGCTGCCTCCGTTTGATTATTTACATTTCCTCCCTTTTCCATCAGCACCTTCATCATTCTTTATCGCCTCTATTTACACCGTCCAACCTGAAATAAGGGTTAATATTTACAGTATCTATTAAGACTATTTATACCTTTAAAAGCTAGGTTACAATTCCTATCTATATTCAAACGTTTTAATTTTTTTAAGTTTATAAACGTTGGGGCTATACATTTTTTATTTTTTATAAGGCGTATCTTCTCTTAAGACTCATTTATCCCAATGTATTATTATTGAGATCCACACGTATCAGTTTTAAATCCCCTTATCCACAGTTTTTCTTATTTTCCTTGTCAAACAAAAAGTCACAAAATAAATGTGCCATTTCACCAAAACCGAGATGGATTAAGGGAAATTGCACCGGAGAAAATTGTGCCTTCCCAGAAAAAAGGGTGCTCTCTTATCATTCATCACACCATTAGGTGGAAAAAGTGCGCCCCACACACTATTTTACACACTTACAAAACAAGTACGCCCAAGGACCTAACAAAGTGTTTGAAGAGTCTATCCTAGATTTAAAAAAATGGAGTAAGAGGTCGTCAATAATTAGTATATGACTTGGACACATCAAATTCTTACAGATACACATTAAACTTTATTTCATTGGAAAACCTAACCTAACCAGGCCTAACCTAAGCAACAAGCAAAGAGACAGGTGCAATCGATGTACTTTGACCTCCTCAAGACCTCATGATAGCCGATGAGTCGATTTGAAATACCCACCCCCCTAAGCAAAAGGATGCGACAAACCGATCCACGCCGGTAAAAATGATAAGGTCACGAGGAAAGTGAGAAAAGTGTGGCCCCACGACTTTGTTAAAACTATTTAGGTGAGACAGACAAGGTCGTGTGGGTGCATTTTTCCCACCTATTAGTGTGATAATTCATGCGAGGGTGCGGTTTTCCCCCCTTTTTTTATGGAAAGGTGCAGTTTTCCCGGGTGCAATTTTCCCGACACCATTGAGACATGATAGATGATTCTGTAAGGAAGGAGATTGTAGAAAGTACACTACAGTATCTGGTTAGTGAAAAGTTAAAGATGAATTAAGGGACTGGCCAAAATACAATGCATAATATAGAGAGAAAGAGATAATGTACAGTCGTGAGTAGACATACATATAAAACATTTGTTTACCTAACATAATATATTGGCTAAATATAACTATACGCCATCAATAGTTAACATTTTCACAAATAAGATATGTTATATTGATGTATCAAATAGCCCAGCTATTATATTAATTGGTTATTTACGGTTAAATCAGCATCTAAATAGCAAATATTTTAAATTGAGAAATGACAAATATAAATGGCTTTTCTATTTATTGCATCATAATAGGTGCATTCATATAGCTGTCATTGTACTATAGGCAATATAAAGCCCTCCCAAGTTGAAGGTAGCTGTGTTATTGGATAGATCGTTATTTTAATTGATTATACATAGGTAGCTTACGATTTCCGCACGTCCGTCACAATTTCTGCCTTAAAATACGATTGAAAATTACCCCGGACACTGGACGTTTCCTGGATGGCTCAGTGTTTAGAGCATTGGCGTACTAAGCCAAATGTCCCGGAATTGATTTTCGTGTCCAGGTGACATTTTACGATTTAAAGAATATTTATGATATATTGTTATAGTGTTATTAATAATTATGATAAATAGGAATGTATTAAAATCACATTGAATTAACTTTTATATTAGAATTATAATAACTGTCTGTATACATATATATAGCACTTGTATCTGAATATAAAACTTATATGCAATTGTATGGATGCCATAACATTGTATCATAAGGTATTAATTAAAATAATCCAAATAAAAAACGCTTATATTATATGAATTTGTTTTCGATTAATATATATATATATATTAAATTTTATTATATATTAAATTTTATTATATATAATATATATTATATTGTTTTCTTTTTAGATTTTTCTTGTTTATATTTTGAATATGGTCTTATCATATACATACATACCTATTTGATCACGTTGATCTCTTACAGGTTAGGTAAAAAACTGTGAATATGGCTCAAAAACAACTATACCATACTGGGAGGTCGGGGTTCAATCTTCGGTCCTGGAACAGAGTTATCTGATTGCCAAACCCTTCCTTAACCTCTGAAAAGACGTGTATTCATCACAACTTGTGGATATAGAGACTGCCAGGCCTCCAACGTGGTTCGGATCTCACGTTAAACTGTAGGTCCTTCATTTCATCTCACAATAACCCTACCATTACACATTAGCGTAAGTGCGTGTAAGCCGAACGGGTATAAAGACTCGGTTCTACTAATAATAACAAACTATACCATACTTAATCCATCCTCAATAAATTTCTCCACACTTCCTTATCCTTGCATACTCCCTTCGTTTCGACAACATCCATACACCGAGTCATATATGATATTTTATTCTTATAAAACTCTATAAACTTTTCTATTTTTCACACAATCATCTAGAATATTTGGCCACGTCTTACATATACATTATATATAAAACAAAATAAATATAGCATAGCAAATATTTAATATATATTTATCAGCATGTCTTACTACCCATTCAGGTTATATCGCATCTCAGTAAATACATCTGCCGGATTCAAAAACGGAAAATAATTTCACTAAAAATAGTGTATGGTAAAAAAAATAGAATCTTGTGATGAGATAAGAATAATTAAATAAATTAAATGTAAAAAGGTAAAAGGAAAATCAAGTAACAACGTTTTGACAAATGGAATTAGTTACTCTTGTTCTCAAGCTTAGGAATGGACAGGAACGAAATCTAGAAACGAGAGGTAGATCAAAATTATTGATACCTACTCTATTTCCTTTGAGAGAAGGGGAGTAATATGGTTGGTTTTCTCTTCTAATTAGCATTTTTTTAAGGAAAATTTTTACAATGAATTGAAGAGAAATGTTTTTTATCAAACTTGCATCCGGCCGAAAAATAGTTTTTCACGTGACCATACATGTGTGGTGGGATTTGGGTAGACAGGGAGATGGGGGATGGGTAGTGAGTAAGAAGACAAAGACAAAGTTGGGTCGTTGGGTGGGTCTCCAGGGAAAGGGGGCATGCGTTCTTCTTTTTATTTTATCTTATTTTTCTATTTCTACGAATTTTGTTTCTCCTTCCCTTCTCTCTCACCCACCTTTTCGTTGTTCTCTTGTGTTTTAACTTCCTGCCTTGACGTCGTTGTAGCCATATTTTTTATTTACGTCCAGGAATATATATATAAAGTTTTACTTGGTAAACAATGGACCGTCAAAATAAAACCTAGCTTTGGTTGTTAGTTGATTGTTTTCAATGTCAATATTACGTTGATTTGAGAGATCTACAATAAATATAGACAGAGAATAGAATTTAGAAAATAGTTATTTAGTAATTCACACGAAAACCGCTTGTTTAATTGATATGTAATAGTATTAAAATATGTAATAAAATTCCCACATTTCAAACTCTTTTTTTACTTTAACAGGGGATAGTCGTACTAATTTCACCAGGGCACAAACAAGGAACTAGGGCTATAGCTCAAGTTGAGTACTACAATGTCAATATTTTTTTATAAAAGTTATTTGGTAAAGAAATATGATGTAGCTTTAAACTACCCATCAAAGATCTTTTATAAAATAATATATTTTCCAAAACTTTTACAAAACATTTAAATTATATAATATATCATGCGTTAAAGTGTTATTTTAAAAAAGTGGACAAATCTTAAAGAATAACCTGGATATATAAAATTGTTAAAAAATAGATTTTGTAGAATGAACATAACACAACACAAATTATATATTTAGGCTATACCATAGTTGTGTTTTTCATTTCAAATAATGGAACAAATTTGGTGATCAAATTATTACATTTTCGAGGTCCATTCGTAAATTATTTCAGGCCTAGCCAACCGATAGTGGAAAAATAGATGACTTGAATAAAAACCTAACCTAGGCATTAGGCTTGAAAATGGTAATGGTTTTTTTATTAAATGCCTACCCACACTCTTCTTGTTAAGGTGAGTACTTTTCATCTAAGTGCATCCTGATATTATTTGAGTAATAATATGGATAGCCGGAATGAATAAAAATAAGTTAAATATTAGGTTTTTTAATTAATCGATTCTGTGAAGATTTAAACAGTAAAATACATCAATTTGGGCATGCAATTCGTGCTTTAAGAAACAACTTGACAAATTAAATATAGCTAAAATAGAACTAATATATAATATTGTCAAACTGGCTTTAAAAATAGTAGCTATACAAGTTGTAACAAATTCTAACTTTCTGTTTGAAAATAATACTGCCCACATTATAAATATTTAATTTTATTTACGCAATATTTATTCAATTTAATATGTAACTAAACTCTTTTAACATCTCTAATTACTCATTAAAGAAATTCAATTAACAGTTTTTAAATCTGGCGTTATAATGAGGCCACCCTTGAACTTGCGCCGCAGCTGACGGTGAAATCCTTGTTTATTTGGGTTTTTTTTAACCGTTCTAGCGTAAATTTAGCCATCAGCTTGTCTGGATGGAGCTCCTTCTGACTTTCTGGGATTCTTTCTAACCCTTCCACCATTTACCCACTCCAACTCATTTCTTCTTTTTTTTTACTTTCCTTCTTTCTTTTCTTTCTCCCCTCATTTCTTCAGCTTTAGTACCTCAGTGTTTCCGGGGTCTTTTAAAACTCACAAGACCTATAAATTTTTCATTGCCTTTTCTTGCTTTCTTTAAATGGCGGAAAATGTATGTTCCTAACTTGAGCTGATACTTTTAAATTGTTTTTGAAAAATATAACACAGATCAGTTATATAGTTCCTATTTTTCCTAGAAATAAAGGAAGTATAAACATATTATTGAAGTTCTTATAAACACTAAAATTAAGTCACGTAAGACTGCACCTTAATTATTCATTAATTTCTGCCCTCTCCCAAAACCCATCATCCCACACACACACACACACACACACACATACTTGTATCAAAACCCATTCTGAACACTCCCGCATCGGTGGTCACATGGTTCAAGGCGTCACTACCGCAATAAACTGAACTGCGGGTGATGTAGATGTCAGAGCTCAAATACCAGTCGGGTGTAATAAAGGGGCTTGTTCCTTAATGGGAATATTTTCCAAATTACTGACTGTACATATTCATACCAGAGTAATGTTATCTCATCGTCCTATTAAATTTCACCCTCATCATCCAGTGCATTTTATTTAATGTAAATCTGTAAAAATCTAAAAGAATGAAGAAGCATAATATTAGAGGGAGTAATGTCCCGTTACAACTGTAACGGAAAAGTTCCCGGCTTCCGTGTCAACTGCCTGTTTGCGGCCAGTCATTGTCGCTACAATAAATAACTATTTTACTATTCAAATTTGATAGCTTAGTTAGTCAATGTTATCTTAGACATAACCTTTTCACATTTATTTGATTGTTTTTGAAAAATTATTTTTCTATTTATATTTAATTTAGTGGTATAAAAATAGACTTATTATTAATATATCAAGTTACTACTTTATATGTATTAGGACTCTGCGAGTGCTAGGATTTCGAACTTTGAGCCAATCTTGTAATTAAAACTCGGGATAGAGATTGAAAGTTTTGTAGCCTCATCATTTTCGAGCTTCCTATTGATGTACTGTACTTACAAATCAATTTTTAAAACGCAATGGTATGTATAGGCTTATTTATTAATTTAGATTATATATGCAGTTTCGCTTATAAATCATTCGATATCCTTACGAATTGTTAAAATTAATGTTAAATCTCACATTAATAGCGTAATAGAGCCTTAAAATATTTTTTGACCGGTAAACTAGCTTGATTAAATATTTTTGTCCATTTTGAATTATATTCTATGGATGTTTCACTGCCATGACAAGGCAATAAAAATAAAAATAGTTAAATGGATCATTAAATAATTGAATTATCATTATTTTACTGTTTTTTACAAGATCTCTTTTAAAAAATATTATTTCAGTTAAAATAAATTTAACATTGAGAATAAATATTGATTGTTATCAAACTCAAGTTGTTTAAAACTTATATTAATACGTTCAACTACAAAACTAGAATAAGTTACTATTTATTTATATAATTATGTTGTTTAACAGGCCACCCACATTTACTTAAAGTGAGAGGGAGAAACTGTTTAGGAAGAACCTGCCTCAATACACCCAATCGAGATTCGAACCCATACCCCTCAATCATCGGAGAAACAGACTATCTGAATAACGTTTAGTCTACGTACTTAATGAATTTGGTTACTATCGCCTTATTATCTTTACATTGAGTCCGCGTTATAATGGAGTATTTTAATTAATTAATTAATCAATCCTAAAAACCATACTTACACCATATTTTACGCTTCTACTCAAATTGTCAATATTAAATACAAGCTAAACACTGTTCAAATTTAAACACGTGGGCTTTGTTCGATATAATAATTTATTTGATTTTTGCGGGGATAAGGTGGGGTGGGGGTTATAATGAGAAGAGCCTTTGCATGTTCACTTGAAACAGCTCCTGAGGCTGTCGATTTGGTTTCGTTGTAGTCACCGCAAGTGTTGAATTAGAGTCGAAGATCGAGACAGATGTTAAGCCTCTTTTACCACGTCTGCCGCAATCCGATTACCAACATATATATAGATATATAAGTATGAGCACCTCTCCTCTCTCATTCCCTTTCTCTCTTCCTCTTTGCCGAACCATCGCAAATACCATCTTTTATGCCCTTCGGCTCTTTCTCTTAGCAAGATCTTATCATTAGTTATTACTTTGTTCAGTCTAATATTCTTGTTCCTACACTTTACATTACGAGCTGTTTATAGTACTACTTAGCTACTGTTGAACTTAAAATAAGAATTTATGAATCTTCGCTGTCATAAAATGGAATCAGATACATTGTTTAACTTTCAACCGCAAATGTATCTGCACTTAAGCTAGGCTTGATCAAAGATAGCTAACAAATAAGACGAATATTCTATATCTCCTATAATACGTAGTACTTATTACAGAAGTTTGATCAAATAAAGGCCTACTATATTTGTATATCTCCTCTCCTTGGAAGGCCTAGATTAAATCAATGGTACGACACATTCGTATTCCTAGTATATTATAACTTTGAAACATTTTTTTTAAATTAAGTTTAATATACTATCCTTAAGTGGTTTTCCTAATAAAAACCAACGTATTATCATCTTGTAAATCACAATAAACACTTCATATTTAATACATGCATTTTAACAAAATATGTCACGCCTTTTTTTTTCTAAATTAAATTTTTAATCATCATTTATTTAAAGACGTTTGCAAATTATTAGCAATTTTAATATTTTTTGTGTTTGTTGTGATAAAGTTCGAATTTGGTGTTAGTTAGCAGTGATTAACTAAGCTAGAATTTGTATTTTGGGTACGCCATAGGTGTATACATATTTCTACCCCATTTTCGGTCAAGTTTGGCACTACATATTATTTTGTATGTGTGTCAGTTTACAATCGTACTGTATCTTACATTTTTCACTTGTGTGTATTTGGAAGTAAAAATTCTCCCTGTGCCTTCCACTCGCCTTTGCTTACTGACTGTTTTGTTTTATGCTTAGCGGTAGTTCTAGCAATTCATCCCGTGGCTGGAATAACAATGGGTATGGCAGGTATGTGGGGGTGAGAGCCGGAAGCGGCCTGTAGTACTGTTCTCTCACAGTTGTAAGGAGACTTTGGTGTAATAAAGATAGGCAAAGCTAAAGATGTCACACCGTGAATGAGAGCACAAATTGAAGTCCTTTTGAAAGCTGGAGGTAAAACAAAAGCTCAAACTAGTCAGATTGTAAGAGTAAGTACTAGTTATGTTACGCGATTTTCACATAAGATGACAGATTATAAACGTACCAGACCACAACGAGTGGGCAGGTGCGGTAGAAAACGCGTGATATCGCCCATTTTAAATAGAATTTTGTTTCGAGAACAGAGTAAAAAACAAAGCATGACATCTCAGCTTCAGGCGGTTGCTCGGGAACATGGACGAGAGTTATCTGCTAGCACTATCCGCCGTTGGCTTTCCGAAGGTGTATTAAAAGCCAGAAGACCTCGTAAAAAGCAAAATCTGACACCTGCCATGATAAAAAAAAAGCCTTGATTGGGCCATGTCA
This sequence comes from Timema shepardi, assembly GCA_902151425.1. Taxonomy (NCBI): domain Eukaryota; kingdom Metazoa; phylum Arthropoda; class Insecta; order Phasmatodea; family Timematidae; genus Timema; species Timema shepardi. The sequence continues at coordinate 166,539 of CABFVX010001010.1, read as the reverse complement.
CACAAGGACTGGATATCTGAAGACTGGGGAAAGGTAAATAAAGTACTAAAGCTATATTAAAAGTAAAATTATTATTATTACAACACAAGTCTTGAAGTAATTTTCATTTTGCGCTTTCATTAATTTGCTTATTGTCAAGCGAATAATGAAAATACAGTAGGGCGTCGGAAATCTGGACGTCAAAAATCCGGAGCGTCGCAAATCCGGATCGATGGTGGTATGCAGGTAGGGGAGGTAGTGGAAGGTGTCCTTGAGAGTTCAACGACTTAGCCAGTCACCTCTCCTTGGTCACGTGCTCGGCTCAGTTTTGTGCTATCATTTACAAACTTTACAGCAGTGGTGAAACCTTCGTCGTATAGTTGCCTTGTGACGTTTTAGTGTGCGATTTAAAATGGAACATATTTTTACTTTGTTAATCATGTCATCATTATCAAATAAAGGAAACATAAATTTTTATCTATATAAGATAAGTTAGAAATTATATGGAGACTGTCTAAAGGGGAAAGTGGTGCATCTCTCGCTAAAATATATGGTGTGGGAACTTCAACCATTAGTGACATTAAAGCAAAGAATGAAAGTTTGCAACGTTTTGCTTCAAAACTAGATTCTGAAGAAGGTTCACAGAAAAGAAAAACCACAAGAACGGCAAAAAACAGTGCATTGGAAGACGCTATGTACATTTGGTTTACGCAGAGGAGAAGTTTAGGTGAACCTATTTCTGGTCCACTCATTTGTGAAAAGGCGATCCAGGTGAATGAAAAACTTGGCGGGCCTACAGATTTCAAAGCTAGTTCGGGTTGGCTGAAGAATTTTAAAATGAGGCACGGGATTAGAGACCTGGATTAACAAGGTGAAATATTATCTGCTGATAATGCTGCCGCAAAGATATTTAGGGGAAAATTTGTTAGCATGACAATTGAGGAGGACTACACAAGAGATTATGTTTACCACGCTGACCCAACTGGGCTAAATTAGCATTCCCTACCCCGGAATTCATTGGCTTCTCGTAGAGAAAAATCCGTTCCTGGCTTGAAGGTCGCATAGGAAAGAGTGACAGCAATGTGTTTGTGCTAACGCAAGTGGTTCTCACGCTTTGGATCTGTTGGTTATCGGAAAAAGTAAAAAGCCACGATGCTTTAAGAACATTAAGACCTTACCTGTAATTTAAAGTTCACAAAAAAAACCAATGGATGGATGCAGCAATTTTTACCGAATGGTTCAAAGATATTTTCATTCCCAGTGTTAAAAAATATAGGGAAAAAAAAACAAAAAAGAAGGCAAGGTGGTCCTCATCATTGACAATGCCCCAACTCACCCCAGCCTTGATGTCTTAACAAAATAGACGATAATATTCAAGTCATGTTCCTGCCTCCAAATGTAACCTCCATACTTCAACCGATGGACCAGGGGGTTATAGAAAAAATTAAAAGAATTTATAGAAAACATATGCTTCATCGGCTCTTGCTAGATGAAAAAGACAAAGAAAGTGTGCTGCACCTCAGTATAAAGGACGCCATTTACATGGTAGAAGATGCCTGGGGATCTCTCACTGACGACAACTTAAAAAATGCCTGTAAAAAATTGTGGCCAATCCCCGAAACCCCAAACCAAGGACAAGATAAGGCAAACTCTCAAGCTCCATTGGACGCCAACACTCCTACTGACGCCGAAGTTGTGGCTCTATTCCAGACATTGCCTGGATTTGAACAGTGCGACGAACTTGACGCAAGGGAGTGGTTTTAAAGTGATGGCAATGACCCTGGCTATCAGCATTTGATTGATGATGAAATAGTTCATCAGGTAATTGAGGGCAATGATAATGAAAGCAATGTAATAGAGTGTGATGACGATGAAGAAATGGATGTTGAAGAAACTGCCGGTCCTTCACACTCAGATGCCTATAAAGCATTCCAGACAACTATGAACTGGTTAGAGAGGAAACCTGAGGGAACGGCGACACAACTCGTACTTCTTAAAAGACTGAGAGACATGGCTGCAAAGAAACGTACGTCAAGTCTTGTACAAAAAACAATTAAGGACCTCTCTACCCAGTAAGTTTCCATTACTTACTGTAGATTCTTGTTTTTTTTAAAGTATTTTAGAGTTACTAATCTAAATTAAATAATGTACATGTTCTTAATCAAAATACTTTATTAAAATATTTTGTGTACTGTATTTTTCTAACCCTTCAGCCTCTATTTTGCAATACAGTAGAATCCCGAGCGTCATGTATTCTCTAGTCAATACATTACGTATGTATACAGTTATTAAAAGCACATTTGAAAATCCGGACAATTCAGTAATCCGGATGGGTCCCGGTCCCAATCGATCTGGACTAACGACGCTCCACTGTACTAGTTTCAGGTATTGTTCAGTGATGATACGATTATCTCTGCTATTGAAGAAAAACCCCAGTACGTAAGAAGAGGGCCAGGAGAGGCTTTGAGGAAGGAGTGTGAAGTGCAAAATCTAAAGCACCCTACTAAAGTTATGATTTAGAGTGGGATTTAAATTTACGGGACTGGTAAAATTTATGTAATTCAGGGAAACATGAATGCTGGACAATACAGGGAGGTGGTAGAAACGTGTGTTGTACCTATGCTTTGTGAATGGTTCCCAATAGGTAATGGAATTTCCATGCTAGATGGTGCGCCATGCTATAGGGATAAAAAGTGTTACAAGCAAACTGCAAGAACAGGACATATCTGTGTTGGAATGGCTCGGCAACAGCCCAGATATGAAACCTATCGAGTCTGTGTGGAGTGTTTTGAAGAAAAAAGTGAAAAAGAAGCACCCGACAGCGAAGGTAAGTATAGTAAAACACATATCTGTGTGACAAAATGATGATGAAATTGTACAAATGTGCAAGACAGCAATGTAGAACATGCCACGTCGAATCAAAGAGTTAATAAGGGCTGAAAGGTGCCATACTAAGTAATAGAAGGAGTATAAAGACTGTAATTAAAGTAAAAGTGTATGCAGGTATGGTTTAGTAAAAATTTAGTATCTAATAAATCAATTCTTTCGTTAAAATTAGAAAATTGCTAATAATTTGCACACACCTATATGTTTTTAAAAGCAAAAATATATTTTTATTGACTATGAAAATATTTACTTTAAACCAGTTTTTTTTCTAAATCAAATTTTTAATAATCGGCTATTTATGTTTGTAAAAATAAAAATATATTGTTACTTATTGTAAAAAAAAATGTCCTTGATACCCAGTAGGAAAATTATATAAAATTTACCCTTTGTGGTATCAACTAAATAAATCTTAGGGACTTTACTTTGAATTTCCACTGGGTTAGATTTTAGTTTTCACAGACTGAGAAAGCAAGCAAAGTGGTTTAGTGCTATGAATGAGACCTGCAATAGTAGAGCTATAAATACATATCACTACATAATGTACCTTATTATAAGGTAGCCCGTATACGTGACTTGTAGGAAGAGTGGATATCGGTTAAGAGGACTCCGGTTCGATTCCAGGTGGAGCTGAAGAACACATTTACTATTTATATACTGTTTCATTTTTACATCCAATTAAATATCTACTTGTCTTAATCTTAATTTCTCTTGGTTTTAAGTCACTCATTAATATAATTTATATACAAATAAATTTCACTACAGATGCACCTTTAAATAGAAATTTCTTGAAACTCGCGAAAGCTGGTGGATGTCTCTCTCGTCCCTACTATGTCAACCTTCCAGATTTGGGAATTACTTACCTCTGTGAGTCGACAGAGAACAAGGATCAGCAAAGTTATTTAAAGTCTGGCTCTAGAAGAGATTTCTCTGTGCTCTGATATATTAAAAAAAAAGTTTTAAGAGCGCCTCCCACTTTAATAAATACACCATCTCACACTGATGAACTTTTTTATGGCAATGGAAACCCAATAAAACAATCGCCAAACATCTTATAATCAGCTGTGACTTTATTGAAATGTGTCTTATATTCTTGAGCGTGACTAGATCTATGTTCTTCACCATTTATTTTTTAATTTTTTAAGTTCAACCTTCCCAATTTCTAATCCATTAGAGTAATTAGTACTTAAGCGTATAACCCGAACGGGTAGTAAGACGTGGTGATAAATAAATAAAAAATAAAAAAATACTGTAATCAATCCGTAGGAAAACGAAACAAACTTAATTTGTTATGTTGGTATAGTTACCCTGAGCATTGTCCGATTGTTCTAGAATCTTGAATCTCATTTTGTTTGACGCCACTGAGGAGGAGATTAAGATTCAAATCCTTACTTGGTCCACTGAAAATGATCTATTTCAATAGACTTTCTTACAATAGTTTTTCCCATTCTTTAATTTGTCTATGAGTTGATACGAATAGATTTACTATTACCTTCATCCCTGCCTCAGATTACTTTATTTATTTATTTATTTATTTATTTATTTACCGTCGCTATCCCCATCCCATGGGCCTAACGTGACAGGTTGGGCTTGTGGGACGAATAGGTAGGGGCAAATAATGGTGGGGTTAATTTAATCTGGTTTATTTAAATAGATTAATGAAGATAATAGTGTATATTGTGATTCAGGATCCAGAAATAAATGATAGAGTTTGGGAAAAAGTATTCGTTCGGTCAATGTTCTTAATCAGTAGTCCGTGTCTTGACTTACCTTCGACACTATAACTATAGATGGTATCATACACCTGACCATCCGGCACTGTGCTGTTATTATCGAACTCTTGACTTCCAGGATGGGAAGTGGCGTCATCTATTGGGCAGAACAGTGACTCAAAACTGTGGGATATTATCTACACGAGTTGGTTTGACTTGGTAGCTGAATATGTAGAAAGCACTTTGGACTAGCTCCATTAGTACCTGTCTTACGTCTAACCACCCCCCTTTCACCCCTTCTTATTTTTCTTAAGGTCAAAAACTCACTGTTATATAGCAAAAAAGGAGCGGTATTTCGATTTAGATACTAGTTTTGACACTTCCTTATGTTATGCTATTTGGCAAAACAATTAATGGTGTTTAAAAAACGCGACCTAGTCTTAATACTTGACTGCTGAGTCAGAAGGGTTGAAAGGGTTAGTTCACTAGGCTTAGTTTATAATAATTGCACACTCTAGATTGGCCAAGGCTGCAAGCTATGACGTTACTTATTTATTCATCGCATCTCACTATTCACCTGGACTATCCGAATATTTACACCTATGAGTTAGGGATGAAAACGCTACATTTTAATGGGAACGTCTCACGTATTTGGGTGAGGTGAGATTGAAACTTTATTTAGGAAAGAAAAACCACCCCCGGTACACCAGGACGTGGTTTGAACCTCGAGTTCACCATCAGCAGCAAAACAGAACAGATGAGTTTGACATCCTTAGCCAATGTTCTCACGGATGAATGTGTTATATTGTTAATTTCCTTTGTGTTAAAATTATAATTTAATCCTTATTAATCATTTGGAAAACTTATTTACAGTATTGTTTTTATAATTTATTTAAACGTAAGTTCATTTAGAGTTTTCAAAAGATAATTATTTGCCAAGTATCTACTAAACAGAACTTAGTTTCAAAGTGTACACCAGGTTTTGATCGACGATTCATCATATTTCTGCACTTTCCGTGAACCCTACACCTACCTGTAAGATTGATCACGCCAACACGAAGCACTTCTCTTTCTCTTCCCAGCGTTTCCCCTCCTACCTCGTTTTCTATTACTCTAACCTTAGCCGTTGAATTTTTCAATGTCACCTAGTAAATGTCGTCTTGGGAGAATTCAGCATATTGATACACACACACACACACACATAAAGAGCAACGCACGCGATCCTAGGGAAATAACAATGCGACAAATGGAGGGAAGTGGCTGGCAGTTGTGGAAGTGCTGGTTTCAGAACCTTCTCCCCCACACCCCCACCCCACTAACCCCCATACCCAACCCTTATCACTTTCCTACATCCCCATTTTCCACCCAACCATCCCTTTCTCTTTCAGTACTCCACGCCAACATGTTTTCGAATGTAAGTAAATGCTTTTGATTTGTATCGCTTTGCTCTCGCTACACTTCAGGGAATAAAGTGAAATGGCATTTTCTATCCTTTCTTCTCTCCTTCTATCTTTGTATTGCCTTTTTTTTACCCTCAAAATTGTAGGCAGCTTAAAGGTATGAACCAAAAGGTACTGCATAATGCCGGGATCACGATCAACGTAATAACGTTCACTTAACGCTAAGAAACCCCGTTTGCGATCATGATTCACGTAAAGTAACGTAAGCAAAATACAGACAATGAATTTGAACTGTTTAAAAACTTTTTTTTTCTTTTAAATGGGACCCAAGCATTTAGGGCTAATTAAGCTGAAAGTAGGTATGTGCAATATAAGCTTACTGGCTTTACTAAATAGAGGGTATTAAGAGGCTACGAAGTTTTAGTGTTAACGAGACTCGGAATAACTAACTATATCGTAGAAGTCATCTGAATTCCATAAACCTTTTTTTTTGTACCGCGTCTTATTACTCGTTTGGGTTATAGGCTTATGTGCTAATCACGCCAATGTTTTTTAAAGATTAAGAAGATTTTATTTAGAATAAGTGTACCGAAATTTTTGGGGAGGGATAGTGGAAAACCACTTTTTAAAAACCACCCTCATTACACTCGAACGAGATTCAAACCTCAATTCCCCCGTCATCAGCAGTCTAGTCTACTGCGAGAATAGCACGTTGGATCACGTGACCACCGAAGTGAGTTACAAACAAATTAAGTGATAAATAGTCCTGGTGACTCTGTTTGCAACATGATCGACCGAGAGGATTACGTAGTAGTCTTCAGTTAACCTCCACGTAAAGTAACTTAAAAATTCTCCTCTGGGCAATTCTTACATTAAATAAACGTTAAGTTAAATGCATTGTGATGACTTCCATTTATAAACACAAGGGGAAAATTTACTTTACGTGAAGTCACGTGAACGTCAATTGAATATTAGTCAATGTTAAGTTCATAGTTGGCAAAAAATAACCTTTGTTTTATTGTTTAGTTTCGTACAAAACATCGCTAGATCCAAAACAGACCCTATCTTTTTTCCACACGTCTATGATATATGTGTTTTAATCGAGTTATTAGGGTAGGGATGACTACGATAGGAATGTGATCAAATGCACCCACATCGTTGAGTGACAGAGTAAAATAAATAAGGTAAAAACACCTTTATTATACTGGGCTGGGATTTGAACCTTGATACTCTTACACTATAGAAGATGAGCCTGATATTTTAGTCCACGTGCCCACCAACGCAGGTGAAAAATGACTAGTTAAAAACAAGTGAAATACAATTTTTGCAAATAATTTATATTGTCACAAAATTAATATTCAACCTTATTCTATAAATATATAAAAAGTGTTAGCTTTTTTTAATGCCGTATTAAGCGGTATTTAACTTTCACATAAAGCCTTTTAAAAATGTATTAAGCCTCTTCCTATAAATAGGCTAATTGAAGCTAGAAAAGATCTAAAATATAGCCTATAATATTACATTCACGTTTGTATTTGGTATTTTAGATCTATAGTAAGAATTTTCTCTCTCTAAAATACATACACTTATCCTTAAATAGAAATATTGGAACATATTTATGACAGTGAGTTTGTAAAATAGAACGTTTATCTCAATTTGAAAGAAATCTCGATAGTGCCATCAAAAAAACAAACATTAAAACATGTAATCCTAGAAAATCGCGTAGTATAAAGCGAATTTATACATTTTAGAAGTCATACTCACTATCCGTACACTTACACTCATCACAACGATTCAGTACTTTCAAAACTATACATTTTTTCTATCATAAATGTATAATATTCAAGCTAGAGGAAATGGTTTTCCCTAAAAATCCTTCACTCCTTTTCTGTCCAATTGGTGAAAATGCACTAGACAGCTGCCTTCACACCGTTAAATCTTCTTTTATTGAAAAGACAAACTACAGGAGTTGTTTTGTTCCGAGTGTTTCTTGCAGCATGTATTATTCAAATATATGTGTGAAAGTTTTATGGAAACCACTATCTACTCTAAGCATTACACCCATCCCAACCCTCTTTCATAGCCCCTTGAACCTAAGCAGACATCTACAACATTAAACTTGTAGCTTTGTAGTCCAAAACCTAAATGTAGATTTGTATTGTGCTCTTTTATTTTTAAAGAGTTGTATTTCAAGAAATGTAAGGCGAGTAAGTTTGTTCCTACAGTATAGATATTAATGTTGATACTACATGTATTATTTACACTAGTATATACCAAGCTACATATAAACAAAGAAGGTGCAGTAGAAACATTTAATAACGCTGTTTCAAACTTTGGTACTCATATCTCAAGGCACAACGTAATGTACCACTGAGATTATTTGTTCATCATAAACTTTTTTTTTATTGTAGATTGATGAACGGATTAACACAAAATATCGTATGATGTCAGGGACTATCTATAAGTCTTTATTTTCTTATTTCACGTCTTTGTTTAGCTTATCATTTTAAGGACACAAAGCAAAAGAGGGGAAAACCAATGTTAACTCAAATAAAGCTAGTGCTGCTATCTGTTAGACAATCATAAGACATTTCTAACACACTTTATATTATGATTAAAAGAAAAATCTGTCATATTTAATTAATTTAAAATAAAAGTATTTAATGAGTGAGATATAAAACTCGCTGTCCTGAAAAAAATATTTGTAATTTGTGACCTTCCCTATATTTCCCCTGCACTCTAAATTTGTAACCACCGTTTGTATTTGACAAAAAAAACAGTTTTTTTGTTTTGTTTTATGAGGAAGCAGGTCTGTCACAAGGGGAGAACTACTGGTGGCATGATACTAGGCCCAGGGCTTCCAGCGGCACACAAATTTAAAAAAATAATAGAAGATAAAAGAAAATACAAATATCAAATGCTCATACTTAATAAGGAACTTAAAGGCATTTGTCACTATTATATCCTTGGTTTGACCCATTCTTGTCCTTCGTTTCAAAGTGTTTGAAAGGTTTGCGGTGTAAGTTTTGTACCAAAATTAAATTTATAACATATATTATTATTATTATTATTATTATTATTAGCACCGCATCTTACTACCCGTTTGGGTTATACGCACTTATGCTAATGTGTAATGGTAGGGTGATTGTGCGATGAAATGGAGGACCTACAGTTTAACGTGGAATCCGAATCACGGTGGAGGCCTGGCATTCCCCACATTCACAAGATGTCTTGTCATGGTTTGGTAATCAGATAAATCTGTTCCGGGACCGAGGATTGAACCCTGGCCGCCAGCACAGAAGTCTGACACCTTACCCCTAGACCACCAGGTCACCCTTGGAACATAAAGAAAGTCAGACAGTAGATCAAACTCAATTTTTATTTAAGTATTTCATAATGTGCGTGACATTTCAGTGTTCATTTACGTAGTAGTTATCTTACACTGCTTTCTTTTGTAAAAGTGAAAACAAAGTTTAAAAAAATGTACAAACCTAAGATAAACAAAGGAAGAGAGACGGGGAGGGGGTATTTACCTCTGTAAATAATTTATGCTTCCCCCCTCCCAACTGGAATAAACTTCTCCCCTCCATAATATAAGCTTGACCCCACTTCTAGATTTATGTCATTCTTCTCTAAGATTCTAGAATATGAAGCCACCATGACTGGAATAACTCTCCTTCTCTAAATCTATTTCGATCCCCTCCGCTCATCTTGAATATGAAGCTAAAAGATTGACTTACATAAAAGTCCAAATAGTTTTTAGAGGCATCCAAAATTTCAGAAATTTTCTGGAAGAGGCCCATTATAAATATCTTCAAAAGAAATACAATTTTAAATATTTTCCAATAAAGGACATTCCAAATAGCTTATAGTGTCACCCTAATAGCTTCAAGGAACATTAGAATTTTATTTATTTTTAAATCTGGAAGATAACCTCTTCAAATATCTTCTAGAAAAACATAGCTTTCAAACATGTTCTAAGAGATTAATATTCAAAATAGTATTTAGAAATATACAATTTTCAATAATCTGCTGAAGTAGGACACTCTCACTAGCTTGTAGAAGCATACAAATTTCAAAATTTTCTGGAGAACCACTTATAGTACCTTTTAAATAATAACAGTAAAAAGGCTGAAAACCACTTTAAATAGATTCCAGGGGCATTCTGATTTTAAAAGGTTTATTGGAGATGACCACTCCCAAATAGCTTAAAGAAGAGTCTAGTTTAAAAAAACAGATGAGAGACACTCTAAATATTTTCTAGATAATTGACTGGGATGGGTACTCAAGTACCCCTTTGGCTTGGGGGTCAAAACCTATTAAAATTATTCATTTTTTTATAAATGACCCTTAAAAATTAAAATTTCCCTCCCTCTGAAGTAGTACAAATAGAAGGGGACCCACTTCTAGCTCATGATACCAGTCCCGGTTGGATCACCTGGAGGGCCTGGTTGGAAAGGCTACTTTGGTTAGTTCATCATAATAAATATGCATGTGACCCACTTTTGGTGGCCGCATGATCTAAGGCATTACTCTCACAGTAAGCTAAACTGCCGTTGACGGGGAAACTAATGTTCGAATCTTGGTCGGGTGTAATGAGGGTATTTAAAAAAAAAATGTTTTTCCCCTCCCAAAAGCGGGTACACTTCCTATAAATATAGTATTCCTTATCCTTAAAGCAATCAACGTAATTAGTACATAAGCGTATAGCTCGAATGGTTAGTAAAACGCTGTGCTAAAAAAAGCTACATGTGTGCAACCCGAACGAGTATTTTATTTGTACTTCGCGTTTTACTACCATCCGAGGTGTGTGAATGTTTATACGAATGAGGTAATGGATGGTAAATGTTTAATCCAAAGAAAATAATTAAATATTTAAGTGGAGGGAGTGTGGAAAATAATTTATAAAAATACACCCTCGATACACCCAGCCTGATTTCGAAACCTGACCTTCCTATCATCGACAATCCAGTGCATTATGAAAGTGATATCAACTTAAAACCAAAGATGGGGCTATTTTTTCAGCATAACTTTACCAGCATTGATATTATACATCTGAAGTGATGGCTGCAGATAATATGGTTTGGTGCATTAATTTATAAATATGTCTTTATTCACCTTTCCTGTACCTTCTTCCAAATATAATATAAAAGAGATTTTAGTAACTTTTTTATTTTACAAATACGTTCCTTCCTCTTGTGTTCTAAATATCTGAGAGCTACAAAAGTTATATTTAGTAATACCACGGAAAAAAGTAAAATACATAATACTGAGGCTACCTTCATATATGATGTATATGTGATAGGCTTACGCCAAATAATATAATCTGCTCTGCGACTATCACGTTTGATAATTTTTTTAAAAAAACTCAAAACTATGAGAGCAATATCTGAATTATGTTAGCACCATAATCACATCTGTAAATAATTAAAATAACACAAACTAATGAAGTTAATTTAGTCTGTACCTTTGCGTATCGGCCACAAAGTGTTTCATACGTAAATGAATCCCTCCCACCCTCCACCCCCTCCGGTGATCAATAAAGCGAGTGAAACGATAAAGTTTGAGTAGCGTTGTATGTAGATCTGTGTGTCGGTCGAGAGGATGTTGATACAGGATAAACATCCCTCCCCGCTTATTTACACGAGTGTACTGTTACTGTAGGAGTGGAGATACTATCACTGGATTATATAAACTTTGAGAATCAAACTTATCTAACAGGAATAAGAAATATTGTAATGTTTTATTTTCAGTGGATCCCCACCCCCACCCCCCCAAATCTTGGTACTGTTTTTCTTATAAGCATTTATTAATTACGCTTGGGAATAGGTATGGGTAAGATAGAATTTTACAAGAAATGTACCCACGATTTTATTGGAGATTTAGTGTAAAAATATTTAAGGAAAACAAATCTTTGATACATCTGACAGGAATTTGAACCCTAATTTACACATCAACGGCAATTCAATCAAACACAAGAACTGTGCGTTAGATATACATGTAAAACCTGCAACATATGAAGCTATCCATTATACTGTATGACACGTGGATATATTGATGAACTCTGATACAATGTGAGCTGATTCGTGTGTTTTATAAATAAATCTATATTAATAAAACTATCTGTCGGGTTAACTGGGGGTGGATTTTCCTAAATAATTTTCCACTCTCCCTCCACGCAAATGCGGGTTCACTTCCTCTAAATTCAACCTTCCCAATTCCTAATCCATTAGCGTAATTAGTACTTAAGCGTATAACCCAAACGGGTAGTAAGACGCGGTGCTTAAAAAAAACAAAGAGTTAATTTATATGTCATGAGCGTTGCGCAATATCTATCGCACAAAAAGCTGTGAAATTTTAAAAATTAATATCACCCTGCGTACGAAAATGTGCAATTATATGGCCGTACACGTCATGGTCCCGTGAGTAAAGTTGACAATTAGGTGTAATGGAGCTGTACACACGTCACGGTCACGGCTATTTACCGTACACGGCTTCCGTTGCACTCAAGACGCCCCAGTGGACTAGTCCGGTGCCTTGGTCGTATTTGATCACGGTAGGGCATGCGATTATAAAATGGAGCTCTTCACACGGCACGGATATTCTCCACACATTCATCCGGAATCATCATCATCCCCATCATCATCATGTTTAAGTCCTGTGTTGATAGAAAAACTCCAAGTCCAGTGAAATTGCATCGCTCATTTTCGAGTTACGCCAAACCAATTTGACGGACGTTGTAATAGTACATCAAACGACATTTTGAACTTCCGAAAATAGTTGAACAATCGTCCTCTCATGATTCTTTGAGCAAGTTCACAAATGCTCCCACTCTGTCCCGTCTTACATTCAAAGGACGAACCAAATACATTCTAAATTGTGGTTTTTTTCTTCGTATATATAATAAATACAAAAAAAAATGCCTTCTGCGATCCATCGTACTGACAAGCTTACTGTTAACTTAATAATACTTAACACCACTTCTTACTACCAGTTCGAGTTATACACTTAAGTACTGATTAAGCTAATGGGTCAGGGTTTGATAAGGTTGAATATATATTAAGTGGACCCGGATTCACGTGGAGGTAGAGTGGAAAACCATTTAGCAACCTGTTCACCCGAGCGAGATTCAAACCTCGATCCATCCATCTTCAGCGTTATAGCTCAACAAGAAACTAACGCGTTAGCTAACTACGTCACCGAGGCGGGTCTAAAGCTAGATGATGTCATACGGCCACGGAAAAAAACCATGCTGTGTTCAAGGAGCCTAAGTCAGAACTTTAAAATTTTAAGTTAACTTCCACATAAGTCACTAAATCAAAAAGATATTTTCTGGGTGACGCTGAGTTATTCAACTAGTGTTACTATATGAATATAAAATTTTAGAATATTACAGTTGAAAATTGGGAATTATTTTTGGTAAATTTAACAAGTCAAGTTGGTGCATCCATATTTTCTTTCTCTTCGCTTTATTCCCGAAAATTGTTGAGTTTGCACACAATTTCATGCAATGTTCGGTAACACATAAGGGTGTGAACAGTTGTTCTATCTTAGGAAAAAGTAACAAATACCAGAACTTGTTTGAGTTTACACATTTGTCATCAAATTATGAAAGTGATATCAAGGGGTCATCCATAAGCCACGAAACGTTTTTTTAAATACCAGGCTTTGACTTTTCTCGCACCCCATGTAACACCAAGTAGACATTTAACTTTACCCCTCCCCCTCCTTCCTGTGTTACGTAAATGTTCACATCAAATGTAAATGCATTATTTCATAGGGGAGCTTTTGTAACATTAAAATAGGGACTAGTGCACCGTAGCTACATACTGGCCCGTCACCAACAACTGTTTTCAACTTACCCTTTTGACAGAAAGGTCGAAGTTTCATTGAAGATCAACTATTGCGCAACAGAAAGACTTTTGTGTACGTGCTGCAAGTAAACTGTGAAGTGAAAGTCCGATATCCTCACCCCTTCTCTGAACTAAGACACTCGTCCAACTCGCGCATGCGTGAGAGTGCAGTTCAAAATAACCGTATCAGTGAGCCAGACGTCCGTTGCTACCCCCCCACCGCCCGTTGCTATGCGAGTGTGGACTGTGTTATAATTGTGTAGCGCCTTATGATTGGACGTCTATGACGACATTGTGATGTAACTCTCTCCTTCCTGATTTTCCCCGCTGGGCAAAATCGAATATAAGCTTGTGTTTCAACGTAATCTTTACTCTTTGATGCCGATTAGGAATTAGCATAACTTGGGCAGATAGTAGGCCCCTAGGACCGTCTTATAAAATGTAAGCTATACTTATTGACAGGAATTAATCGCCGACCATGGACTTCGAGTATGTTAGGTTGAGGTTCGAATCCTGGAGGAATTTTAGTTTGTTTAATGTAAATTAGGGAAAGTAATCTTCGACCGTGAACTGTACTTATTACAGGTCAGGGTGCGAAGCTCGGTGAAGTTTACCAGAATAAGTGTTAACTAGGGAGATTGTTCTCGAACCATAAATATGGTTAAATTGAGGTCAGGGTTTAACTCTTGGAGAAATTTGGCAAGTTCGTTTCTTAACAAGAATATTAATACTTTGACTTTAAACATAGTAACACTTAGGTCTTGGGTCAAATCCCGGTGGATTTTAAAGGGAAACTTGACTTTAACCTTTAGCTTTTGGATTCAGGTCAGGGTTCGAACTATGGTCGTAACTAATTATTGTATCTATATTTTTAGGTTAGTGTTAGGGTATTTGTAATGTTTACAGTCTATTGTATTTATTTCAGTTAGGTTAGTTTAGTAGTTAACGGGAAATGTTAACATTAGATTATATGTATTGTTTCAGTCAGATGTTTCCAAAGTTACACTTTATTACTATGAGGTTCAAAACCCATTAAACGTTAGTTTCATGGGAGATATTAACTTGACGTTTTAAAGACTTGATAGTTTCATGGCAATATTTATTATTTGTAAAACTTTATATTTTTTTATTAGAAACAATTTCTCTTTTTCATCGCGGATTATTATATCCTATTGTATCTATATTTATAAGAGAATTGCTTTATCATTTATACATTAGCTTATATAAATATCAAAGTTTAATACCCAATATTGTACAAATTATCTGACTCTGAGTATTATCAAAATAAATGAGCCCTTGGGCTGTACTTGTTAACATTTGTTAGTTCTTGTCTAATCTCAGACTACCTTTTGGTTAGGTCGATTAGACCTAGCCTTAGCTTTTCTGGTAAGACAAGAGGCGAAGCTGGATGACATGGCCTCTCTGTGATTACCCCTTTTTTTGTAATTTAAAACCGCGCTCTCTGTGGCTGCTTGTTGAACTTAGGTTATGGGACTAAGGGACGGATGGTAGCCTAAGAGGGCGGGGAACGGTTGACTAGGATTTAACCTAGCTCAGAATCGGAAGTTATACACTTATATTTACCAACGGTGAAAATATAAACAAAAATATTATTTTTCCAACATCCGAATTCAAGCATAAGATATGCGTTACGTAACACTGTGATGTAAACACCCTACCTCATGTAACACCATGTAGACATTAGAGCCCCCCCTCCACCGTCTCCCATCTCAACATCACTACGGGGTGACCTGGTGTTCTAGGGGTAAGGTGTCGGACTTCTGTGCTGGGGTCTGGGGTTCAATCCTTGGTCCTGGCACAAATTTATCTGATTACCAAGCCCTTCCTTCACCTCTGACAAGACTTGTATTAATCACAACTTGTGAATGTGGGGAATGCCAGGCCTCCGCCATGGTTCGGATTCCACGTTAAACTGTAGGTCCTCCATTTTCATCTCACAATCACCCTACCATTACACATTAGCGTGAGTGCGTACAACCCGAATGGGTATTAAGACGCGTTACTACTACTACTACTAATAATAATAATAATAATAATAATAACATCGCTACGTGGTTTATATGAATGACCCCAAACACAAGATGTGAAGCCTACTACTTACACTTACACTTGTTAAAAAAATATTCAAATTTCTGTCAACAGTTATAGAGATCAAGCCATGCTTAACAATTTTTTTTTATTCTCCTTTGGAATAAAAATAATGTATATTACTAGATTTCTTTTAGCCTCTTCAGTATTTTCAAATTTCAATGAGGCCTTTATGATCAAACGAGTTTGACACGTCTTCGTTAGACAAGAAGACAAGCGATGCAGCGTTTCACTATAGTTTGTTTTTGCTTTGCGTACGACTATTTCCCCCCATCACGTATTTAACTTTTTGAGCTGGCCGCATTTGACTGCGTTAATCAGGCATACATGAGAAAGGACTAATTTAGAATAAATGTATTCTAATTTGTGTGAATGGGTGTGAGAAACTATTAAGTAAAAAGCCTCCTCGATGTACCCGTCCAAGTTACTAGCCTGCAACCGCCCGTCCCCTGAAAACCAGAATATATAAGCCTAAAGTTTGGACAGCGTGCTCACCAATGCGGGTCTTTAATTGTTACTACTGGTTTACTCTATCCGTATATTTATAATTATGGGGTAGGAATGAGAAAGCAAAATTTTGCAGAGCAGATGTACCTTTATTTGCGTGAAGGGGAAAATGGCAAACCATTTATTTCTACAAATGCTGGTACACTTCCTTTGAATTCTACCTTCTTCAGTCATACTTCATTAGTGTATATGGACATCTCAGAAGGGTAGAAATATGTATATATATAGGATAAAAAATATTTTGGAAAAAACTCTTCTATGGCCTAAGGCATCACTCTCGCAATAAACTGGTCTACCGATGATAGGGAGATCAGGATATTGAAAGTGGTTTTCCTTGAGGTTTTCCCCCTCTCCCTCCAAGCAAATGTGAGTACGCGTCCTGAAATCTCTAAATTTGTCATCCCTACTTCAATACCATAGTTAATAGATATTCGTGTACCGCATACGGATATTGAAACATGGTGACAAAAATTAAATCGGTGACCTGGTGGTCTAGGGGTAACGTGTCGGACTTCTGTGCTGGCGGCCGGAGTTCAATCCTCGGTCCCGGCACAGATTTATCTGATTACCAAACCCTTCCTTCGCCTCTGACAAGACATCTTGTGAATGTGGGGAATGCCAGGCCTCCACCGTGGTTCGGATTCCACGTTAAACTGTAGGTCCTCCATTTCATCTCACAATCACCCTACCATTACACATTAGCGTAAGTACGTATAACCCGAACGGGTAGTAAGACGTGATGCTAATAATAATAATAATAATTAAATCGACAAGTAAAGAGATTTAAAGTTTGTGTTAAAAAGAGAGGGAAAATCCATATTCATAAACCTCTAAACTACGATGGGAAAAGTGTATACAAACAACCGTAATTTTTTGTTTGTTTTGCCTACAACAAAGAAGTAGTCTTTTACATGGCCCTAAAGAAGCTCATACCAAAATTTCCCTTCCGTACAGATATCACACAGTCATACGTCCGTTGACGTGAGTAGCTCGCTGACCCTTCTCCCGTATCAGCGTTTCGCTGACGTCCGTAGAAACAAATGATGATGCGCGGAATGGCTTGTGAATGGATGAAGGACTGGATCCTCAGTCTCTCGCAATGGCCCGCATGCCAATGAAAACCACGGGAGCATATAAAAAGGAGGGTGGAAAGGGTGGGGGAGGGATGTGGAAACCACTACACAGATGGGACGATGATTTCAAGGGACATTTAGCAGATGCTCGTAAAGATGGCAGAGCTGCAGTGGCTGGAGAGAACGACTGGGTTTCAATTCTGTCGGGTTACAAAGGATGAGGCCTTAATGGAATATAACAGTAATTATTAGAGTTCAGCATTTTCTATTTAAGAATCTTATGGGAGGGTGCCTTAAGGTGTGATGACATGAGAAAAGGTCAATGTTTTTTGAGTTTTTGTAGCAAAACATTTTTGGCCACAATAAATTAAATATTGTTCGAGTAGAAACATAAGAGTTTAATTATATTCACGTGATGATATCAACAGTTCTTGAATATCTGTCATGAGCATAGTGGTGGCATTGGGTGAAAAACTTTTTAAATAAAGAGAAAAAGTTGTCATTAAATTAGGACACCCTTGACGGATATTAAAGAACTGTTGAGTTCACCGTGCGAACAAAATTAAACTTTAGGATTTTACTGAAGACTTATTTGATTTGACAAATATATTTTGATAAAAATTGCAAAAACACTGCCTTTTTTTCTAATTCCGTACACTCCCGCCTTAATATTACCCACTTTATTCTGTCCACTGTGTATGACTACTAATCAGGCCTATCGGCATTTAATTACGATAATAAAGTAGGGATAGAGAAATTAGAATTTAAAAGGAAGTGTATAGAGATTTGCATGAAAGGAGATCTTAAAACTCTCAAGGAAAAAATACCCTCAGTTACCCAACCAGAATATGAATCCCAGCCTCTATGTCACTGACGAACCCAACTATAATGATTTTGACATTTATTCTGCGTGCAAATCAATGCTTGTGGATTTCTCTAAACATCTCAACGATCGCATATCCTGATTATTAATATATCTTGGAACATTTGTAGAGGCTATAAAATACATCTCTTAAAGTGTATTTTTGTCTACTTAAAAAATACCTTAGTTGCGTACAGTTAGTTTGAAACAATTGTGATTGGATATTACTAATATTGTATGAGGTTATTTTATCATTTAATATTTTAGAGCATTGTTTGAATGTTAAAATGTAGCAGGCAGCGTTGATTCACTAACAATGTTAAGATAAGTAGATGAGTTTAATGTTTTTATAAGCCAATATTCTTTGCCATAAATATTTTATGAACAATATTAATAGCATGAATATTTTTTACAATGGGTTATCATAAATTTTTATTGATTATTATGCTTTGACTATGTTGATGATGATGTAAAATATATGCTCTTTTATTGACATAAATATTCATGTTTACAGGACAAATATATATATTTTTTGTGTATTAATATTATATGTACATAACTATATATGCATAAAGGATGATTCAAGAGGTGAGATCAAAATTTAAGGAGCAAATAGAGAGACTCAAGAATACGTGTCCTCTGAAGTCATCCGGAGTCAGGTGAGGTCATCAAAGGTTGGGAAGTCTGACACTATTCCGCTGAAATAAGCATACATTCAGAAATGCCTACAAGTTGAAATAAAAATGTGCTGGTGCTTATCCCTTTAACACCCACCTTCTCTGACGCGCGATGAGTGGCACATTTGGTAACAGCTCCGGCAAAATATATTCTAGAAAGATTTAGCATGTGTCCAGTCAAACGTGGTGGCAGGAGGTAAGGTTCGAGCACATTATTGACGATTAATAACCACCCTTATATTCACAGCAAACCTCTCTTGGGGGTTGTGAACGACGGTAACATGGGGGCTCTGTCCATCCCAAGCATGGCTACGGCAATTTAAGAAGACCTATCTGGTGAATGATGCCTTATCCGAACTCAACTGCTAAGAAAAATGGGGATCGTTCAGAAAACGCCACAAAATCCACTGATGGCGTCTACTTATAGGGGTAAAAGTTAGACCCCTTTCATGTGATTCAAGATCCAGATAGTAGGATAATAGCAAAGTATGCTCATTTTAATGGAATGGTATCATAATTCTCCAATTTCAATGGCCTCGCCGGGCTCAGGATGTCTTCGGAGGACATGGATTACTATACGAAAGCGGTTCTACCAAATTCTCTCTATACGCTTCTTAAATCTTGTCCTAACCTTTTGAATCATCCTGTATATATATGTATATATACACAAGAAACAAAACAACTAACAGTAACATATATGTACTATGCTTTATATATAAACTAGAAATTTGACACGTTCTTCGCACGACTAAGTAGTACCAGCTCTATAATATCAAAATATAACGTTCAACATCCAATTGCCCAATATTGTATAGTTCCCCGTTGTACAATATTGAGATATAATGTCAGTCACAAACCAATCAAAGTAATTAATAGATTAAAATGAATTAAACATTAGAGACAAATTATTATCTTGTCCACGATTTGAGTGCATAAACAAACACAATTCATTAACAACGCAATAATAATTACCTAAGCGAGATCATAAGATAAAATAAACTCCTCCCAGTTCACCCGACCGATATTCAAACATCAATCTCCCCGTCCTCAGCAGTCTTTCCCAACATGAAACTAGTGCGTTAGCTAACCACGCTACCAAGGCGGGTTACTTTAATTGTTATGTCGCTGTTAGGTAGAAGATAATTAATTTTATCTTTCGATTTTTAGTTTTGTTATCGCAATGCTAATGGATCCTCTTTAAGATATTATTTAGTTTTTTTATTCCAAAGATTTTTAGGGTTTTTTTCGTCTGTACTGTGTGTACAAAATTCCTACTATATCAAGAAGGGTTTTTTTTCTCTATATAAACATTTTCCATCCTTTATTTTAAAATTCCAAACTTTCCAACTTTTATGGTTATTGTGAGGCGGCCCTTTTACAAACTTGCCGGACAGATGTATAGTTTTAGCTATATATAGAGATAGATAGAGCTTAAAGTATAATGTGTATGTGCATAAATATGTATTATTTGTAATGCATTTATTATTTTGTGAAAGAGTTAGTCATTCATAAAATTATATTTTTAAACAAACCACATATTATAAGTGAGAGCAATTACAGGCTTGCTTAAAAGCTGTGAGATAGCTTCAAAAAATTCAAGCCAATTTTCATAAGAAGAGCCTTTTAGAAAATACAAACATATTTTACATCCAACATTGATCGCATTTTGGTCTAATTTTATAGGTATTGATGATATCTGTCAAAAGTTCCACTTGCAAATTACATTACTTTCCGTATGAATTATTATCAGCACCACATCTTACTACCCATTCGGGTTGTACGCACTTACGCTAATGTGTAATGGTAGGGTGATTATGAGATGAAATGGAGGACTTACACTTTAACATGGGATCTGAACCACGGTGGAGGCCTCACATTCCATACATTCACAAATTGTGTGTCTTGTCAGAGGTGAAGGAGGGTTTGGTAATCTGATAAATCTGTGCCAGGACCGAGGATTGAGCCTCGGACCTTCAGCACAAAAGTCTAACAGCTTACCTCTAGACCACCAAGTCAGCTTGACGTGTGATTAAGTAAAATAGATCTAATACATTTTTCCATTTAACCATCAAATCCTTTATATTTTTCTATAAGGTCTACATGTACCCTTACTGTATGTTTGGTAGAGCTATTTATGTTTAGATCGAACGCTTTCACAAAGTTTGAGGTTTGGTGAAGAGAAAAAGAAGAAACTTTCCACTTTAGTAATACTTGAAAGTTTGAAGTGCGTTCCGAAATAAACTAAATCGGAGCACTTATCATATCAACATTATGAAGTTATCTTTCATTCAAGAATTTCTCTTTTCAAATATCTTAAACCATTTAAAACAACATCAAAAAGAATTAAATTTTTTGCTCGTGTTAATAATAAAAACAAGTTTTTATCTTGCAATATAAATTAAAGTAACTTATCCATAATCAGAAATTTAGGTTTTGCATTTTTAAATAACAAGTTTAATTTTAAAATTACTTATCACTGTCTTATTGATATATTAAACTCTAAAGATCTTCATAAAATCTAATATAGGTTTGATTATTAAAAGTTACTCTACAGTCTACAGGGTTGAATCCCTGCAACGGCTTGGAAGAAGTGTATTTGATGAAATTGTGAATTTCCTCTTCACAATGATGAATAAAATAGGAGACCCACTATAAGTATCGGGCAAGGCCAAGCACGGGTCATAATTAGCCCACCATGAACAGCCCACATGGTGTGGCATGGCACGACTCGTAATCAGCCCACCATTAACAGCCCGCATGGTGTGGCATGGCACGGCTCGTAATCAGCCCATCATGAACAGCCGGCACGGTGTGGCATGGCACGGCTCGTAGTCAGCCCAGCATGAAGAGCTAGCGAGGCACAGCACAAGACCAGACAAAAAGTTTGTAGAAACTTCTTGCAAGTATCAGTTGCAATGGAGAGCTCATCAGAAGAGGAGTTAATGGTAGTGGGTGCAGTTTGTGCGAAGGAGGAAAAGCATGGGCGAAAAGTGCCATTAACACGGTTGTTGGGCGTAAGAAATATTTAAGAATAGGGGGTAATATGGTGAATACTATCATCTTTTCCCAGATCTCTTAAAATTTGATACGATATTTTTCTTGTACTTTCGTACGTCACTAAATTTCTTACTATTCACAAACAACTTTACCTCCTCGTGATCACAGACGTAATGGCCATTCGAGGCAAACAGAATTAACTTTCGGGGAAACATTCAGGCTGTTCCTTTCGGGTGCCGTGTCGTGCCGGGTCGTGCCGTGCCATGCTGGCTGTTCGTAGTGGATAGCCTCCTTAAACAGCCGGTAGACTTGTTTGATGTATCTGTTCTATAATTATTAATGTAGTTTGTATGTTGTGGGCTGATATAATACATCCCAAAGAAAGCGCAATTTAATTAATTTTAATAATACTAGTAGTTAAATTGTAGCCTAAAATGAAATACTATGAACGAGATTAACTAGATTGATATGTTGTCTCTATGGTAGACTTAGGATACTGACATTAAATTATAATCTCATTCACCGGAATTAGTTAATTATTTTCTACCTACACCAGTTGGCACGACTATAAAAGCGTTAGTATCATATCTTTTGGTTTACCAGTGTTGAAAAGGTGTGTTCTAAGGGCTCTTACTAAATGTTTTCCTCTCTATATATCTAGTGTGAACATATAATAGGAGCACAGAAATGTTCTCCCAAATATATTTTCACATCTTCTTTGATTAGTTACCGATAGAGTTTCATATAATAATGATTATAAGTTTCATATTTAATGGTCGAGTGGTCTAGGTCATCACTATCACAATAAACTAGACTGCCGATTATGGAAAGACTAGGGTTTGAATCCCGTTCGGCTGTAGACCTACAAAGAGTGATATTTTTCCTAAATGTTTTTCCACATTCCACTCTGGCATATTCTGGTCCACTTCCTTCAAATTCAATCTTCCTCATCCTTTTCATATTTGAGTATATATGCGTACAACACAAATGGGTGCCAAAACAAATTTCTAAGAAAAAATAAGTCTAAGTTGAGTTAGGGTGGATTGTTTAGTTATAATCAACCAGGATTGTCATGAAAATGGAAAACCAAGGGAACCGGAAAAAGATCAGGGAATTTTTGAAATTCGAAAAATAAACGTAAAAAACACACAAAATAGCACTATTAAAACTAGTAAAAAATGTTGGTATATTCATGAATTTGGGGAATTTTAGTGCAAGCTTTAAATAAATGTTTGTATATATATATATATATAATTTTATATATGTATAAAGTATTTGTCTTAACCCCCTTTCCCCCAACCTGAAATATTGAGCTATATGACTCCCTCCATATATCCCCATCAAACACAAATCAATTTATTTTGAAAACAAATCACATTCCCTCACACAGTTCAATATTATGACAAATGATAGTTCATTCCTCTATACTACAATCAAAGCTATTTGTGAAAAAAAATCCTTTTAGAAAAATTGGAAAAACATCTTTCTTTTTTAATAATAAAATAAAGACCACCTTGTCAATAGTACCGTCTAACTTTCATAAGAAATTGTCTTATCTTTTTGCTATAAAAGCGACGACACATTCTTTAACGTAAAGTCATATGATCGATATTGGCTACTTTAGAGCGATATTATTATCCTTTTAATTTAATTTAATTTAATTTAGCTATTTAACGTGCACTTTCTAAAACGACTGATTATATCAAAACACGATTTATAAAATAACTTTAATATAGAATAGACACAACATCCAGTCCCCTGCTGTTAATTCATTACTGTCAAAGGGGAAGCCCACATTTCACCAATGATACATTTTTCATCCAAGCCAGGAATCAAATGTGGGACCCTTAGCTCAGTATACAGACAAACTACCAACTGAGCTAAGGGGGGGTGGACTGAGAAAGCTATTATAAATACCTATAAAATAGTAAAATATTATCAATATTGGCCACAAAAAATAGGTTTAAAGGTTCTGAAAGACTCTTCATGGGAGAATTGGACTGTAGCTATTTGGTTATGTTGATTTTTTCTAACTTGGTCGAATATTGTCTTAAAACAGAGTTGGTTTTGTCTGGGAACCTTGAATATGTGTATGCCCCCCATTTTGTGTGTTTCTATTTAACAAACATATGCATGACAAAAGTTCTAACGTAACCTAAGTAGGGGATCCATTATGTATCTTTCATGAACACGTTTTCATTTTATTGTTGTGGCCCAATGGAAAGTGAGCAACAGAAAAAAGGGAGGAGGGGAAGAAGGTGGAAACATTCACCTTAACGTTGTAGGGGCAGTTCGTAATAGGCTGTAAATGACACTTTACTTGTTTAATAAAAGGATTACAGAATAACGATTAAAACCGAGAACAAAAGATTGTGGATATATTTATGGATTATTTTAATGGAATACATTACTTCCCCACTAAGGCTCCTTTGACAAGAAAGAGATTTTCCCACAACGGGCTTTTGACGCGTGAATCTTTCCTCGGAGATAACATTGGTTAAAATAAGAGCGTTCACACATGGAGTGAAAAGATCGCGCGATAAAATTCCCGCACAAACGGTCCAAAACAGCCACTTGTATCTACGGTAAGATTATTTAACAGTCGGGGAAAATACCGCACATGATCCTTGAGATACGATGTCTCAACTACAAGCTTTCAGACGAGAGGGAATAACCACGCGACCAGTCTTCTTGTGGAGCTCTTTCATGATAGATCAGCTAAAGTAATCTTAAAGTTATTTGTTAATATTCTACAGAAACTATTGATTATATACCTGTATATATACACCTATAGCTTTTTTTTATATATATAAATATGGGTTCAGCCAGTCTGACAAGCGAGTGAGCGAGTGACTGAGCGACTGCGTGACCAAACTGGGGAGCGAGTGATTAGCAGATAGCTCTCAATAGTTGTTGACGAAGGAGGCAAAAGGTTTGAATCTTGGCTCTGTCAGTTTTTGACAAGTGATTTATTGTTTTGGTTTACCCATCCTTTATCCGCGCTAATGAAGATTCTTATTTGTAAAGGCCTACTTTGATTATAGTATTGAAGTATTTTAATATATCAGTTTCACATATATATATATATTTGTATGATTTATGATCTTACTAATTAATTTATGCCGTTATTAGCAAGTGTGCTAAACCTATCGATAATTATTTTTTTTAAAGTCAAATATGTCAAACTGAGAAGTTTCCCTAGATTTTTTTATTTTTATTTTTTACTCTGTGAAACAAAAGTATGTACGGTTCACGTCGTCAGCCATGGTGTATCCTTCACCCCGTCAACCGCACAACTGCACATGAATGGATGGGAAAATGGCGGGATTTTCCCAATCGTGTGAAAAGATCTTAAGAATTGTCCACGCAGATCCTTCTCGTGTGAAAGGGGCCTAAAATATAGACTAGTTTGTCGCCGTTTATCGGAGCATCTGCTTGAAAATCTAAAGTATCTAGCGTACATAATCTTAACATACCTTATACTCATTTACAGTAGACAAGACCCTTCCCCCCCGCAATATTTTCAAAATAAAATATAGCCTATGCTACTCGCTGATAATGTAGCTTTATATTGGTGTAAAAAAAAAAAAAAATCGGTCCAGCAATTTTAGAGTTTATCCATTACAAACAAAAAAACTAAAAATCAATTCTTTCCTCTTTATAATATTATAGTGTAGATTAGTCTAGCTTATCTTTGCATGACCTAATCAAATCAAGTAAATGAACACGTTTATTTTCTTATCTTTAAATATCGTAGCTGCATCTTAACATTTCGTCCATGTTACATGCTGTTTTAGTGTATATATTATTGCACTAAAGCAATGTTTACCAAACTATGGTACGAATACCTTCAGGGGTAAGCGAAGTCTCACTAAATTTTACAAGCCATTACATTTTGCTTTACTAACAATCACATTTTGTAATACTAAGTCACCCGCTTCGGTGTCCACACGGTCTAACTCGCTACTCTCACAGTAGACTATAATGTCAATAAAGGGGAGATCAAGGTTCGAATCTCGGTCAAGTGTAGTGAGGCTGGTTTTTCTCAAATTGTTTTCCGCACAAAATTCAGTTACACTTCCTCTAAATATAATCTTACTATTCCCTAAAACCAATAGTGTTATAGGTACATAAGTGTATGACCTGAACGGATAGTAAGACGCGGTGCTAAAAAAAATAGTAACTTGAATAAACAATTTAATACATAAATAACGTGATGTCATGTACTTTTTCATAAGCGATTATTTCCATCCGTCACGAATTTTTTTGGCTTACCAATAAAGCTTAATTACTATATATATTATATTACTATAAATACATATTATATATAATATGTATTTATAGTAATATAATATATAAAGCTTAATTACTATATATTATATTACTATATTATATATAATATTTATAGTAATTAAGCTTTATATATAGGCATATGAAGCTACTACAGAGCTAGCTAGCAGGTAGCGAGAAAATATATGATTTGAATTTAAAAAAAACTACCCAAGCCAGAAGCTGGAAACAGTAATGGATGTAAATATAACCTGATTTTGGTTGGAAGAACAGTAGAGAAAATCAAAACATATTTCTTTGCGGCCAACATTGATAATACTTTCTTATATTATTTGTGTTATTTGATAGGTATTGATAATATCTATCAAAAGTAACATCTGCAGATGACATGACTTTATGTAGAAATATATTAACATTGTTTTAGTAACTTTAGTAACTAACTTCTACTGTTCTTCCTACTAAAATCATAGTATGCATATAAAGACCATTTAGACTTTACATTTAGTAGTTGTTGTTTTTATTTATGAAGTGATGCAGGAATACGTAGATCATGGTTCTTAGAATGGTACGTGACTGGTGAAAATTAGGGAAACACCCCATTAAATATCTTATGTTAATGAATTATTAATTTTAACTTTAAACGGCCTCCATCAATGGTCACATGAAACAAACGTAAATCTCGTCTAGTATAGATGTTCGATGACAAAGAATGTCGTGTTTGAATTATAGCCCGGTATATTTAGGGTGTTGTTTTTACTAGATTGTTTTACACTCTGCTTTATTCAAGGCCACCAGGTACATTTAATCTCAATAATACCTTCCTCATACCTATATAATAAGTGTAAATCATAGATACAGGTGGTAAAACAGGGTGTAAAAAATAAAATTTCAGAGGGAAGAAATAGTAGTTTCTATTTGCAACTTTTTGAAATTAGTTAGTTTATAAAAGGTTTTTTATCGTCGCATCTTACTACGTATTGTATGACAATTACTCTAATAAGGGTAGGTATGAGGAAGGAAGCATTTTAGAGGTAATCTATATGCATTTACTTAGAAGGAGAGTGGGCAACTATTTAGGAAAAACCACCCTCAGTAGACCCGGTCGGCAGTCCAACCCCCATAACCTCAGCTTCACAGGCCGGTCTAAAAGAGATTGATGCCTTATATCATTCGACCACTGAAGTGGGTGATTAAATAATTACGTTAAACGCACTTGACTTACAATTAAATTAGTCTAGATATTTTGAAGTATAAAACTAGTTTTGAAACCAAAGTAGAAAGGATTTTATACACACGGGTATCATGAACGTTGACAGGTCAAATTGGAAGTAAAGTTGACAGCTTTCCCCTGTTTTGTTTGTGTCAATCAATGATGTAATTAACGTCCCCGACTTCCAAAACACGAGTGAACTAGACTTGGTTTAAAGTGTTCAGCTGCAAATGGGTTAGTAGCGCTACCATTGAGTTGAACAACTAAAATATTCAAAAGCCTTTAATTTAGAGAGGAAAAATAATAAGTGGCTTTCAGTATACTTTTCTTCTCGTTGAAGTGTTAAACCGACATTTTCAAGTACACATATTTTATCAGAACAAGATATATTAACTAACTTAACCTAGGACATTAGGCATAATACTACAAACCTAATAGTTAAGATATTTATAAATTGAGTAGAAAAATGAACCCGTATTCAACTATTAAACATATCTGACATCATCTGCGATTGAATCAAGTTCCTCGAAAAAAACAATGCGTGGTCTCTCCATTCTAACTACTTAGTCACAGATAAAGCGTGATCACTGATCAGTTATTCAAAATAATGTGATTTTACCTCAATATGTGTATTATTATAACTCTAAGCAAGCATTTGAATCATTTATATTGGCTTCTCTCTAAAATATCAGTATTAGAATAATTTTCACAACTACTTATGCCACATTAATTTTTATATAAACTAGCCTATAAAATTAATAGTTTTGTGAACAGTAGACCTCGTTTACTCACACAATTTCTCCTTAGCTTTGAGGTGGATGTATTTCCTTGATGATCAAGTTACACAGAAAACAAATGAAACTATAGCGATTAGTACATTACATTTTTAAAGAATAACCGTTGTTCACGTGGTTTAAGAAGTCAGTCTCGCAATTTATATCAAAATTTTTACAAATACATTCTAGATACTCGATCGATTGTTTATAATTTTAAATTCAAATCACTTGAGATGAGCTATTAATTTTAGATCCCCTTTAGCAGCTACCATATTGGATCTTATATCCAGATCGAAATAGTGCATAGGCCTACATACATTAATCGGCCTAGGTTCAAAGAATGTTCTTGCCAAATGTCGTTAATTGTGGTCAAGACTTAGAAACAAACTTAAAATTAGCAATATAAAAGTGAAAGGATATAATAACTGAAAAAAATTAATAAAAAGTTAAAAAAATTACTAACAGGTTGAAATTTAAATACTTTAATATTGAAAAAACACGTTAGGCTGTGCTTTCAACAGACATAAAATATGTGAGATAAAATTAAAAGAATTAAAAATATATCAATGGCATACAACAATAACTACCAAGTCAAATGGTGGCCATCGGTCAAAAAATACATATACAACATATTAAAATAATTAATATCAGAAAAAAAATTGGGAATAACACACAGTTAAAATTCAAACCTTGAAGATGATTAGATAAATGAAATCAAGCTCGTGAAAGTAGTGTCATTCAAGTTTCAAAAATTATGTTAAATAAGGTTTGGAACGTTATAAGCTATGATAAATAATCAGTGTTTAAGTATAGAATCGAAGTCTTAATCTTGTTCAGTCCCATTATTCCTTGGGCAGGTAATAAGCGTTTAAAAGAAAGCCGATTAAATTTTGGCCGACATGTTTTGGTACAATTATACCATAATCATGGCGCTGTAAAATTAAATTAAAGACTATTAGAAAAAATGATGGGAGTAGAAAGACTATAGCACATATTCTTAAACTTAAAATTAAACCGTGTGTTACTCATTGCATCGCTTAGAATACATCAACCTTTTAAATGTCGAGTAAGCATGGCTGCTGTGTCAAGAATAAAATTAAGGATATAAAAATTTTATAATTATATTTAGTATAAATATTTTAAATAAACTACTAATAGATTAGTAACAATATTATACTTTTTTTCCCTTAAAATTTATTTTATTTTTAGAACCGAAAAAATTCATTTTAAATTAAATGTAAGGTAATGCTAGCTACTTATCTATATATTTTATACTATTGAAACTAAATAAATATATAGTTCTCGGGAGAGATTTATTTATACGATGCATAAAAAAATCAACAAACTAATACTTTTTATTTATAGTATATATATATTATATATACTATATATAGTATACAAATAGTATATATGCTATATATAGTATACATATAGTATATATAGCATATATAGTACACATATAGTATATAGTATATATAGCATATATAGTACACATATAGTATATATAGCATATATATATGGCATATATATAGCATATATATAGTATATATATACTATAAATAAAAAGCATTAGTTTGTTGATTTTTTTATGTATTGTATAAATAAATCTCTCCCGAGAACTATATATTTATTTAGTTTCAATAGTATAAAATATATAGATAAGTAGCTAGAATTATCTTACATTTAATTTAAAATGCATTTTCTCTTGTTCTAAAAATAAAATTAATTTTAAGGAAAATAAGTATAATATACACTATATATACTATATATATATATACACTATAAATAAAAAGTATTAGTTTGTTGATTTATATATATATATATAGACTATAAATAAAAAGTATATAGTTTTGTTTGTATATATGTATATAAAGTAAGCTAAGCATTGCTAAAATGTGTATTGCCACAGCCAGATAGCCACACATCCATTTATAATTTAAGAGTTTTAATTATTTCAGTGAATAAATGAATGTGGGTAACATCTGTGGTGTCAATGGGCATAGCTGTTTTATATTTTGCTGCAAAATTGTAAGCATTAATTTAGTGGCTTCATGTTCATACGGGTCCAAAAAATTTTTAGGTGCAAAACAAAATAAAGAGTCGGGTGACTGAACCGTCACAGGTGTGTTCCAACCTTTTGTCAACCCCATTAATATTTAGAAATGTGAGTTGCTGTTAATATTGAAACATGAACTGAGCTTTTAATTAATTAATATATGTGTAGTAGTATAATTTTATACTTCTGTCGTGTAAAAGTGTGGCAAGCGATATTGGCAATTGTTTTAAATGGCCTTGTGTAAAATATTTTTCCAATAGCTTATCGAAACGTTCTTCCCTTTCAAACTGTACATTCCATATGTTAAAAAAAATAACGCACTCATATTAATATTTTTTTCAAAAGTTGGTTTTAAAAATAAGATATTATTTTAACCAAAAATATTTCATTTGTTTGGTTTTAACAGCAAATATGATTTTTAGCTCCATTTGGGATGTCCAGATATTTAATCAAATTAGATATGTATGATAAGGAATAATATGGGAATGTAGCCGAATTCGTGTGGGAGAAGAGTGGAAAACAATTTTTAGAAAAAAGCCTCAGTGCAGCCAGTTTTAAATCGAACCTCAGCCCCACACCACCAGTAGTAATATTGTGAGCCAATCAGATGAATTAGACCACCAGTGCGGATGGATTCAAAAATATAAATCTAGAAATAAATGTCAAGGAATAACTTTACAAATAACTTTAAAACCGTCAGTTTTCACCTCTGCTGCAGTGTAAGTCGAAATAGGTAGAGGAGAGGTTGAGGTTCAAATCTTGGCAAGGTGAAGGGAGGGAAGTAGGGGTGTTATCCAAGTGTGACTTATCATGGGGATTTATCCTGCGCTCTCTTCACTCCAATGTCGATGCATTTTCTCTAAGCTTTCCTCCCAATATTTATTCCTTTGATCAAGTAGCTAGTTACCTTGGTGTGGTTGAACATACTAGTTAAAAGAAGCTAGACAAAATCGAAGATTAAAGGAGGTTGCTCACACATGTTTTAAATAAGTTGACACATTCAAACAGTTGTGTGAGGTCAAAAAAAGAATTTATGGAGGCAATACTTTCTATTAATCAGTTTGTAATTTGTAAGCTGTTGTCTCGTTCTGCTGCAAGTATTAGTCTGAGTATATACAAAACAATAATCCTACGTTTTTATTTAGTACCGCGTCTTACTAACCGTTCGGGTTATATGAATATGGGTGACCTGGTGGTCTAGGGGTAAGGTGTCAGACTTCTGTGCTGGCGGCTGGGGCTCAATCCTCGGTCCCGGCACAGATTTATCCGATTTCCAAACCCTTCCTTCACCTCTGACAAGACATCTTGTGAATGTGAGGAATGCCAGGTCTCCACCGTGGTTCGGATTCCACGTTAAACTGTAGGTCCTCCATTTCATCTCACAATCACCCTACCATTGCACATTAACGTAAGTGCGTATAACCCGAACGGGTAGTAAGACGCAGTGCTAATAATAATAATAATAATATATGAATATGTACTAATTACGCTAATGGTATTTGAGGTAAGAAAGATTATATTTAGAGGAAGTGTAGTCACATTTGCTTGGCGGGATAGTGGAAAACAATTTTGGCTAATAAACCTCAGTACATCCGACCGAGATTAAAACCTCAATCTCCCCGTCATCGGCAATAAAGTCTGTGAGAGTTGCGCCTTCGACCATGAGGCCACCAAAGTTGGTCTAACCATTGTTCTTTTCAGATACAAAGCGTGCCAATATAATAAATTGAGAGAGATTGATAACAAAGTACTGAGATATTTAGGCCTAAGAGGAATCAAAAAAAGAAGAATGGGGGAAATTGATTAGTGAAGAACTTTACGGTTTGTATGCAACCCAAAACATACTAAGGATATTAAACGAGGCTGAGGTGGGGATTGTCAAATGGCGCGTATATGAGATGACAGGCATGTACACCAAGGTGAGTTAAGGAACTAAAGACCCTTTGGTAAACCATAACTTCGATGGGGAAAAATGTGTAAATAACAATATTTAGCACCGCGTCTTACTACCCGTTCGGGTTATACGCTTTTAAGTACTAATTACGCTAATGGATTAGGAATTGGGAAGGTTGAATTAAAGGAAGTGAACCCGCATTTGCGTGGAAGGAGAGTGGAAAACCATTTAGGAAAAACCACCCCCAGTTCACACGACCGAGATTCTAACCTCGATCTCCCCGTCCTCAGCAGTCGGGCTCAACACGACTAGCGCGTTAGCCAACTACGCCACCGAGGCGGGTATGTGTAAATAGATTTAAAGTATTGAAATGTCTCAAGACAGGGTTTAATGACCAGCTTACGTTCGGCAGACCAGGATATTTCGAGTTCCTTAAAGTCAGAGAGCTAGCTATCTAGTTAGTTGGTTAGTTATTTAGTTAGTTAATTAGCTGGAGAAAAAATTACTAGCCTAATTTTTTTAGGAAGGAATTTTTAGAAAATACAAATATGGTTTTTGCAACCAAAGTTAATAGCAATTTACTATTTTATTGATGTTATTCTATAGGTATAATATATATTAAAGATTACAATTGTAAATCACATGAATTGACGTAATAAAACATGAAAGTAACTTTTCTAGCTTCCGTATAAGTTTATCTCTTTGAAAAATAAATGATGACTTTGTACTAAGCTGCTCTGATTTTTTTTCAACCAACCATCAGCATCAGATCTTGCCTCCTCAATTCTTGAAAATTTCGTTACGCCCTTCCCCCCACCCCCCAAGTCTTTCCTGAAGTTAAGGAACTGACTATAATCAGATGGGGCAAAATCAGGTTAGTATACCGGGTGTCTGAGCACTTCAAAGCATAGATCCGCCAATTTCTCCCGTGTGATGGCTTATTTATGAGGAGAAGTATTGTCCTGAATAAAAAAGACTCTTCTTGGATGCTTTCAACAACGTTTGGAGATATGTTCCTGGTTTAATTACTCTAAATTGTTATTTAGTCATTTGCAATGATGGATGTACCCTTCTCCATGTAATCAACTACCAGATTCTGTCAACATCTCAGAAAACAAACTCCATTAACTTCCCTGCAAACTTTTGTGTCCCGAACTTCCTGTGATTGGGGTGAAATCACCATGTCACCATCCCTTTGATTATACTTTCGTCTCTGGATCATACATATAGATACAAGTTTCATTCATAGTAACAAGTCTTTAAAAAAAATCCCAAACCATCTTTCTTGAAACGCTCAAAAATGACCAGTGGAGCAACCTTTCGATCATGCTTTTGGTCAGCATTGAGGCAACCATTCGATCATGCTTTTGGTCAGCATTGAGGCAACCATTCGATCATACTTTTGGTCAGCATTGAGGCATTTGACTGAAAGCTTTCTAATCCTCAACATCTCATGGATGATTAATCCTATACGTTCCCGAAGTATTATTTAGGGTTCATGCTACCTTTTTAACGGATGTTCTTAGATCCTTCAATATTATGGAGTGAATGGGGCCCATATTTCCAGGAACAGTCACTTTCACTGATTTCCCAGGACGTTCTTCGTCTTCCATGCGGAAATGTCCTTTCCTAAACCGAACAACCCAGTTCTTGACTGTAGAATAGGAAGGACACTGGTCTATCTTTCCTTTTTATAAAAGATGTTTCAACACCACGTAGTATTCTTTTGTCGTGAAATCTCAATTGTTTGGGTTCATTTTCACTTCAAACTTTAAAAAAATAAAGGAATGTATTAAATAAAAATTTGAAATTCTTATGATAAGCATTGGGGAAAAATGAAGATTAATTTAATATAAGAATTTTAGAGCTCAGATGATTAGTTAAAAAGGGAAAACCCAAGATTTATCAACCCCTTTACGTAGCACTTTACTAATTTCTTGGTTTTATTGCATAGGTACAGTATAAATACAAATTACCAGCTGCAGATCAAATAATTTGACGTATGAATAAGTAAAAGTTGATCTATTAACTTTTCTATCTGTCAGATAAATTTATCTCTATGAGAACTAGACGATGACTCTGACGATGTCAGCTCGTGAAAAGCCTGTATTAAAAATTCCAGATATGTGCACTCGGAGGTGTTTACCCTTCTGAGATAGTCTTCCTGTCATCTCTCCAGGCGAGCTCTGATGTATCTCCTCGATGTCAGCGCTTCTTAAATGCTTTCCTTCAGATTTAGTCAGGGTGCACTGCGGCGTGGACAACCCTCTTGTCATATCTGAACCCTAGACCTCTCGCATCACTTCTCCTGCCATTACTATCACTACGACTGTGTAACACGTGTGTATTATTACTATTATTATTAATAATATATTATCGTGCAAATGCATGCAGAAGGTTACCCCCGTGTACTAATTACCAACTGAAAATGCCCGCAGGCTATCAGTCCCTATGTTTTGTGGCACGTGTAAATACTGAACAGCCAGAATATTTGGCGTGGGTGATGCCTGAGGGGGGTTGCGCATGGCTCACAAGAGCTGGGAGCAACAACCATCTATCGCCATGGGCTGGAGCTATAACGTACTAACTACCATAAATACGTCCTTGGGATATTTGATGGCGGCTATAAGTGTTTTTAATTAGGTTTTTTTAGCATTTAGCATTGGAGCTATACGCACATGTATTCATTACATTCAAGGGTAAGGGATTAGCGAGGTTTAATTTAGAAGAAGTGTGCCCACATTTGCGTGGAAGAAGAGTGTAAAACCATTTAGGAAAACTACCCTCAGTACATCGACCGGTATTCAAACCACAATCTCCCCATCATCGGCACTTTAGTCTACCGTGAGAGTAGCGCGATTTACCATGTGACCACTGAAGCTCGTCTTATATTACTAGGCAAGCGGTTAACGTGCCTTGCTTTAGACTGAGAGTTCCGGGGTTTGTCCTTAAACGTACTCAGCGGGGATGTACTTTATATCCCCCCTTCCCCCTCAAAAAGCTTCTTACTCATCATAAAGTTAATTTTCGTTCAATTTATTCCTTCTGATCCTAAGTCCTTAATTTTGTATTTTTCAAGTCGCTGATAGATCGTTTCGTAATTTTAGGGTAAGGATAAGATAAAACAAAAATGAAACTATAGGATTTATTAATGACAGTTGAATACTTTTTTTTTCTCTGGGTATTAAAATAATACACTATTCATTCCATATCGGGTGCGAAGAACTTAAAAAATAGCTTAAAAACCAGGATTCAAGACAAATAAAAGCATCGCCTCTTATCGGGACGATGAATTACCTTACAACGAGCAAGACATAAAATACAATGAGCTTGGCCCATCTCTTATTGAGTGAGGACAGAAATAATACGAGACGCTAACCCTTCCCCCTCCCTCACAACACTTTTCCCCCTTTTCCCACCACCCCTTTATCCCTTTTCCCCCACCCGCTTCCCCTAAAGGAGGGAGACTATTATAACTCTCATGTAGGTTAAACATAATTGAAATGCTGGTGCCATAATTATGTATTAGTGATGGTATAGTGAGGCATATATTATTTCCACGACCGTAGATAATTAGTGTACTGCAGTGTATTTTAACTGATTATGTTTAGATTCATTCCACGTTGATGAAAATAAACAGTGGTTTAAATGTCAACCGTTTGTATAGTACCATTGTGGCTTAGTGGTTAGAGGATACGAGTGTAAGTACAGGAGCCCCAAGTTCGATTCTAGGGGATGATAATGAAATTATTGTTCAGACATAGGGGTTTCCTATTTAGTTATATAAAGACCTTTGATTCTATAGTTTGGTGTGTGGGTCTAGTCAGACAAAAAAAATGTAAATAATAAAAATTGAGTTGCTGACAATCTATAAAAGTCACTAATTTATCTATATTTTAAATATGTAACAATTGGCATCTTCTTGTAAAATTGTCGTAACAAATTAATAAACACATAATCTACCCACCAAGATTTGCACGCGTCACCTTAAACTAAATGTTGTATGGGGCTGATAATAAATACAAGGCGGTAACTTCCAATCAGTTAAACAAACCATAAATACATTAGTTACTTGTCATTGATTCTTAATTAATTGATTAATTATTAACAATAATGAAACATATATTTAAAACTCATCCTACTCTAAGATTGTAATGGATATAAAATACTTAATATAGTAAGCCTCCCTCTAAGCCAGTGCTCAAGTGGTTTAAGGTGTCATATTCTCAAAAGATTGCACTGCCTTTGACGGGAAGGTTAAGTTTAGAATCATTTTCTGAATTCGCTAGGGAGGGGGTGGGGGGTTCTCATATGATTTGTCCATGTGGTTTTATAATCCCCTCCT
Source organism: Timema shepardi (assembly GCA_902151425.1). Classification (NCBI taxonomy): domain Eukaryota; kingdom Metazoa; phylum Arthropoda; class Insecta; order Phasmatodea; family Timematidae; genus Timema; species Timema shepardi. The sequence continues at coordinate 129,916 of CABFVX010001010.1, read as the reverse complement.
CGTGCTAAGGTGGGTGCACTTTATCTACCTGTACCTATTATATTACGCCTTTAACAATCATGGAGTTAAACATTAGATTTTAAAATAGTAGTGGAACTTGGAATGTAGTTCTAGTGTTTCAAGGCCTGTTTCAATTTGAAATATTTTTATGTGATGCCTTTTTTAAACATCCAAAAATGTTTTACTCATTTCAGATGAATTAAATGTAATTTAAAAATTATATCGGTGCATAGAGAATCGAGCATAGAACCTTCAGCTAAGCACGCCAATGTTCCTTGCCACTTATATACCTAAAGGTCATCCAATTCTTAGGGTAGTTATCCAACTTCAGGCTTTACTCATTTAATGCGCTATGCCGTAACAGGGCAGTAACATATTGATTATATAGGGTATTATTCAGAATAAGATTAGTTGCAACCTATTTAATCGAAATAGAATTAAATCGGTTCGCTTTATTTCTTAATAAAAAGCAAATTAATGCACACATATTTTTAGATTTCAGAATAAAATATTCCTGGTTCAATTATTTATTTAAACGGTCTTGTCACCAAAAAAAAAAATTATATGTCTGAACTTAAATCCCGGTTTGGTGTGATAAGATTGTTTTATCCTAAAGGGTTTCCCACCCTCCCTCCACACAAATGCATGTACATTTCCTCTAGAAGTCTACTTTCCACGCTAACGTGATAGTTTTTTTTAAGGTTTATCACTCCCCCTCCAATCAAACAAGGATACATTTCTTATATAATTCTGCGTTCTTCATTCCATGAGATAGGGATGAGGAAGGTATATTTTTAGAGGAAATTTGACCCTATTTGCGTGCGGGAAGAGCTATAAGCCACTCAGAAATATATACACTCTCATACACACAGCTAGGATTCAAACCCCGGTAAGCCGTCACTGACAAGAGAGTCCAACATGAGAGCGTTCCGTTAGATATACCATGAGATGCGAGTCACTCCTAATATAGTCCTGTTAGCTTTGTCAATTGTAACCAAATGCTCAATGCTTGTTTACTCTATTGCTTTGGGAATTCGAAAGTTCACTGCCGCACTTTCAAAAGTAATCCACGTATTCCTATCTTGAGATAGTTGTATCCATTCCACCTCATTACACCCTATCTTTTTTTCAGGACCATTTTAATTTTACTCTCCAAACTGCGTCTAGGTCTTCTCAATGAGTCTGCCAGTCAATTCACTGAACAAGGTTATAGATTCTTCCATTCGCGCTATATATCCTGTCCACCGTAATCTACTAGAATTGATTATCCTAACAATGTTTTGTTATGAGTTTAGGGTAAGTAACTCATCATTATATAACCTCCTCCCCTCTCCAATAGTCTAATCCCTTTTTGGGTCAAATATCTTCCTAAGCGCCTTGTTTTCTAACACCCTAAAAAAAAAATTTGTCACTCAAGGCAAGAGTCCACTTTTTTTTAATGATTCTCCACTCTACTTCCAGGAAAATGCTGATTACATTACCCCTAAATACAACCTTCTTCATATATAACATAAAATAATATAACCCAAACCGGTACAAAAACGTGATGCTAAGAAAAAAGGGGGAAAAAAACTATATGATGACGTGCGTGGGCTGATCCTAAACTAAGGAACATAAAAAATAATGAACTTATTATAACTACTTAGGGATACTTGCATGGGTGCACCTTGGACGTTAGTTCTTAATTTTATATATATTGCGAGCCTGACGCCATATACTGTATAACTATTGGTGCAATTAACTTCAAAACAAATAAACCTAAAATGCTTTAAACTTTAAATACACACTAAGGGAAAAAATCAGAGTTCAAATGATCCGTTGTTTTTTTAACTTTTACTTATTTTATCACGAATCTGAAGATATCGCATGATCACCAGTTTGTGATTCTAAAAAGTTTGCCAATATTGTTTGCTATTAGTATATTCTGTTTAGTTAAGTAGTGATTCGTTTTATAACGGTGCAAAGCCAGGCAATTTCAGCTAGTGTGTATTAAAATTTTGGGTCGATACTCATTTTAGTACAAAATTGACACAAAGGAAAAAATAAAACTTACCGTTAAAACAAATTTTTTTGCCAGTTATCCAACATTACATTAAATTATTTTATTTATCTTAACTTCCAAACTATAAAATTACTCTCACACAGACCAAAAAAAATAGTATTTTGACTTCACTTCTAGCTTCCCCTATATGTTTTAGTCATGTTTGTGTCTTACGTGGTTGCATAACTCCAATACGGCTTCAGGGGTTATACACCCGACTCTTGCAACAACTCCACGGCTCAAAGCAAGCCGCGCAAGTCTGTGTGTGTGTTTGCTCCTATGTAAAGAGATTGCGAGCATTCTTAACAACATTCTAGCTGAAATTATCTCGTAAGCTTAACCCCCCCCCCCCTTTTCCTCCACCACCCCCACCATTTTCTCTTCCTAAACTTTACACATAAACAACAGTGTGTAAGGAAGGGGTGGAGGGGGATAAAGTTAGAGTAAGTATCGTAACATATTCCACGCATTAAAAGTAGGAAAGATGTAGAACATTCGTAGAAGCCAAGTTTTAAGTTTGAAATTACGTCCATTGCGAGTATTACTGAACTTAGGAAGAGTTTTTATGTGTTTTTCTATTTTATATATTTGAATAATAATTCTCCACTGTTGAAGAGTTAAATAGAACATGTTTGTGAAATAATTCACTTTATAGCCAAGCTAATAACAAAATGTAACGAATAAATCAATTATGTAAAATTAATTAATAAACACAAACAGAATATTCCCCCTTACCCCCATCCCACCACCTTATGAATACATTGTATAAATAGGGAAAAAATACATTTTTAAGATTGTAAGTTTATTGCCCTTGTTAAAACCTGACCACAACATAAGTAAATAAATAGATAAATCAAATTTTAAAATCATAATGCTTCTTAAATTAAATTTTAAAAAATCGTACGTTATTGTTAAAATCATCTATAAAGACATGGTAGTGATTTTGCAGTGTTTTAGCAAAACTTTTTTCTTTGCCCAAACAAATAAAATATTGTTCAAGTATAAACATAAAGTTCAATTTCTTCACAATTTGTTAGAACAGTTCTTGAATATCTGCCATAGTTGTCTTAGAATTTAATGAGTTTACAAAAAAAAACAATGCCAATAAATGCCAATATGCCCATGATAGATATTCGACAATTTGTTGATATCACTATGGGAATAAAATTAAATTTAATGTTTCTACTGTAATAATATTTTATTTATCTTGACTAAAAAAGATCTAATTATAAACAAAAACTCCAGAAATACTTCCTTTAATTCGCGTTCCCTACAGTGCTACCTTAAAATAAATTAATCCTATCAAGTTAAAATGGCTTTTTAAGTAATAAAGTAAAATTTAAAAAACATGGAATGACTTAAACGTTTTTATTAATATTGGATTGTTAATTTATGTCTAACTAATAATATCAATTCAATCACATCAGTGCGTGCAGGGCCTAAAGCCCTCGTTCTTGCAATAGAGTGGACCACAGGTATCGGGTTTGGAATAATATGAGTATTTTTCCCAGATGGTTCTTTACTAGCCCTCCACTCATATTCGGGTACATTTCCTATAAATTCAACCTTCCTCAAACCTACCCCATAAGTATAAATGTGTGGCTATCCCGAACGGGTAAAAAAATACGGTTCACACAAAAAAAATATTCGAATACCACTTTACGGGAAGAAATACAGGTAATTCAAAAGCCATCAATGTTTCACTTCTACCAGGATTCAAAGTTGTAATATTTAGATAAGTGGGCAGGTAAGTTATCAACCTGATATAAAGTGTTGGTGCATGCATAATTATTATACACTATTGTAAATATATCGACTACTTTAATACACAGAATGATTAGGTATTGCAGCCTGTCCACGTAACTCAGTGATTATAGTGGTCCTCCACAGGCTTAAGGCAGTTCAGTGCTGTTTTGAGCTGATTAATACATTTACTATGCGTATGCGTATTAATCTTATCATCCTGTTATTAAATATATAGGGGCTAATTGCACGTACTGTCACAGGCTTATCCTTTTCATAATAATCGCTCGATATACGTAAAATAATGTAGGAAATTTTAAGTGTTCACAGACAAATGAAATTAGGGATATTTTATTAAAATAATGTAAAAAGGTGTGTTTTTTAATGACACGTGTGTAACGTTTTCATTGGCAGAAGAACATTCAGTGCGCCTGGATGGGGTTTAAGTATTGACCTTCCAGGCTAAATTCAAGCATACTTGCTACCGCTGAATTGACTTTGCCTTTGAAGAAATAAATAGAAGTCACAATCACACAAAAAGTTTTATATTGTGTATTATAGCTTTGAAGAAAATTTTCTAAGGTAGGTTTTCAGTAAACTACATCTAAGTATGTGCTCCTCATAAAAACTATTATTATTATTTTAGTACCACGTCTTACTTACCCGTTCGGGTTATACGCACTTACGCTGATGTGTAATGATAGGGTGATTGTGAGATGAAATGGAGGACCTACAGTTTAACGTGGACCCGAACCATGGTGGAGGCCTGGCATTCCCCACATTCACAAGATGTCTTGTCAGAGGTGACTAAAGGGTTTGGTAATAAGATAAATCTATGCCAGGACCGAGGATTGAACCCAGGCCGCCAGCACAGAAGTCTGACACCTTACCTCTAGACCGCCAGGTCACCTATAACAAGTCATAAAAACTAACACATCATCTTGTTAATCATATCGAACACTTTTTATATCTAGATTTTAAACCAAATTGTTGAGATTATTTTAACAAATGCCGAATTTTCAAAAATAAGTTATTTGTATACTATCCTAAATGTATTTTAATCTGTAAGGATGAAATTTGTATTCTAATTTATCATGAAAAACTATTCCCAGATACCCATTATAAACATAATTTTCAAAGCCAATTACAGTACAAAAGTCAAAAGCGTTGAGAGCAAATTTTTCTAGAGATATTCATTTTATATTGACTTACTATGTCTCTGGATATATGACAATCAATTTTAAGGAAGAAGGGCAGCTAAAATGTGTGTGTGGCCATTGAATATTAAAATTAAGATTTAATATATTTCTACATTTCTAATATTTTACACATACACACACCCTAGTATCAATTTTAGCCAAAGTTTTGTATGCTTTCATTTTAAATTTTAGCTTATAATAATAATAATAACAAAAAAGCCTAATATTCCAGACATGATGAACAACATAATAATACAATAAGTGTATAACTTACTTGACATTTTACTATGTAAATAAATAATTTAATTAATGATTATAATTAATGTTTACATTTTATACAATCAAGTTATTTAAATATGAATAATGTAGGTAGAACAATTTGTGAATTAAAGCTGGGTGTTTGACCTAATTTATAAACGAACCTAAAGACAAATTAATTATAAATTGATCGACTGTATAAATTCAATATAACATATAGTCAACTCTGGTTATAATGAACCTCTCCGGACTCAATATGTCCGAAGTTCACTAAAACAGATTTTTTTTATCTTAAAGTAGTGGGTTAGTGACAAACAAAATAAGAGTTCAAATAAAATTGCTCTTTATTGAAATCTATTACCTAATCTTATAAAATTGGTTGTATGCGGTTTACTGTATACTGCTTGGATTAATATTTTTCCAGATCTATCTCTAGCGTTTGTACTTTTTCCACCCTTCTACTGTCTACTAACTATAACTAAACTGAATATAAAAGTTTAGTTTTGTTTTAGTTTTCCTCTAGAAGAAATGGATTAGTGAAACAATTATTTAATGGCCACACTGCACTCACTGCTCTGTAACTCCTGTTGTCATAATACAACTCAGGGTGACCTGATGGTCTAGGGGTAAGGTGTCGGACTTCTGTGCTGGGGGTCCGGGGTTCACTCCTTGGTCCCGGCAAAGATTTATCTGATTCCCAAACCCTTCCTTCACCTCTGACAAGACGTGTATTAATCACAACTTGTGAATGTGGTGAATGCCAAGCCTCCACCGTGGTTCGGATTCCACGTTAAACTGTAGGTCCCCCATTTAATCTCATAATCACCCTACCATTACACATTAGCGTAAATGCGTATAAATAAACGGGTAGTAAAACGTGGTGCTAATAATAATAATAATAATAATAAACTCAGATGACTGTCTTCCTTTCGTATTTTATCAAGCTTTGTGCCACCTAAACAAGAAATATGGTAGAGAATCTGTGTCTTTAAGTTTAAACAACCAAAAAGGTTGTTTTTTTAATAATGATTATGTTAGAATGGCATTTCTTATTGAAAGTTTTAATTTTTCTTTTCCCTAAAACCGAAGTTGAAGGTTAATTTTAAACGTATTTTTTTAACACACTTGTGGGTTGGGACCAATGAATTAGGTTCACTCTAGCTGTATGTTCACTACAACCGAGTTCACTAAAATCAGAGTTGACTGTATAATATAAAATACATTATATGATAAAATACACCATATGTTGCCCAATACATGTATCAACAAATTCTCTAAGAGCTTCAATTGTATTAAAGCTACATTCTTATTGAAATTAAATATTCAAAAATCATTATTAAAATACGTTTTATTTGAAATAATTTAATCTAATAGTGTTTAACAAGAGAGAACCTACACCAAAAGTATCGTGGTGTAGAGCATTAAGTTCACTTGGACGAACACTGTTAACCAGATAGTAGGAGGACAAAACCCGATTAAATGCATTAACGGGGATAGTTTCAGTGTTATTTTCTCATAATTCTCTATTATAGCGGATTCATTTCCTCTCATCTATACTCCTAACAAAAAATGTATACTACCAAACCTTTTTAAAGTTTGTATAGGTATTAATGTACTTTGAGGGAGGAGGAGGGCGGAGGGTTTTCTGCTTTCATCAGACTTATATTATGGATCTGTGCAGATTAATTTTTCTTATTTATTATGACTATGTGACTCTGAATTGAGTAGTAAAAGAGCTATTTTTGACAAAAAAAATCGTAATAAATAGATAAATATTTATTTTAACTAAATAAACTCTAAATGCTAGTAAAGGTAAGATCGGGTTTCGATTACTGACCAGGTGTACAGAGGTGTTTTTGCCTAAGTGGTTTCCTACCCTCACTATATGAGCACCCTAATAAATACCCTCTCAATTATATCTTTCTTATACGTATCCCATTTGTATTAGAGGTATTGAGGCGTGAAAACATGATAACATGATAATAAATCCTTTAGTATTAATTTTTAACCCAAAAGGTTTGGTTTACATCTTTCGCTGCTGTAATCTTTTCTGTTTAACTTCCGAGTTCGTGACCTGTCTTGATAAATGTGGACAGCATGGAATTGATATGAAACTCAATACTTGGAGACCAGTAAGGCTATAGTTGAGGATTGCCCCGAACTCTATACCTCACTAGTCTTCTTCTCAACTATTCCTTTACAGTCCCCGTGACCCTCACCCCTTCTTTACCCTCAAAAACAAATAATCCCCTGAGCCTCTCCAGTTTCACTCACCTAACTTATATTCACTAATTACTTTGGAGCCGGTAGGCTTTTGTCCGGAGAACCAACTTTCTACCTTTACTTACAGCGTCTAAAGGCTACTTGGTGTATTCGTTAGAGCGTAGAAGAGAAGGGGTGAAGTCTTTTACATATTATAGAGCTCCTCGGAACAAAGGTATAAATCTCTTCTACTTATTTTTGATAACTCCTTAATTCTAAAATAGTATCACAAATTTATATTTTTTAAATATTATGTGTACAACGTCTTACTATACGTCCAGAATATTTACACATTTATAATAATTGAGAAGTGATGAGGAAGGTAAAATTTAAAAAAATATATATACCCAAATTGTATTTGAGAAAAAATGGTATATTATTTATTACAAAAAAATTTTCAGTTCACCCAGCCGGGATTAAATTTCCAACCTACGTGTCATTCATTGTCAAACCCCACCAAACAAGAATGACGCCTTAGTCCGCATGACTACATATGCGGATTTAAATATATGCCTTATTTTCTTACGAATGGACGTTTTAAATATATTTTAGGAAAATCCAACTTTTGTTTGCGTTTAAATTTAATTGAAAACATTACTATAGTATTGGTGTTATTCATAGGTATTGATTATATATATCAAAAGTGACAATTGCATATCACATTGCTTGACGTATGAATACTTTAAAGTAGATTTACTGAATTTCTATATCTGTCAAATATATATAATAGTAATAAAACTGAGGTATATAGTCATAATTGGTTTGGAATACATGCTGTTCACAAAAATAATTCAAGTGTGCTTTTACGTTCTTGATGATGCGATTGGCATTAATTTATGTAATTATATTCGGTGTGATATTTTATAAATTTAAAAAATCCAATGTTATTTTAATATATATTTTCATGAGGTTTAAGCTATTTTAAATAACCTACATGTCACATATGTTATAAAGATATTTCATATTATATATTTATATGAATAAATTATTAAAAATCTTACGTAATGAATTTTTTTTTTGTTTCAAATGTTTCCGAATATTGTATTAACTCTAATTACTAGAAACCACCTCAGTGGTTGAATGGTCTAAGGTATGACTCTTGTGAAAGAAGAGCCTTTTGATGAAGAGGAGATCAGGGTTTGAATCCCGTTATGGTCTAATGAAGGTGATTTTCCCTAAATGGTTTTCCACACAAACACGGATATATTGCCCATAAAATGCTTCCTTCCTCATCCCTATTCCGTTAGAGTAATTTATCAAATGTGCGTATAACCTACACAGGTAGTAATACGTGATGAAAAAAAACTATACTTACTAACAATGGTCCAATGAAATACACACCATTTAAACTATAGAACAAAGGACAAGGTTATGTTTATGTTGAAATATCTTTTAATCAAACATGTGAGAAAGTACCAACCATGTACCGCTAATTTCCTGAACTATTTTTTTTCTCTCACCCCAAATCCTTGTAGATTATATACGTGTGATGTAGGTCAACTTTCCTGATAAGCTTGGTATGTATGGACTGGTAGCCATGAAGATGACAACACCATTGTAAATCATTTTTAATCGTGTTTAATGAAACAAACCACACAATATTCAAAAAATACTCTGCTGTGAGAAATTGTGAATTAAAGTTTAAGTCAAAGAGCGCATATTTACTTCATTAAATTGTATTTATGATATAATTATTTAACGGATTTTTAATATATTATATCTTTAGGTAAATTGTAAGGATAGACAATTATGTTTACAGTTCAATTTTAAAAGTAGAGCTATACAATTTATTAGAACTGCTTTTACGTATTAATACGTCAAGTCATGGGATCTGTAGAAGTCACTTTTCATAAATATTACTAGCCAACAGTTTGACACGTTCTTAGCATGGGTAGGTCACAACGAAACTATATCAAGTTAGGACGCTCAACAGCCAGCTGCCAACGTTTGTATGGTTGCGATCCTTGCACAATCCTGAGAAATTTATGGCAATCACAAATAATTTATAATAATTAATCAATTAAAATAAATTAAATCTTTGAAGAAAAATGTTACTTAGTTTAGAACATTACGTTTGACAGCGCAATTTTATCTAATCACAATCAAGAGAAACGAAGTAATAGACATTTTTACAGAAACACGTTGGGGAAAAAAAGCATCACAGCTCACCAAAAAACATGTGTGAAATAATAATATACTCTTTGGTGACCTGGCGGTCTAGGGGTAAGGTGTCAGACTTCTATGCTGGCGGCCGGGGTTCAATCCTCGGTCCCGGCAAAGATTTATCTGATNGGCCGGGGTTCAATCCTCGGTCCCGGCAAAGATTTATCTGATTACCAAACCCTTCCTTCACCTCTGACAAGACATCTTGTGAATGTGAGGAATGCCAGGCCTCCACCGTGGTTCGGATTCCACGTTAAACTGTAGGTCCTTCATTTCATCTCACAATCACCCTACCATTACACATTAGCGTAAGTGCGTACAACCTGAACGGGTAGTAAGACGCAGAGCTAATAATAATAATAATAATAATAATAATATACTATTTTAAAAAAACATATTGATTAATAAACATCATGGTTTCCCAAAGAAAATCACAATTCACTGCACTATGCCACTAGAATCTTACAGTCCTTAGGATTATTTGAAATTTCATCACACACTTTGAACAACTCACGCTATTTGGCAAGTAGTGTCATGATCTCACACCTAAGCATTTCACTTGTGATCCAATCTACGCCCACATCTTTTCCATTTTTTAACACTTTCATAGCCTTTAACACAACAATTACAATAAACCCATTACTAGAGCCAATCCAACCGCCTTTCGTAGTATATGTCTAAGTGGCATAAATTGTAAATTAAATTAAGTTATGGTGAGTGACCTCTGATATAAGAGAAAAGAAAGGAAGGGAGAGTTTAAGAGAATGGAATTTTGCCAAGGCCATATAAGGGCATCTTCTTTTTTTTTTCAAAATTATGGAAAGGTGTTTCCTTTTTAACTATGGTGACTCTCGATTAAATATATCTACAGACTATGTCAAAGGGTTTATATTAAATTGAGTTCCTCTTGAATTTAAATCTAGGCCATATTGGAACTGTAAAGCTAGATTCCCACGCCCACCGAAAATTGAGAGCATGATCTGCTTCAATGGTGCAGCAATTCATAAGCTTGAAGAGATATATTTTGACCCATAATTCTTATCAACCCAAACTTAAAACACCTGGTTATTAATATATTTAATTTTCTAGTGGATAAACTGATATTTTAGAATATTGTCAGGATGGCTATTTTCTAGCTATATGTTATGCAGTGAAACAAATAAACACAAAACGAAAAAAAAAACTTTTCACTTTAATAGTTATTTTAAAATATTTCCCAGCAGTAGACGTAACTGTGTGCTTTGCTTGTGGTTTACTTTGAAGGTGCATGCACCTATTGAGTCGGTTCATTTAGACGACGCATGCGCACTGATTCAGTAGGCTTGTTTTGAAATTCAATTGGTTCTTCCTCGCCCATCTAATGTAGAAGTGCGGCCAAAGTTATAACGGTCTCTACTATTTCAGAGGGACCTACGCATTTCGCGTTGATCTCTTGTGATTGGTTCAAAGTTTGTCGCGTGACCACACTTTAGCTCTGCTCTGGTTTTTCGCCGAATGTTTGAATCCACAGTGAGTGCAATGTTTTTTTTTGTAGAACTCCAAAATTATATTGGCTTTGGAGAAAAAAACAAAAAATCAAAAATACTAAGAGGGGATAGTTGGTTTAACCCACATAACACTTCCTCCCCTCCTGGCGTGGCTTGTAATGTTGAGCAGGGGGTTAGAGAGCGTAAAGGGCGGTATCTTCTTGATATTTATCTAGGTCCGCCAATAAATGGGTGAAGAAGAGGTGTTTGTATATCAGTACACTTGTAGAGGAGAAGGGAGAGTTTTAATTACAACTTCCCCCTGCTCCCAAGGTATTCTACCGGTTGAAGTATGATAATCCCGTGGGACCGGTGCAGTTTCATAGATTTCCTCGACCCACACACACAGAGGAGCGTGATGTATCGGAAATACATTAAGGGGGAGGCGGTTCGTTACTAGACGCACGGTGTGATTAATTAAAGCTTGCTGAGCGATGCTCTAAGAGTGACCGCAACATTCCGTCCCGTGTGCAGTGACACCAACTTTACATTGGTGTCACCTAGATATGTAGACAAGAATAGGCCACGTGAAGCTATACGAATCTAGCATTTGTGTCAATGAACATGTAGACGAGAATAGGCCACGTGAAGCTATACAAATCTAGCATTTGTGTCAATGAACATGTAGACGAGAATAGGCCACGTGAAGCTATACCAATCTAGCATTTGTGTCAATGGGTATGTAGACGAGAATAGGCCACGTGAAGCTATACCAATCTAGCATTTGTGTCAATGGGTATGTAGACGAGAATAGGCCACGTGAAGCTATACCAATCTAGCATTTGTGTCAATGGGTATGTAGACGAGAATAGGCCACGTGAAGCTATACCAATCTAGCATTTGTGTCAATGGGTATGTAGACGAGAATAGGCCACGTGAAGCTATACCAATCTAGCATTTGTGTCAATGGGTATGTAGACGAGAATAGGCCACGTGAAGCTATACCAATCTAGCATTTGTGTCAATGGGTATGTAGACGAGAATAGGCCACGTGAAGCTATACCAATCTAGCATTTGTGTCAATGGGTATGTAGACGAGAATAGGCCACGTGAAGCTATACCAATCTAGCATTTGTGTCAATGGGTATGTAGACGAGAATAGGCCACGTGAAGCTATACCAATCTAGCATTTGTGTCAATGGGTATGTAGACGAGAATAGGCCACGTGAAGCTATACCAATCTAGCATTTGTGTCAATGGGTATGTAGACGAGAATAGGCCACGTGAAGCTATACCAATCTAGCATTTGTGTCAATGGGTATGTAGACGAGAATAGGCCACGTGAAGCTATACCAATCTAGCATTTGTGTCAATGGGTATGTAGACGAGAATAGGCCACGTGAAGCTATACCAATCTAGCATTTGTGTCAATGGGTATGTAGACGAGAATAGGCCACGTGAAGCTATACCAATCTAGCATTTGTGTCAATGGGTATGTAGACGAGAATAGGCCACGTGAAGCTATACCAATCTAGCATTTGTGTCAATGGGTATGTAGACGAGAATAGGCCACGTGAAGCTATACCAATCTAGCATTTGTGTCAATGGGTATGTAGACGAGAATAGGCCACGTGAAGCTATACCAATCTAGCATTTGTGTCAATGGGTATGTAGACGAGAATAGGCCACGTGAAGTGATACCAGGTTCACATTGATTTCACACGGATATGTAGACGAATATAGGTCGCAATCAGTAACGTCAACTCTACATTTGTGTCTGCAGGGCCATGTAGGCCTTTAATGTAATAGTCCCCATGCAGTGATGTTTAAGAAAGAGAAAGTTGTCCTAAATTGTTGTTTTTATAACTTACTAGGAAAGAGAATTAAGTGATTTTAACAAAAGTGTAGGCTACTTTACTGTATTTAATATTTTGTTCAACTTTAACAGGCTATTAAGAGATTCATTAAATCAACTATCAAATTGGACGAAGTAATGCTACTAAATATGACCTTAAAAACGGTACATATTATGAACATTAATAATAAGAATCATATTTAGGACATATTTATTTATCTGAGCTATTTAACGTACACTTTCTGAACTGACTTATTATATGAGTACATGAGAATTTCTATGAGCTAGAGCAAAAGAGCCTAAACAATTTTCCGAGAAAGTTGTTTTCGAATATTTACCAGGGTTCATTTAAGTTCAAAAATCTACTTAAGACTGACGGTTTTACTTCCCTTCCGAAGGAAGTTGTGCTACGGATTGTTATCAATCAACAAAAACCCGCCAGCCTCGGCTGGGTTTGAACTTACGAGCATCTGTGAGCACTTTGGCCATAGACCACCGAGGTCGACTGTAAAAAGAAAATGAGGTATATATATTCAATAATTTTTAATTGGATAGTTTTTTTAATCCACTTGTGACTTTGTTTGCCCAGTAATGAACTACATAGGAGCGAATGCTTTGTTAATATATCGCATGGAAATAGTGTGAAGCCATAATGTAAGCAATCGATCAATACAATACCACAAGAAATAAACTTTACGGCAATGAATACTTTGTACAAACAAGTAAAACTTTCCAAATCGCAAGTTTTACTATTGATCAGAACATAACTTGAACGCTTTTATTTCGAATGAATGCTTAATTTTATTGAGTTGTTCTAGGGCATAAACTTTCCAACTTGCGGCCGGAGGGTTGTATGCAGCCTGTAATCAGTATAGTGGAAGATTGGTTGATACTAGATACTATAATATAACGTAGATTCAAACCCATATCTCTACGGATTATTTGTGAGCGATAAAAATCCTTAGCACAACTGCCTTCCAAGGTGAAGTTAATCCCATGTCGATTGTGACAAGTAAAATAAATCTGGAAGGTATGTAGACACACCTTTCCCGGAAAGATTGGTAGGCGCTTTCACTCTCACTCACAGAAATTCGCATGTGCTTATATAGTAAGTAATTTCAGAAAGGGTATGTTAAATAGCTCAATTTTTTTTTGCTTAGTAATATAGAGACCATACTATAAACACAAATAACAAATACCGTAATCCGGTTGTTACAATATTATAACCTTGATACCTTAACACTGGTTGTTCAATCCTCTTTAAATGCTAGTGAGGGTGCATTTTACTTGAGCAACTCTACTCATCCCTTATAATAATCAATTAATTAATAATCCTGTAACGGGCAGGGTACATCCCAATTTATATTAGAAGAAACTTGTAAATAAGTTCAAAAATACACTAAATACACTTGTATGCGTTAAGATCCCTATCACTCTTACCGGATTATAACTAACTTGGGTAGTTAATACGACTTGAACCGGGATTCACATTATGATGCCGTTTTCTCTATTGTACTTTATTACAAAATAGAGTTGAGAACAATAAAATAGTTAAACTGTATTCTTTTGAATACAACAAAATCGAAAAATAACTATTTAAAATTAAAGTGGATTATTAAACGTATCTAAATTTCATTATTTTCAAAAATGGATGCATAAAACTAGAATTTCAATAAGTCTTCTGGTTCAAATGTAATTGTTTATCATATTTCCCGGTTAATCATTCACGAGATGGGTTTTTAATTTGCCAAGCCATTTGTTGCATTTGTCCTTTTTGACTGATGGTGACTATTTGATATTATTTGTAAGATGTATTTAGGGAGCATATGATGTATACTTTACATTTGAATACATACACACAGTACAAGGTAAAAATTGAGGATATAAACGATGTGTCCGTAGGTAGGTGGACATCATTTAACTAGTATTTCTGTGAACAGTAGGCCTAAATTCACAAACACCTGTTTTTACCGTTACTAAAGTCTTTAAATTTGTCTTTAAATTTCTACAATTTACAATAACTTTCTTCTTGGAATATAAATTTATATTTTCCATTGGTGATTAAGTTAGACAGAAAACAAACGAGCACTATATTTTTAGAGAATAACAGTGGTTGACGTTGTTTAAGACGCTGGACTCGCAATATATATTATGTAAAAACAAAACACTTGTTACTTGATTGATTGCTTAGACCTATAAATTATATTATCTTGAGATGAGCTTCTAAACGAAAAACTTTCCAAGTGGGTAGTGGTCAACATCTTGACTGTATAAATTGATTTAAAAACTATGTGCATAAAGTGCTTAGCCTAGGATCAAAATATGTCCTGTCGAATTTTGTTAAAAATTGGTCCACATATTTGGCCGTTATTGTGGAACAAACAGATACATTTTTGAGTGGCCGTCATATTTAAACTGATAAATAGAAGTTTTAAAAATGTCTCTGCCAAGTTTTGTTAAAATCACTCTACGCATTTGAAAGTTATCGTGGAATAAATATCCAGACAGATGAAATGTCAAATGGTCATGTTAAAAACAGAGCCTCTCTTCATTCGGTCAATTAAATTACATTATATTTTTAATAACTTTCAAATATTTATTTCTATATCAATCCAACTTTATGTAGACCTATTTATAAATTTTGACCATTGAAGTTGTTGTCGTGTTCAGAGAAAACCGCTGGGGCTTCTTTTAACTTTCTGGTACGTGAAACTTCTCGATTCCTTTACCAAACTGTGAGTGACTACAAGTGGTCATTCAACAATAACTTCCGGAACTGTTCAGGGAAGTAGGTTCTGAATTATTTCTCCCTGGGTCTCTCTCTCTCTCTCTTTTCCACAAGTCTATGCATCTAAAACTGAGTGTTGACGTTTTTTGCCTGTGTGTAGCGGAAAGTTAAGATCGGAGGTCCCTGATTTATCCAGCTAGTTTTGTTTGCATAAAATTTAAACCAAAAATATAAATGTTTCAATGATCCTAAAATAGTATTAAATTTTCGCCAAATTATTTGTTGATCTTGAAGTAATTTAATTGTTAACATTTCTGGTAAATTATCTACATTTAAGCTTATTCGGACTATTGACGAAAATATCCGGGATGAAGATTCTAAAAGTTCGTTAAAGTATAAGATTATCTAGAATATTAAACAAGGAAATATTTATTTTGAAATTCAAATCAATTGTGTACGGGAGCAAATATTAGAAGAAGTGTTAATACTCGTCTGATGAAGAGGAGTAGTGTCATTAGCAGATAAACAAGATACCTAACTGGGTTAAGTTGTTCGCATTCTGCTCTCCCTTTCTATTTCATGCATTGGTGTCTATGTGTGATAGTGGTTTGAGTGCGAGGGCGTCAAGTTAAGGTGCAAACCGCTTCACAAAATAGCTTCAAGTACACCAAGTGGGCAACATAATTAATAAACTTTCGTAACACTGAAAGAGGTACAGAGAAAAAGAGAGAAAAGGATTTCCAACAAAACTTATGAGAAAAATTGTTCCAAAATAAACGCAAACATCCATACTGAGAAAACCTTTTTAATTTTCCCCACGAGTATGTATATTCTTTTGGTACATCCGCATTTTAACTACCTTGATGAGATAGGTATGAGATAGGCAAAATGTATATGAAATATACCCTCTTTTGCATGAAGAAAGTAGAAACGCATTTACTAAGATCCACCCTTGTAATACCCGAACAGTATTTGAACCCTGATCGTGCCGTTACTGGTAAACTAAACTAGATGAGTTTGACCTTTAATCCACGTGCACGCGGTATATTAACTGTTAATAGAGTTATAGCCTATCTACGGTAAATGACAGCTAGCAAACTCAGTCAGATCTACTCTCTATATCCATTCGCCAAAACACAATAACTGCAAGACAATTTATTATGTTGAGTTGTTTTTACTTTTGGCAGTCAAATCTTTCACAACAAACCATTTTTATTTTTATCTTTTTACGCGTTTTTACATGATTAAGATATGATTTTATGAACATTAACGTTTTGGGTGTTTCTCTTTTGAGACATCTGTAGTTCACTAAAAAAAGGATTTACAAAGGAGAGCTTCCAAAAGGTTGCCCTCTATTCATAAATTAGGATGTCGAACCAGAACTGACCAGACAAAATAAGGGCCGTCGATGACGTCATAAAAGCCGTTTTCATTTGTGCTAATGCTCATGTGCTTACAATCAAAATGTTTTATTTTGAAACTAATATTATATATTGCTCTTTCTCCAAGTTATAAAAACACATTTATTTTGGTAAACCGTTATAAGAAGATACAAGGGAGAAAATAATTATTCTTAATGAATTATTTCATTTATTATAGTATTTTTTACTGCCACAACTACGAAACAAAAAACGTAGGTAATGGTTTTATTAATATTTTTGTTCAACAAATTAATAAAAAGGCAATTACAGTAATCCTTAGTCAAGTATTATAAGAAGCGTTTATCAACACTTTTGGTTGATAGCCTACTATAATACTGTTATTAAACAAATAATAAAAATGTCCACATAATTGAACATGACTTACAAACAATATTTGCGGTATAATTAAGATTCTGATAGCTGTCATTTATCACCATTCCTACGATAGATTGATCTTACGTATTTATTAATTACACTACAATATATATTTATTTAGTTTTATTTTATTTGGATACCCGACCATCACGTTCTAAATTCAAAAATATATTAACACTCGATTTTCAAACTTGCTTAATAGTAATATTGTCAATAAGAACTCTAGCCTCTTTGGTCACTATTGTGCAGACATGTTCATAAACATAATAAATATGATAAAAACGTGCATATTTTCTCAAAAATTTAAAATGTTCTAAAAATAATTAATCACTAGTCGTAAAACTACCCTCAAATGAGTTTTAATTTGAAAAACAATTATGCAATGTTATTTAGAATATAAAACTCTTCCCAAATACCCATTCTAAACAAAATATTGTCCAAGCTGTTTTTGAAAAATATTGAATTTTCAAAATTCAGTTAAAGCTAAGCTACCCTTAAATCAATTTTGTTTAAAAAAATAAACATACACTATTATTTATTATATAAACACTCCCTGCATATTCATTTTAAACAAAGTCGTTAGAATCATTTTCTAAATACTTATGATTCTGGAAAATAAAGTCATCTGTAAGTTACCCGTAATTTTAGGGCTTGAATAAAAATCACAATTTGACCTCAAGAGTATTACCATATAGCATATAACTGTCAAATTTAAAATAAATGCATCAGATATATTTTGAATGGAGCCCCGGATACAAACATACAGAAGTAAATACATGAGGAGAAACAAATTTGTACTTTTTGGAGTTCGGGAGCACATAAAACGATTAATTTCATCATAATTTAACATTGAAAATGTTCACGATTAGGACTACAAACCTTTATCTATATTATAAAATAATTAATTCCATGATCATGATTTGCCTTTTCATTAACTTTTTACCCTTGTCTGTACTACATTTAAAACTTGAATCTTGCACTGCTTTGTTTATGAAGTACTTTTTTGTTTAATTATTTCACTTCCTTACATTGTATACGTTATTTATTTAGTTTTTGTAAGTATAAAGTGTGTGTGTGTGTGTGAGTGTGAGTGTGAGTGTGTGTGTGAGTGTGTGTGTGAAAATAACGAACAAAAGCTTGCCCAAGTGAGTCGTCAAAGAAAGGCTCATTACAAAGTACGGAACTAGAAAAGGATAGTTGTGGGGGATTTTTGGGAGACTGATGCTGATGAAGAGGTTTTCCGACCCCCCTTTCCTCTTTCACTCTTTCTTTGTGAATTACTGCGACAGGTTGTAAATGAAGAAGAGAGAGAGAGAGCAGTGGCGTATGCTTGAGGAGAAGGAAGAAGAGGGGTCATGACACTACTCGCGAATAGAAATTACGTTATAATTTAAAGTCAAAATGAAACCACAAGCGAGTATATTTCTCAGCATATGAGATAATTTGTCATCGCTTACACGTGTGTGTTTGTGCGTGTGTGTGCGTGTATGTAGTGTGCGTGTGTGGGTACTCGGGCTATACGGCTTAACACAAGGTCACCGCAATATTTAGGTGTTCACTAGTGTGTTTGACTTACTCAACTCTAAGAGGGTGTGGGTTGTTTGTTTTTCCCTTCAATGTGATATCTCCTTCCCTTTTTCCAGTAAATGTTGTTTTCTTATTTAAGGCTATTCAACGTTAAGAGCTAAAAAAAAAATGTTGAGTCTATAACAGTTTGACAGGGAATTTAAAATAGAAAATTAACAGACTCCTGAATCATAAAAACAAGTATTATCTTTGCATTCAACCCAGACTTCTCGATAATAAATAGGAGTATTATCCTTGGGTTCGAACTAAACTCCTGGATTATAAAGAAGAGTGTTATCCTTACTTCCAACCCTGACTCCCGGAGCTAACGGTAGTTTTATCTAAGCGGAAACTAGCTCTAAGGACACAAGCTGTGTAATTTATGACTTTTAGGGTAAATATTCTTCATGGGACACTCTTGCGCTACAATAATGTTAGAGCATATAGGGGAGTGGGTGTAGAGCGAGGCATGTCATCATATTTCATGGGTCTCTCAAATCTTTACAGAGATATGGTAATCCCTGATAAAATAAATTGCTTTCGCGAATACGAAACGGAGATTTTGTTTCCCAAAAATCAAATCCATACAAACATTTTGAAAACCAAACAGGAATTTGTATTTAGATCAAATTAATACTAACGAAAAAATGTTATTTTTATATTTGTATTTAGGTTATAGTTGAAATTAGATAATTGTATCTGATTTAATCAAATCTTTATCAGTGGGCGAATGGTTCAATGTGTTACTCCCGCCATAAGCTGATTTTCCTGAAATAGAAATATTAAAACTCTAATCCCAGTCAGTTACACTGAGGTTTGTTTTACTAAATATTGTTCTCCTATTCTTCTATGAAAATGTGGATACACTTCTTTTAAACTCTATCTTTTTCGATACCTACTACAATATTTTTAATATGGGGATAGGCTAGACGTGTATTAAATTATGGTGCACGAATAAAATTATATAGTAATTTTTACACGCACTTAAGGTCACGAGAACTGAAAATGTCGGAATCAACCAGTACGGTTTACCAATTGCAAAAAGACAAGTATTTGAATCCCAGTCAGGTTTTCTGGGTGTTTTTGTTTTCTTAGAGGGTGTCCCGCTATATTTCTCCAAACATAAGCTGGTACCTTAAGAAATACCTTCCATCCCTATCTCTTCAATATGATTATATGCGTAGCACATGGTCGCATACGCTAAGCAAAAATAAATAAATTCTGGTCATAGCTTTAAATGTGTGTGAACTGGTATATTGTACATTTTAATGGCAAGAATACATATAAACAGACATTAGTTTAGAGTTGTACGTCGACATTCCTATGAACTCAGTATTTAACGGGCTGTTCAACCGGAAATAGCAGACATTGATCACGTACGGAAATAATGTGATTGGTTGTTGGCAGTCCCTGCCTTTTAGTTTAATAGAAGTGCGATAAAAAAACGGCTTATTTCTCCCCTTAACCATATCAAGTCCGGTTGTAATTCGGGAATGATTAGATCGTAAAGGGAGACTCAATATCGAGGCAAGTGGTTGTAAAAAAAAAAGCGCTCGCAGATTCAATATCACAAACTCAACTGCGCTTGCACCGTTTCACGCTGGCGTCGTATCCTCTTGAAGCTGCTCAAGGCGCATTAAATTGAATAATAAACTATAACGAGGTTAATGTTTTCACACAAGTTAGAACTAACATTGATACCAATATATCCGTGATCACATTCTAACATTTATAAGTATTATTATTTTATAACATAAGTGGGTGCGTGATGTTCGAGGAAATCCCAATTTTAATGGTTTTAAAGGTAAATTATAATACGTTACCATTGCAGTTTCAGATTTCAAATGACGTTTGTTTTTTCTTTCTTTTTTAAATATATTTTAAATTTTCTCAAAACAGGGTGTACCGTGAGTTATATCCATGGCTTTACCAGGCTGTACAGTCAAACAGAAGCCTCATAGATTTTATTATAAAGATAATTAGACTCTCATGTCGGAAATTTGTAATGGATGGTAAATTTTACACACATTTTGGTTTCATTTCGTTCATTTTTTTATTTTATTAAAAGGTTACAAGTAATAAAGAGACGGAAGGACCTCTCTTGATTTTCTTACATCACAGCTAAAAATCGCTTGTTTTTTATTTAACCGGTTTTTAATTTTATTTTATTTACGTATACCCACCTAAACCAGTCAAGTGTTTAAATATCAGACTTTATGTGGACGAAATATTTGTAGCATTTAAAAGTCATAAATAAATATGGGGATAGTTTTGTTTTAATCTGTGAATAATCAAATGAGATATTTATAATTTCAAGTGAGGCCATCAAAGCTGGCATATTTTTTTAGAAGGTGGAAATTAACTTTGGTAACGGATACAGACATATCTGGTTATATTTTAAATTAAATTAAGTTGATGAATTACATCTAGATTTGGGAATTGAACCTTGGGACCTGTGTTTTAGAGAACCTATGGTTTACCACTGGTCTATTCAGGAGTAGTTGTGTTATTACGGTCATCATCAGGGTTCAGAATTTGACTAGTTTAAAATTGTCAAAAAAAAATTATTAATAAAATACCACTTAATTTTCTAAAATATTATTTTAAATTTACAAAAAACTACCCGAAAATATGAACAAAAACTCATAATTAGTGCATACGATCAAATTAAACATACATCTTAACAACCAAAAGTTGAAAAAAAAATATATCCATTTGGTTAAAATCCTTTAGCAACTAAACTCTAGCATTGCTCTAAATATGAGCGTTGATTTATCAATAAGTGATTCACAATCAATATAGTCTGATTTTGGCTGGAATAACTGCTTATAAATTATTATTTTTAAATTGGGGCCAGCATTGATAACAGTTTATTTTAGTTTAGTTTGTTTTATTTTAGTAATATATATCAAAAGTGACAGCTGCAGATAACATAAATTGATATACAAATATATCAAAACTGTTTTAGTTACTACCATATACTGATCTTACTACCAAAATCAGGGTATAGCTACCCTCTCCTAAGGCAACCCATTCCAGATTAGCTACAGTGTCTTGTCAGGAATATGAATTTTCCAACCATGTAAGGAAGAAGTGGAAATTGTACTCTCATTCCAACAATTGTATGTTGAAAGATTTTATGTTTGAACATGCATGCATTAACAAAACATAAAACATATTATTTAAATATTTACTTATTCTCCATAAAGGCTTAAAAATTACGTTAACCTAAGAAATATAACAAAAAATCCGGAATGGCATAAAACGACCAAAAAATTACCTATAAAAATATTCTCAAACAGGGTATCATTAATAGAATAATATATGTACGAGCATTGTCTGTGAAATACAAAAAAGAAAAGATGACATGTCACCAAAATCTGGGCCCTGTTTATAACAAACTATGTCTAAGACAATGATTTATGAATGATTCTGAGCACGGGATGAATTCTGGATAGCTCAGGGGTAGAGCTTTGGCGCACCAAGTAAAGTGTCCCGTATTCTATTCCCGTGTTCAGTTGTCATTTTTCAACTATATTCGATTAAACTGAGATTTATATTTTTGGAAAGACGTGTCATTTATTTTTCTTGTGAGTAGGTTTGCCTCTATACTTGGTTTAATGACTCAAAGGACATTCAGGAAATTAAGTGGATCGTGGCCCACTTGTATCCTGCAATCCTAGGACAAGGTTAGCGTTTAATACATGTTTTTTTCTCCTTGGCTGTAGTTCAATGTCATTTTCAAGTAAATATCGGCAAAAAAATAAATCTCATGATACCGTTTACTTTATTAAAACTATTAAGTTACTGGCAACCTTCAATGGTGCTAATAAGATCACTCCAAGAAACACTTTAAGGTGACAAGATGTTGCTTACGAATAAATCAATTAAAATAACATTATAGCATGCGATTTTTATTTTTAAATATAAGCTCATTAAAATATCGTAGGGGATATAACTAAAAATAGAAAATTATTTTGTTACATTTTTTAGCCTTGATTTTTTATTCAATTGAGTAAAAAACTACTAACATTTTTATATTCAGAAAATAGTTTGAAAAAGTTAAAGAACTTTATTCTAAATGTATTGTTTTAAAATTTAAACCATTTATTTTACTGTAATAGTTTTTTACTAATAGGCAACAATATCCAGAACATATCTACACAATTAATTCCTTTTATTTCATTTTAATTTATCTAGGAGATTATCTGTGAAAACAAATTTTGCGCATCACACACTACTAAACGTTAGTGTTAACTGTGTATTTACACTATCGGGAAGGAATGATTAAGGTAAAATTAAAATTAAATGTTTCAACGTTTGTGTGAAGAGAGAGGTGAGAAACCGTTGAAGGAAAACCACCCTCAAAACATCCCATTCGGACACGGGCACAGACAAATAATATACCCAGTTACTCAAACTCCAGGTTGCGCTTTATTTGGCAGCTTGAGTCCTTCAACACTAGGATCGCTGTGGTTAGTCCTAACATCACCAAGCAGTGACACTAGCGAAGCCCAGTGTTGAAGGACTCAAGCTGGCAAAAGGAGTGCAGCGAAACCCCCTTAAAGTTGAGAGTCTGGCCTCTACACCACCAGTGATCTAAGACAAGGTGAGGCTGATACCATTGTCTAAGCGTCTGCCTGCTGAAAATATGTCTACTCTCTTACGACAAACGGTTGAATTATTTTCTTCGAAGGTCACATGGTATAAAGCGTCACTGACTGGTTTGCCAATGACGTAGAGATTAGGGTTAGAATACCAGTGGGGATAGTTTTTCCTATATGGTTTCGCACACTCTCTCTCCACGAAAATGCGGATAAATTTCCTTAAAATTTAACTTTATTCATCCTTAACACAATGGTGTGTAAATGAAAATAACCTGAACATGTAGTAAGACGTGATGCGCGCGCACACACACACACAAATACACATACACAAATGCTTAGCCAGTTTAAAGATATGGAAGGAATTCAATTTTTACATATCTTTTTTCATTCTATATAATTTAAAAACTCTCACAAGTAATACTGTTTAAATTCCCAAGTAATACAAGACACATAATATATGCTGGATTACATCATCCCATCATAACATTGTTTTAATGCAATTTGACCCTCTACAATTTTATAATATGTATTGAACTTTTTATGTGTTTGTTATGATTTCAATGATTGTATCATATTTGTTTTTATGAGATATTACATCATATATCTATATGTTTTTCATGCCAAAATTAAAACAAATTGTACAACTTAACTAAAAATGGAATTATATTATAAACCGTTTTTGTTTGTTTCAGGTTCGATGACAGAGATCAGATATATATCACTGCGTAGTCTCCTCCCTGACACCGACTATTACATGACGTACGAAGGGTCCACCACCTATCCAGGGTGCTGGGAGACCACAGTGTGGATCATACTCAACAAACCGATCTACATCACCAAGCAAGAGGTAAGGCGCGTCAATGACCCAAAATGGGCCTAAACTCCATTCACGGTAGGAACTACTCTCTGAAAGGTCCTTTTTCCTAACAATATTCTACTATATAATAGATTTCTGGTAGTGAAAAAGGACTTTCAGTAAACGATTCCTACCGTGAACAGACTTTATGTATACCATGATTTTGGTTTAAGAAACCAATAGGTTGAAGCATAAACAGTTTTTTAAATAAGGGAAAAAAGTATATAGCTTGATTCATTTCAGACAATATTTCAAAATATCGTATTAACATAATTGAATCTTTATTATTATTATTATTGAATATTATTTTATTTAGAAGGATGCTTATTTTGATAAGTGAAATTTAACGTTTTATGTTAAGTATCAAATGCTAATAATAAAGGATTATAAACTTGTTAAACGTTTCTGGGTAATATGGACTACATAGCTCAAATAAATATATATGTTTTACTAAATTTGTTTGAAACGTATTTGAAAAAAAATTGATTACGCAGTACGTATGAGATATCTTAGGCTACTTTAATTGTATTTTTTGTATTCACACAACAACGTGAGGAACTCAAAACACGCATATGTATTTTTTTAACAGCAACTATTTCATTTTTACCGCAAAATTGGGTTTGGCTAAAATCCATGTAAAATAAAAAGGAGGTATAGATTCATTTTCCTGGATAATGTGAAAATGGTAAAAAAAAATATAGGGGTATTTAAACATTTAATTTGGTTTTATTATTGTATGAAACTATAACAGAGATTTAAATTTTAAAGTTAATTTAATTTGTATGGCATCGCATTAAGTTAATTATAACTATGTATAATTGCTCATTTTATATAGTACAGCGTATAACCCGAACGGGTAGTAAGACGCGGTGCTACTAATAATATATAGTACATATTGTTATTTTGGTTATATTGAAATATTTTGAGGTTAAATACAAATATAAGCTAAATTTTTATTGCTACAATATTTTTATTGTTTATAGGAAATTAATCTATGGGGATAATTATTTTCTGGTCACCAGTCTGCAATATAAGTGTGCATTGGCTGTAAAATTGTGTTTAAGTAACAAACCCAAACACATATATACAATGCACAACAAACTGTTTTGAAAAAGGCTTGATTAAATCTCATAAATACAATATTTATAAAGTACTTTCAAAAATTTTCAGGCTGATTCAGTTTTAGTTTGTTTAGTTTTTTAGTTTTTTTTTGCATTGTATATAGAATGAAAACAAATACAGCAATACTCTGATTGAAATGAGCCAGCACGTTAGTTTCTCCCCCCCCCCCCCTCCTGTCGCTTATCAGCTTCCCCCGCATTCTTTTCCCCATTTC
>CABFVX010001010.1:60925-103872 GCA_902151425.1 Timema shepardi | reverse complement strand
CCCCCCCCCCCTTCATGCCCCCCAAAACTCACCCGTGCCAGTTAAAAACAATCTGCTTGGCGCAATGGTTGTATTTCACGGTCCATGCCTGCATGTATGCTTTTTTATTTTTTCATCTTTCCTGTCTCTGTTGTATTATTTACATGCAATCCATTCCGTGTGTATGATTGATTGTCAAACCCTGACATTAAGTCCCAACGAGTAAACGCGTTGCTTCCTACCTTCCCCTCCGCCCCCCCCCCTCCACCAAAATAATAACTCCACCATTGGTGGGTAAAGGGTTTCATTTAATCAACACATCACGGGAGTGATATACAGGCCGTAACAAACAAACAAACAAACAAACAGTGTGGTCATTGGATAATGTCATTGGATGGATTTACTAAGGGAAAACATTTTGATGAGCCCGGCATAAGAAGGGCAAAGGAACTTCTTTTAAAAGGTTTTGATTCTCTCTGATTATTTTAAAATTGTATGTTTTATTATATCATTATCTTTCTCGTATTATTATTATGGTTTAAAGAGTCATTGACACACCAATACTTAGTGCCATAAACACACTCAAAATAGCTAGTGAAATAAGAGGAGAATAAAAGAAAAACTAAGAGAATTTAGAGAGGATAGCTGCGTGAGGGCAATCAAAGAAATAAGCTAACAATATATTGGGGAGTGAGAATATCAAATACGAAAGCCGGAATCCCTCTTGCGCAATTGTCTTGTAAATTTCGGGACATATATATCCTCCAGAGAGCGACAAGGTTGATGAAGTACTCGGGGTTGTAAATTAATGACATATATATTATGGCTTTTTTTTATATATAATCGCGTCTTACTACCTGTTTAAGTTATAGGCAAATGGTTTATCTGAATGGCACAGAATAGGAGTTTTTTCATTGAAGAAATCTACCATAGCCAGAAAAAATAAATTAAAGAAATATCTTCACTGTGAACGTGCGTTTTTTGTATTTTTTTAACGTGAACTTGAGAAGAGTGAAACAGTTTTATTGTATTTTATAAAATATAAAAAATTTGAGGAATTACTTCAATAGAAAAAATTACCAGAACTATCCCAATGTCACTGTTTATTTTATGAAGAGTGAAGAAAATCGCATTTCAGGTTCGAACGTAATCTTGTATCTAGTACGCCGGTTAAACAGAGAGCAGGTAGGCTTCTGAGGGTCATATTTAGATTATCACTTAAGTTACAGACACTCGTTTCATCAGGCGAGCTTAGTTCTACTGTCAAATGAGAGGAAAATCTGGTTCAGAGAAAGTTTAACTCAGTTAGCCATAGCTAAAATCCTATTCGAGTGTACTTATTTAGGAGTTTTTATTTATTATTTTATTAACAACGTTGACAAGACGTGTATTTATCACAACTTATGAATGTGAGGAATGCAAGGCCTCCACCATGGTTCGGATTCCACGTTAAACTAAAAGTCTTCCATTTCATCTCACAATCACCCTACCACTACATATCAGCGTAAGCGCGTATAGCCCTAACGGGTTGTAAGACGTGTTGCTAATAATAATAATAATAACGTGGGTTTTTTAAGTCTATGGAGTCATTCTTTAATATATTCCTTAAACTTTGTTATAAATCTCATTAAAATATAAGCTATTGAGATTTGGTTCTAAAACAACGTAAGATGAGAATTATGATAACTCTCCCAATAAACACTTTAACCAACAATGACTAAATAAAGTTATTCTCATGAGGTTAGGGGTACTTTCATGTTAGACTGCAGAAGTCGGGGAGATCGGGGTTCGATCGTGGTCGGGTGCACCCGACATGAGGGTGCATTTCCTCTAAATGTAACCTTCCTAATCCCTAAAACATTAGTGTAACTAGTACATAGGCGTATAACCAGAACGGGTAGTAAGACGCGGTGCTAAAAAAAAGGTGAAAATTGCTCATGTCAAATTTCTTGCTTGTCCAAGACACATAATTTGTAGCAGAGCCCAGCGTAATTAATTTCGGATGTTTCGTGATTTTTGTACGAATCTACAGAAGAAGACATTTTTTAGAAACCTTAACTCTTTTTTATGATGACATCGCTATTGATAATTTTTATATTTTGACATCATAATACTCGAAATAAATGTTTTATAGATATTTAAAAAATCGCTTTTATAGGGCTCGATAAATTTCTGTCAAAAAAACTGTAGTGTTCTTAAATTGAGATATACCCTTTGAATATGGCTAAGTGGGCAAATGTATAGGTAGTGCAGAATATATTACTTGGCATGATTGCTCTCTAGACTTGAATCGGGTGACCTGGTGCTCTAGGGGTAAGGTGTTAAACTTCTGTGCTGTGGGATCAGGGTTCAATCCTCGGTCCCGGCACAGATTTATCTGATTGCCAAACCCTTCCATCACCTCTGACAAGACGTGTATTAATCCTAACTTGTGAATGTGTGGAATGCAAGGCCTCCATCTTGGTTCGGATCTCACGTAAAATTATAGGTCCTCAAGTTCATCTCAGAATCACCCAACCATTACACATCAGTGTAAGTGCGTTCAGCCCAAACGGGTAGTAAGACGCGGTGCTAGTAATAATAATATACTTGAATCCAGTGAATTTTTATTCATGGGGCCATCTGAAAGCGATTGTTTTTACAACACCTACTGACACTATTTTCGCTACCCGGTACCTACCTAGAGGGTAGTTTGTCAGGAGGGCTAAAGTGTAGGGAGCTATTATCGGACAGGAGCGTTGAAATACTTGGGAGTTTTACTGAGTTTTATAATAAGCTATAGTCCAAGATGTGATTTAGTGAGTCATAATTTATTACGTTTAAAAAGAGTATTTAGCACAAGTCAGGTATTCTACTAAACAGTTCTTCTGTACGTTTACATCGAAGATCTAACTAGCTCTAACTGGGGACAAGAGCTTATTCTAGTTCTGTCATGATGCCTCTCTCTACCACCAGCTGTTAAGGTTCTAATTTCAATCCCTTCTTATATTTTAAAAGTTGGTCTTTATTTCAACCTTGTTTGCTTAGTTCCATAACAATGATGCGTAATTATTCATAAATTAAGCTGATTGAAGTATCTTTGTCATATTGTTGTGAGCTGTTTACATCTGGCTGGTTGTTCAGGCTTTCAGCACAAAAAGGAGCACGTGACTCTTAGGTAACATTAAAATTGCAAAAATGTTACTAAACACTGACTGTATTAAAGTAATCCCCCACTGTTTTTTAACATGACTACCAAAGAATCTGAGAAACTTATGGAACTTTTTTTTACGGACAATAAGCTCTTTTATACGACCATTACAGTTTGAACTAAGGTGCAAGGTAGTCATTGTGAGCACTTTGTGTTAAGGTAGGCAGCTACACATTAATTGAAAGCAAAACAGGCTATAGCTAGGAAATAAGTTCAAATAGAACGCTTGTTTATACTAACATATTTCACTATTTTTGTATCCTGACACCTCCCCCCCCCCTCCCGAAGTGGATCCCACATTGACTAGAACGCCTTACAGCAAATTATAAAAATGATTTTTATAAAGTGATCAATCTATTAAATAAACTCAGTAAGTTTTAAAAAAAATATTCCTTGACATCATTTAAACACAACAATATTATTTATTTTCTATAACCATACCGACTTATTAATTCTTTTTTGAAATTTCATAGTAAATGTTTACACTAATGACACCGCACACTCAAAAAGAGATAAATTCGAACAGAAATGGAACTTTAGGTTTGAAGTTAACGTTTTACATCTGGTTACAGGATGGGAACAAATGTACGACAAGGAGGGTAAAGGATTTTGTGTGGGGGGGAAAAGGGTGTAGAGCTTAAAAAAATGTAATTTCCTCTGGAGGTTCTTAAGTACTGGTTCGTTTACAACTTCCTGCAGTCCTTGTGTGTCATGAATGTTAATTAGTGGGACGACTTGCCATGGTGCTTCTCAAGATGGCATCTCTTTCCACGCTAAGGAATCTTAGCGTGCGACGAAAGACAAGGACAACGTTTACATGTTTACATTGAGTTGTTGCCGAAACTAGTTTTCTTGTTATTCCTTAGGTTATATAGAATGGTATTAACTACTCGCGAAACAAGATTAAAAAGAATTATTTGAAAATAAATATGTGAGCTAGTTCTAAATAAACAACTAATATCTACTTTCTCCCACCCCTCGAGTATTATTATTGTAAAATAAAAAACTTGAGATTATTATAGATGTCAACATTTCATGACCTCTAAACCCGAAAAAGTAGTGTTTTCAATAAGTTATGTTTGTTGCAAGGACTATAGCCGAAACCATTTTATCGATCGGGTTAAAACTTGATATATATATATATAGGGTTTTCATAAGGTTCCTCAGAGGGCGTTGTTGAATTATCTTTCCAACCTTAAAATTAAGGGTAGTTTACCAAAGGGTGGGAAAAAAAATTCTCAAAATTTGCTCTAATTATTTTGATTAAATCTCATATTTAGGCGTTGTTTAACGTTACAAATAAAATGATAGCCTTCAATTTCTTAAGAAAATTAATTCAAGTCTACTTTACATCAGTAGTTCTTAACCTTTTACTACTCACGGCCTCCTAAATATACTAAAATATATTCGTGGCCCCCTAGTTTTTATTAGCATATTAATCATTAAGATTTAACCTAAAATAGTTGCTTTATTTACTTATTATAATAAAAAACTATTTAAAAACAGAAATGATCTTACCAACATGTACTTATTGGGATCTCTGCTACTGAACACTTTTCATTAAATTGTCTATTCTTGGTTTGATTGTATTATTTAATGTTATTTGCATGCAAGAGTCAATTCAGAGTCTATTTCGCTGCTTCGTTTTAATATTTACAATTGTGTAAAATCTGTTTTTACATAAGTAAGTAATAACAAGAGGCAGCCAATTTTGAATGGCGATGTTAAGCCGAAGTTGATTTTTTTTGTATTATCCGTGATTTATATTATCAGTGCTTCCCCTCCCCTCTATTACCGTGGAAAATCGAGAGTTTACTTTACGATCATCGAATTATTTCTTCCAAAACAAAAAACTTAAGAAAATTGACTTCAGTAGTATGCAAATAAAAATTTTAATTAATTTTTCAAGGTCCCCACAAAACCTTTCGTGGCCCCTAGAGGGCCGCGGCTACCCGGTTAAGAATCGCTGCTTTACATCATCGGAAATTTCCAATTTTGATCATATTATATCTGCAGCTAATTGATATACGAAATAACATACCATTTCAAGGTTGTAGCACTATTAAAAATAAAAATGTTTTGTTTGAAATATATTTTTATAAAATCAATATTTTGTCAAATAGATGTTTTAAATTTAGGACAGGGAAATTGTTATGTTCTTTGGTGAACATAGATGTTATTTTGTACTTAGATATTTTTCTATGACTTTTATTCTCTTTGGGGGAGTGTTTCTTCAACAATGTATATTATTTTGTTTCAAGTATCTTACCAGTTTTGAGTATATATTATCTCCATTTTTAGGCAAAGGAGTGATAAAGTATGTGTGGTGCGCTGTATCATTTATTTATTTATATTTTCCCTGAGATACACGTATTTAACCATGCTAATGAAATAGGGATGAATAAAATATATTTCTTAGAAAATGTACGCAAATATTAATGGAGGCACCCATTTATTTAAAAAAAAAGCCTACAGCTTGGATTCGAACCCTGACCACCCCATCACTATAAAACTAAACCAGATGAGCCTGACATGTATTTCGCAGAAATATACACATTTTAACTCTAATGATATTATAAGAATCGGAAATATAAAATTAATTACGGGCGTGTGAGATAAAGCTGTTTCGTTTGATACGAGAACGAGACCCAACTATCGAGGCAAGATCGGTAACGAGAATTTTAGATTCCCTTACTTCGGAACGAGAACGGAGATTAAAAATGTAATATAATTAATTATTTATAAATTTTCTAAAACTATCCTAAAACACTTTGCAATATTTAATTTGTTTAAATAATGCACAGGCCCTGATATAAAAATTTAAACAAACATATCAAGTTTAAAACTTAATACAAATTGGACACCATATTATGACACATTACTAGCACCAAAGAAGCTAGAATATGAAATATACTCATTAACTCTAGACTATACATGCTTAACTTGTTGGTTGCAACTAGCATAAACTGTTCTTGGTAATTAATTATGAATTTGATAATTAGTCTATGAGTAGTAACTCTATAAAGAGTGCGCAACACTTCAACATGGTGGGTGACCAGTTGAAATCTATTCACTTAAGCTATCTTTTTTGTTTTATATGAGATATAAAATACATCAATTAACCAAAATAGCTTAAATAAAAACCTATTACATATAAAAGAATCATAGTAAATATAAAAATTTGTTGAATTACCCAAAGTTTTAAATATTCAGGAATGGAAGAACAATTCCCGAAATTTTCGATATTATAGCATATTTGTCCCGACAGTCGGGTCGAAAACGGTAAATATTTTTTTTCCTGAGGGAATCACGAAATTCTTAAATCCCGCACACCCTTATATAATTTAGAAGAAATATATCCGCAATTTCACGGAAGGGGAGGGGAAACTATTTAGTAAAAAAAACTACGCTCAGCACACTCGGTCGGGATTCTAACCTCTTTCTCGAAGTCAATGGTAAACCAGAAGAGATGATCTTGATTATGCGAGTACGGACAATGTAAAATGAGGACGTTTATATCTTGATGACAGTAAATTTAATTAGATAAATTGATTTTTACTTTCTCTGTGTAGTCGTGAATAATTTCGACCTCGAGTCTTCTTTGAAGAATCTTGACATTTTTTGTGCGCGCTTACTCAAAATTGGGTTTTACAATTATGTCTGTCTGTCTTGTTTTGGTACTTGCCCCTACAACTGAAGCACTGGGTTAAATTTCTTTCAAACTTTATGTTTGGATCTCACACGCTCACATATCAAGGATAAATTATGACCCTAATTCTATATCAAAATTTAAGGGTAGTTTGATTACTAATAACTGATTTTTATCAAAATGTAGCTTATATCTTGGAGTGTTTTACATTATACAAAATTATGTTTGTTTATGTGAATGAAATATTCAATATTGGTAGATTTTCTTCCTATACAAATTTTTAAACAGCTTTGGATTGTAAATATAGACCTTACATAAGTATGATCAAAAGTACACTTACCATAATTTGAGATTATTTTATAAATTTGGTCCATTGGGAACTATTGAACAAATATTTACTAAATATAGGTTTTAACACCTATATATTTTAATTAAAATCAACTCTTAGGCTGATAAATTATTTATTTAACATATTAGGATACAAGCATTGTGATGTTATTTTTGCTTAAATATTTACTTAAAATATAAATTTAATAGTCAGTTGACTCGAACTTTCAACTATGTAATAACGTTGACAACTTCAATATTTATTTGTTTGAAATTTCAATCACACCTCCTAAAGCTTCAAATATTAATTATATATTTGTTTACAATTGAAATATTAATTTATATATAACCTACTCACCTTTATTTCATGGTAATAAATTTTATTTCTTTATTTTAATTCATGAAATGACAGCCCGCCATGTTTATTACTATTTAATTAGGTGATTTTAACGCTATCTACTTTAAAGAGTGGTGGATTTCGGAACTATTTCAATCTTGGGTTATTTTGTTTCTGGATTTTTATGCGCGAAGTTTAAATCATTTCTTTCTCCAAGGCCAGAGATTCTTTTTTTCATAAAAAACAAAATAACATGTTTGGGTGATTGTTGTTTGTTGGTTTTTTTGGTGTGGAAGAAGGACTGGGAAAAAAAAATTGTGATTGAATCAATTTGGGCCGGTTTTCAAAAGTGAATATTGAGAAGAAGAATACAGAATTACTACTAGTACATGAAATCGTCAGTCTACATATTTGGGTGAGATCAAGCTCATCGTGTTACTAGGAATTTAAAAGACCCTTTATTTGACTTAGTCACTATGATTATTTTGAAACTTATTTTATTATTATTATTATTATTATTATTTCCAAGTATTGCTTCACAATACTTTTATTCGTATTATAATTTAGGAGGCATGCCTTATTAGGTAGGATTGGAATTTGGACTCAGAAAGAAACAACAACAATAATAATAACGACACACAATTATCAGTAATGTTTTTTTTGTTTTTTTTAATTCAAGATTAGTCACATTGTACAATCCGGTAATGTTCCTGAGCACACCCAGTGGTCCCGAGTGTAAAGGGGCATCGTTGCCACTGCCGATTAGTTGAGCTGGGGTTATATATTTTTTGTTATATTTATTCCTTTCTCCTAGACATTAGGAGTGGCACCCCACGTGCTCAATTAGTTATTATTTTTTTTCATTATTCAAATTGATTGTGTTCTGCTTTTACTATTTTTATTACAGCATAGACTATCTATTGACACTAACTTTATTAAGGTAATTATAAGTAGACCCTAGCTTGAGTTTGCTTGCGTCATCATAGGCTAATTGTGGATAGTGGGCTAGAGACTACGATATCGGTCCACTAAGCATTCACTAACGTTCTTGCATACAGCCCTAAATGCTTAGAAATGAAACTTGGTTTAAAGATAAGCTTGCTTATAATAAAAAAATCATTCATATATAAATTTGTTTGATAATTTTCACTCTCTATATGTTATAGCAGCACACGATTTGATCTGTTTTAGCTGTACGCGCTAAGACAGCTAAAGCAGGGCTTAGAAGAGACGCCTAAAGCGCCTTTAGGCAACAACGCAAGACCTATACAAGAGTTGTTCCACAGAACCGTTAGAACTAATATAGACTTTAGAAAAGAAGAGGTAAGTCATCACTCATCACTCATTACTCGATATAAATCAGTGGGGATCATTCCGTAAGTTAGTTTTAAACTAGCTCCAGCTAGTATTCTTTCCTTTCCCAATGGTCAAACCTTAACTTTTTAATGTACAGTAGGATTGTAGTCATGAAATGTATAGTACGTTCTACATAGGAAATGCCTTATTTGATATCTAGAAAATTTACTAAAACGTATTCATACGTCAAGTCAGCAGAAGTAACTTGTGATTATTACTATCAATACATCACTGTTAAATAGTAGAATTTTATCAATTTTGACCTCAAAATAATATGTTTATATTTTCTGAAAGGTGTATGAACTTTCCTAATATTGTGTTCTATCAATTCACGACTTTTTAAGTTAGAGAGATCAATACTCCAATAACCCGCTTCGCTGAACGTTTGGTCTGAGGTGCTAGCTACTCCCGCAGTGGACTAGCCCACCGATGACGGGGATATTGAAGTTGGAATCTCGGTCGACTGAATTGAGGGTGGTTTTCCTCTATCTCCACGCAAATGCTGGTACACTCTCACTAAGTATATCCTTCTTAATCACTAAGTACCATTAGCTTAGTACAAGGTTATAACCTGAACGGGTAGTAAGATGATGAGTTTTTTTGACAATCCAATCAAAAAGATTTTAACTGAGCTAATCATTTCAGAAAATAAATACTAACAAATTAATAACATTTATTGTTAAGGAAATATTTAATAATGTGAATAATATATTTAAAAATATTGTTTTAATCTCATACTTGAGTTCTTCAAGAACTCATGTAAAGCCTTATAATAAATTCCAGTGCTGAATCTCAAAGGAGTAATGGGACATCAATACATATAAGACTTGACCAACATAACCATTAGATCATACTTAAACATTATCTAAATCAACTTTGTTGATATTAACCTAATTTTATTCTGAATTATTTCAAAATAAATTTTTACTTTTATGTGTGTGTTCATGTAACGTTATATTGTATGTTATATTTTGAGTGTAAATATTTTAATTTGCAAACCTATGTTATAGACTATTCAACAACTCGTTTAACCATTTTATAAGCTGATGAAATATTTTGATTTTCTCTAATTGTTCATAATCTTACATATTGTTCCTCTGAAAACTTTCAATTTTTTTTTATCTTTTATTGTTTTCAACATCACATAATATAGTCTCCCCTTTAATATCAACTTAACTTTTGAACGTAAATTTGTTATTGTATAGATCAACATATCTAAGTCTTAGCTCTCAACCTTATAATAAATATGCGATTAAATAATTCAGTATTTTATTATTATTAAATTAGTTTTGAAAATGAATATAAAAAATATATTTTAATTATTCTGAAGAAATCTTTAAAATGTTAGTAAACAACCTCAATAATAATTAGACAAATAAACAAAATCATAGATGTTTTTAATTATTTATACATGTTTTCAAATTTATCTTCTGATTTTCTACAGTGAAACTTTTTATCAATCCTGTCTGTTTGTTTTTAAGTCCCATATTTCGTTTTTAAATATATTTTAAATAATTACTGTGAATAATTTGAAACCGCTCTGAAATCTGACATAATTATACTCAAACCTTAAAAGAAAAAAAACCATGGAAATTATGTATGTAATGCTTGACTCATGTTTTTATTTTTATGTAAATAGTTGTTCAAAGTCACTAAAGTGCATATAAATCTAAACCCTCCCTTCCCCTTTCACCCCTCCAGTTGGCCCTATAACGTCAGATGATATACCCCTGTGAGTCCGTAAGAGGCGACAAAAGGAAGACGTAAGGAGTTGGCTGCCGTATTCCCTTTTCATGTCAGTGTTTCAATTAGTAGCTGTACTGGTTGGCAGCCCCCCACCCCTTCCCCAAGCCACCGTACTCCCCAGGGAATATCATTCTCCTTTCCCCCTCATTCCCTCATAGTGTAGATTCCCGCCATGCGAAGTGTACATTAGGCAGAAGGCACGAGAGCAATTGGCGGGTTTTTACAAGAACTCGTATCTCTCTCTTAGTCACTTTCTCTGTTTTTCTCCTCTAATGGTACCTATCTCTTTCTACATCTCTTTCCTCTTTGTGTGTGCCGACGACCACGTTTGCTCCGAGGGCTACGTTTCGTTCTTCTTATCTACATGCATTGCCCTTATCTTAGTTCAAGTCATTTCTTTATGACTCTCATCTGCCTGTTTCCTTCAAATACTTGGCTATGTTTTGCTGTGTCTCTCTTTAGCCTTCTTTATATTTTGTCACCCTACTTCATTTCTCACTTTTAGTCATTTTATTTCCTTTTATATGTATCTTTCTCTTACCCTTCTCTCTCTCTCTCTCTTTGGCTTACTTTGCTTCCTGTCACTACATTTCTCTCTTTTGACAAATTTAACCCAAAAAATGAATAAAGCTAAAGATTAAAGGGTGAATCATATGTAAAGACGGCGTAATATATAATTTACATACTTATTCTATTGCATTAGGAACTCAAAAGTGCATTGCTGCACTTACAAAAGTACGTCACCTAACCCTATCCTGAACTATATTTTATATCCAGTCCACCTCATTTCACCCTATCTCTTTCATGTATATTTCAATGCTATCATCCCATCTGAGTCTAGGTCTTTCCAATGGTGTCTTCCCAATGAGTTTGCCAGTAAATACCGTGAACACAGTTCTAGAGTCTTCCTTTTGCGCTGCATGTCCTGCCCACCGTAACCTGCGAGATTTGACTATCCTAACAATGTCTTGTGATGATTTCAGGGTATTTAACTCATCATTGTGTAACCTCCTCCACTACACTACCCAGTATACTCACCCCTTTTTTGGACCAAATATCTTTCCAAAGCACTTTGTTTTCGAAAGTAATCTCTCAATATTTTTTAAAAATAATTATATATGAAGGAGGGAGAATATGCTGGCCTATTTGTATAAAGGTGTGGGTAGGTTGTAAAACAATCTGTTAGATTTATCAAATTAAACGTAACCATTGTAAATTAGAAGTAATCAGGTATAGTATATTTTGCCAGTCTTGATGTGTTACACACCCTAGAAGAATTTACAACCAAAGTTTTGTGTTTTTGGCTGTTGAATAATATATTAATAAAAACCACTTAGTTTTTAAGTTTGTATGCGTGTTTGTGGGTCCCTCACTTTGAAGAGCTTCCATCAATTTCAAGGTTGGAGGAGGGAACCAATTTTCATATGGGTGCAGACCCATATATACCCCCAATTTAGATTTTATATTTCTCTCTATCAATCAATTTTCCCTTCATCTTTCTCTGTCTCACTAAATATACTTAATCTCACTCTCAATCACACTCTTTTTTTATTTTCTGGCTATGTTTTTCTCCCATATTCCTACGTGATTCCAGTACATTTTTTCATGTATGTTTGTATCTTTGATCTTCTTCAGTTTACACGCTTCCTGTTTTGATCTTTCCGCTTTATATTTATCCACCACTCAAAACAGTTTGCAGGCCTTCTTGGTTTCCATTTACTCATTTCATACCCACGTACTTTCTCTCTCACACAACACGATATAGATGTTCAAGAAAGAAGGAGAAATATCCTTTTCTTAAGTGCGTTTTTATATTCAGCCAGTTTTTTTTAAATCATAATTTGAATAGTAAAATTTTAAAAAACGCTGGCTTATAATGAAGCTGAGCAGGTACACGCTTTGATTTGATGGCATTTCCCGATGGGTATGAATTGCTTGTAAGGATTATTTAGATATGGTCAGATAAGATCGCTGCTAGGAGCAGTTCAATATGATTCAGTTCACTGAAATTAGCTGTGGTATTATGTAGTTCATTCATTCAACCAACGCATAATTGGTAGTTCAGTCATTCGTGAACGACCGACCTACAGTTGGCAGTTCATTTATTCGTGTACGACCAACACAAATCTTGTAGTTCCATCTTTCACGAACGACCCCTACACATCTTGTAGTTAAGTAATTTGTGAACTACCGACACACATTTTGTTGTTCAATTGTTTGCAAACAACAGACACACAGCTTGTTGTTCAATCATTCGTTAACGACACACACACACACACACACAGCTTGTTGTTCAATTGTTTGCAAACGACAGACACACAGCTTGTTGTTCAATTGTTTGCAAACGACAGACACACAGCTTGTTGTTCAATTGTTTGCAAACGACAGACAAACAGCTTGTTGTTCAATTGTTTGCAAACGACAGACACACAGCTTGTAGTTTAGTCGTTCGTTAACCATCTGCACCCAATATCATTGCTGAGTGAACTTCAGGTCTTAAGAGGGAAAAAATCTTTATCTTAGTTCTCTCGTAGTTAACCGTTGCCAAATCTCTTAGCTCTCAGTTATGTCTGAAGGTGCTGTGTAGGGAGGGCTAAGAAGGCGCTACTGACAGCCTCTGTCCTCTAACTAAACTCTCCTTCGAAGTCAGTGTTATGTAACAACTATAATTATAGAGTAAAGTGTTTATAGCTGACTTTATGAATTATACTTGTGTGTGTATATGTATTTTTTCTATTTACAAAGCAATAATTTAATTTTAACAATACCCGCTTCGGTGGCCGCATGATCTATAGCGCTACTCTCGCAGTAGAATAGACTGCCGATGATGGGGAGATCCAGCTTCGAATCTTAGTCGCGTGTACTGAGGGTAGTTTTTCCAAAATGGTGTTCAATGCAAATGTGGGTACACTTCCTCTAAATAAAACTTTCCTTATTCCTAGAACCATTTTCGTAATTAGTACATAAGCGCATAGCCTGAACAGATAGTAATACGTGGTAATTAATTTTTTTTTTAAATTATACGCCACAAAATACCTACTTTTGCGAGTGGTGATAAGAAAAGAGAACAAAACTATCACATTTAATAAATATGAGCAATACAATTACTAAAGCTGAGTAAAATAAGAAAGAAGGATGTAAAATATTCCACGTTATGATTTTCTACATATAGTTTGTTGCGTAAACTCATTTGTTGACACAATCATTAAAATATGAAAACAAAACAGTAAGTCATGCATGCTCTCTTCGAAAGAACATCAGTTAAAATTTGCCAAGAGAGTATGATGAAACGTTTTTGCAGGTAGAACGGGAACGTAGACTCGCAAGAGAGCAAGGTAGTTTGGAAGCTGATAGCACGTAATGTAGTAGACGTAGTAAGACCGCTCTTTACCGTTGAAGAGTTTCGTGGAAGATAGCGTTATGGGAAGAGGGAAGGGAGAAGATATTTCAAGGATCACTTATCGTGAGTCCTCGCCTCCCCTCTCAACCAACCATGTTTATGGATCGTGCTAAAAGGTGACGTAATTTAGCTCTATAAGGGTAGATTTTATTTTTTAATAAATATTTGCTTGGTTGAAGATCAAATATATATTAGTGGGTCTATTCAAGTATCGTATCAGGAGGAAAACTAGTAAAAAAAGAAAAAGTTGTTTTGACGTGGTTTTCCTTTAAGACACCACCACCTCATTGATAACTCGAAATATTTTCACTGTCATTCCAAAGATTAGGCAGATACGTTTTCTATTATTTCTCAACAATATTTTCCTTCCCGAATTAAATTATGGGTATCCATCCCCTTTCCACCATGTATTACTGCAATATGTCATTGATTTGCCGGGAACATTCTCGATTGCTTCCCATTGCTTCGTACAAGTGAGTAGACTCATCCAATAAGTGTCCATGAGACCTTGGTTCGATTTCGGGTAGTGTTGAAAAAGGTATTTATTATTTGTGATCCACTCCAGTGATAGAATAGTCCAACCATAAGAAGTCACTCTGGCGATAGGCTATATTACCGTTGATGGAGATAATGGAATTCGAACCCCAAAAAGTATAGGCCAACTAAAAAAAAAAAATCTTAAATGTTATTTCACTCTCCATGCAAATCCGGGCCAATTTACTTTCAATTACAGTTTCATTCTTCATACTATATAGGTTTAAATGAATATATTATGTATAGTTTTATTAATAAAAGTCTAATAGTATTTGTATGTATATAATATATGTTTGTATGTATGTATATATGTCCAGATAATTTTTATTACTTCTCAATGAGACAGAAAGATAAAATTTGGTGAAATTGTAGAGGACATTAAAAATGATTTTTTAAAAAAAGCTTATTTAATTATTTTAATTCTTTGACATAGTGTGTATTTGCATTTCAAAGGCAAGGAGGACTTGTAATATGAATTTCAATTTAAAATCAAAGGAGAAATTTTATATTATAATACAGTGACCTGTGTGTATGATTTGGCTGATTTGTGTTTATATTAATTAATGAAAAGTGTTTCATTGGTCAGTAAAAATTTTACGGGTAACATTAAAAAAATTATTTAATTGGAACCTACATTTACATATACTAGATATTCATTCATACAAATCGATAACTACTCTAATTAAAAGACAACTAACATTGCAGAGTAACAAATATCAAAACGTTATGAATAAAACTAATGTTTGATTTTTATTTTGCCTATGTTTTTAAGACGTATTAACGGTAGAACTCCCCCCAAAAAATTGGATAAATCCCCTTTTTTTAAGCACCACTTTGATATTTGATCGCTGCTAAAATTATATAAGAGGTGTATATATAAAAAGTAAAACTTAATCAACATGCTTCTATTCTTGAACAAACAGTTTCCGAAAATAAAATTGCAAAACATCAAAAATTCTTGAAGATATATTGTTCCCATGACTCTATATTTCCACGCCAAATGAAAAGGGCCAATCACCATAAACTAAAAAACTTAATCTTATAGCTACGCGTATAACCCAGAAGCCTGGCATGTTTATTCCTAATACACATAATATTTAGGTTGTATTTTATTTCAAGTTTTTATTTTCATGCATTACTCAAACTAGAATATGTGCCAAGCCTATCAATAAACCAATTTCAATTAGATACGTTGAACTACTCGGCATAAAAACGTAGAACATATGAAAGCGTAAAATAGTTTATGCTACTGATACAGCCATTTCTAGGTACATCTTTAAGTTAAATTAAATTTAGTTGAATATCTCGACACAGGAATCTAACTCAAGATCTCTGACCTATCCCATCAATCCTGTTGATTTATGTGACCAGGTGTCACATTAATATTTTATTGAGTGAGCTTTACGAGATATTGTTTTAACTTGACCGTTTGCCACCATATCTGTCCGTTGTTAGGATGTGTTTTCCCTTTATTATTAAACGAATAGACAAGTTTTAATGAAACCCGCTTCGGTGGCCACATGGTTTAAGGTTCTACTCTCGCAATAGACTAGAGTGCCCATAATGGATATATCGAGTATCGAATCTCGGTCGGGTGTATTGAGGGTGGTTTTTTCCAAATTGGTTTTCCACTCTATCTCCACGCAAATGCAGGTACAATTCCTCTAAATATATCTTCCCTAATCCCTAAAACAATAAGCATAATTAGTACATAAGTGTATAACTCGAATGGGTAGTAATAAGTGGCGATAAAAAAATTAATTAACTCTACCAGATTCATTCTTTGAACCTAAATGATGTATTTATAATGGTTTTGCGATCTGGTTTTCCGTTTAATGTTGTCAACCACTCAAAAAGCGTATATGCATTTTGAGAATGACATTTTTAACCACGGGAACAACAGTTGTTATTCTCTAAA
Organism: Timema shepardi; assembly: GCA_902151425.1. Taxonomy (NCBI): domain Eukaryota; kingdom Metazoa; phylum Arthropoda; class Insecta; order Phasmatodea; family Timematidae; genus Timema; species Timema shepardi. The sequence goes on along the minus strand of CABFVX010001010.1, from coordinate 87,436 downwards.
TATAGTGTATCCAGGGCCGTTTTAAGAAAATGTTAGGCCCGAGGCAAAAAAATGGGTGCCCTCCCCCTCCCTTCACCCGCCCCCTTTTTTGCACAGCAGTTTTTCAATTTTAACATCAAACCGTTATAATATATTAAAATGTACTCGCTTTTGACATTACGTAATAATTTCTCCTGTTTTATGGAATTTTGATCAACCCATTAAATGACTGTACATTATTAAATGCAAACAATCAATCCAATTAAGTTAATTAATTATCTGAAGTAAATTATTCCTCTTTGTACCAATGCAATGTTACTCTTTTTCCAGACCGACGGCGGTAGCACAAGGGTGGCGTATTCTACTGTACTGCAGAACATTACTCGAATAACGTTAATCTTAAATTAAATAAAGTTGGGGTTTTCAGGAATCTAGAATGGAATTCGATCACTAAGCGAATATTTATTGTTGTTAATTATCTATACACTATTTGATGTAAAATTAAGAATGATAGTTATAATTGAATTTAATAAGTTTTGGGTGAAATGTAGCTCCTTGTAATGTGAGGCCCGGGGCAATGGCCCCCTTTGCCACGTTCCCCTTAGACGTGTCCCTGAGTGTAATGTATGATTATTAAAGATAGTACTCCTTTGTTTGTTGTATGACTTCATTACCAAGGAATAATATCAATTTAGAATCCAAAAATAGGTTGCATTAGACATTTAAACCTCTAGTACAGAGAGAGACCTGAAGATTGTAGTAACGATAAAAAATATATATATATATAATTTTACCAAATGATAAATTGTTGAATGCCTATTAGCGTTGAATTTAAAATTATTTGTGGTTGTGATATCGTAATTCAAACGGTTATTTTAATTCATAGTTACTTTACTATATGGGAGTCATAAAAATATGTGTTTATTTATTTGTATCTGGTCATTTAGTTCAAATATGCTTTATTTATTTGCTCTAGTTAAACCTTACACGTGAAATTCAAGATCTACCACTCTGATATTTGACGTATATTTAAAGTGAGTAGGTTTACGAAACGCTTCTACACTTCAGCGAGGGAGTTTTACTGCTCACATAACTACTAGTTTAGTTGAGATGCGTTAAACATATCTTAATCCCCTTTTGCACTAAACCTTAGGTGTGAAGTCTGGAATTAATCTCGCTCACAATTTTTATAAAATGGAAAAAAAAGGGTGCAAAGCTTTGTACAAGCGGAAATTAGAATGTGCATTTGTATTGGTGTAATATTATCAAGAGAACATGGGTTTTTTTTCTGACTCCTCTCTCGGTGGTTAGTTTCTCATGGATATTGGTTAACCAAGGCTTTTTTTTTCTTACTATAGATGATAAACTTGCGAATTTTTTTTTTCATTTGGAACACACTATAAAATATGTTTTTTTAAACGACCTTAATTTAAGAGGCGCCAAAATATTCCGCTTAAAAGTAATTTCTTTTAGTAGAATTTTTACCGGTACTTCAAAATTTATTACAAATATAAATTTAAAACCCGTTTCGGTGGCTGCAAGGTCTAAGGCATCACTCTCACAATAGACTAGTCTCATGATGACGTGGAGATCTGGGTTCGAATCTTAGTCAGGTGTACTGAGGTTGTTATATTCTAAAGGGTTTTCTATTATCTTTCCATGCAGATGCGGGTATAATTCCTATAAATTCAACTTGCCTCGTCCTTAAAACAATACTGTAGTTAGTATATACGAATATAACTTGAACGAATGGTAAGACGCCGTACTAAAAGGTATAAATTAAAATTAGAGTAAAATTAAATATAATGCATTGATTATTAATTTGTGGCCGTATTTTCAATAACCTGTGATTAAGTTGACAAAGAAATGAGATCAAACTTTATTCTTATAAATTCATTGTTTTATAGAATTTTTAAGCTAATAATGATATTCAACGTGCACTCTCTAAAACGACTGATTGTATCAGCACACGACTTATAAACTAACCAATCTAAAACAAATTAAACACCAAATCCTACTGCTTTAAATTTATAATTTTGAAAAGGTAAGCTCTATCACTCCCCCCTCCCATGTATATTAGTTGCTTAGACAAAAAATTCCATTAATCAATTCTGTTCCAATAAATTATAGTAGTTAAAAATAAGATAATGTTAAACTTAATAATGCATAATAGTGCAATTTATGGAAATCAGATATTTAAGGGTACAGGACTGAGAATAATATTTTAGGCAAAAGTAAACTTTAAAACTATTTTCATAGTAAGGTATTTTTTTTTTCAGAAAATACAAACACATTATATGAGGCCAAATATTTTAATAATAATAATATTTAGCACCACGTCTTACTACCCGTTAGGGTTATACGCTTTAAGTACTAATTACGCTAATGGATTAGGAATTGGGAAGGCTGAATTAGAGGAAGTGAACCCACATTTGCGTGGAGGGAGTGTAGAAAACCATTTAGGAAAAACCACCCCTAGTTCACCCGACCGAGAGTCGAACCTCGATCTCCCTGTCCTCGGCGGTCGAGCTCAACACGACTCACGTGTTAGCCAACTACGCCACCGAGGTGGGTGCCAAATATTTTAATAGGTGTTATTTTTATAGGTAATCTCCCCACCCTTTCCTAATCGATTATATATATCTCAAAAAGACAGCTGTGAATCATATGATTTGACATATCAATATGTGAAAGTATATATAGTAACTTTTATACATGTCAAATTAGACCCTTCCTATGAAAGTTGGATCATATTGGAGAATTCATTTTAATACATAATGTGTTTTTTAATCACTTCACTCAAAATATAGATAGAGGTAAAGACGGTGGTTTTAAAGGATGTACAACCCAATTATCGTGAATACAAGATGGGAAAACATACGTGATAGATCACATTAGGACAATCACCCCTGGGGCACATGGCCGAGATTCTAGCCTATATCTCTCCGTCAACGGGAAGTTAGTAATCTGCAAGTCTAGAAACTTTGGACAATGGGACTACCATTGCAGGTCTTAGTTAATTCATCAAAATCTTGTATTAAATGACTATTCAAATAAAGTACTATCGACTTATATATATCAAGATGATTAGGAAGATATTTGATTCCAAAAAGGGACACGGGTACTGGGGAGTGCAGGAGGTTACATTACGGTGAGTTACATATCCTGTACCCATCACAAGACATTACTAGGATATTCAAATCTTGCATATTACAGTGGGCAGGACAGGCAGAGTGAATGTAAGAATTTAAAACTGCGTTCAGGATACTGACGGGCAAACCCAATGGGAAGAGACCAGTGGAAACACCTAAACGCAGATGGGAGGATAACTTTAGAATAGACCTGAAAGAGAGAGGGTGTGATGAGGTGGCCTGGATATAACTAGCTTGAGATAGGGATAGATGGCGTAATTTTGTAAGCTCGGCAATGAACCTTCGAGTGCCTAGTGCCATAAAGTAATTACCTTATTTATTTGATCAGTGGCAGCGAGGTGGAGGTTCAAATCTCAATTCTGGTTAACAAACTTAATTTTGTTTACTAAAGTGTTTCCCACTCTTCCTCTGAAAATGTGGGTAAAGTTCCTATAAGTCTAGCCTTTTTTAGTTTTCTAGGGAAGAGGTGGTGGGGATTCTAATTCCAGATTGATGTACTGAGATGGTATTTCCTAAAAGTGTTCCCACTATCCCTACATGCAAATGCGAGTCCACTTTTATATTACACCCTCCTCATCTTTACCCACCCATATAGCCGAGATGGCTAGTGAAACGTGAATCAAGATAATGGGTGGAAGGGGTATCATTAAATGAATACAGCGGTTTATTCCAAAAGACCTAACTCGATCTACGGTTTTTTTTCATGGATTCTTAAAACTGTTTGATTTTTTTTTAAACGCTATCAGTTTTCTACCTGAAGTTACGTTCATCTCCGACCAACTAACTAGCTCTCCTNGTAAAAGTGGGCGGGGCCCCCCAGCCCCCCCCCCCCCCCCCCGGTTAAAAAGGGGTTGTTTGCGCGCCACTGCATTAATTCATTTTCACCCTCTCCAAGCCCTATTGTAATACTCCTCAAATCCTCACTGTTGCGGAAGTAGAGAGAGAGAGAGAGAGAGAAGTGTAGGAAGAGAAGGAGGGAATCATAGGGGCTTTTGGGCTCGGCCATCGTGGGTGTTTCCATTATCTTTTTTTTGTTTTTAAAAAAAAATTGGAGGGGAAAGCTCTTATCGTTGGTATGGAAGGGTGTAGTATGGTGTAACAAATAGGATAGTATATTTAGTTAATCTGGTACCATTAGTTTGCTTTCATTGCCCTGATACATGAGCTACTGTCTGCTCCACAACCAGGGAACTTAATTTATCCCTTTAGTAACAGTTTTGCATAACTTTGCACCATGTTTATATTTAAGTTGATTAATCAATTATTCTTAAGGTTGGAGTGTAGGAGACGCGAGCAGTGATTTAGTAGTTTTTATGTAAAAAAAATGTTGGCAGAAAGAAATCAATTCTTCAATAGAAATAATAATAACTTAATAATATTAGCACCGCTTCTTACTACCCGTTCAGGTTATACTTTTTTTAAGTACTAATTACGCTAATGGATTAGTAATTGGGAAGGTTGAATTAGAGGAAGTGAACCTGCATTTGTGTGGAGGGAGAGTGGAAAACAATTTAGGAAAATCCACCCTCAGTTCACCTGACCGAGATTCGAACCTCGATCTCCCCGTCCTAATTCTCTAATAGAAACATAGAGTTTAATTTTCTTCACATGGTGACTTTAACAGTTCTTAAATATATGTCAAGAGTGTCTTGGAATTTAATAAAAACTTATTCTCTTCGTTTAAAAAGTGTATCATCTAATGCCGCTATGCTCGTGACAGATATTAAACAACTGCTGATATCCCCGTGTGAAGAAATTTAAACTTTATGTTACATTTTGACCACGAAAAAAAGATTTGCTATAAAAATGTTTCTTGCGTCCCCACACTCTCACCTTAAGGAAATAAATGTATTATTAAATTAGTACGCTCAGAACCAAGGTTATTAATTAATCCCTCTAAAATTCGAGTAATTTGAAGGATATTTCTGAAAAAATGTATCCGCATTAGCATACAAAACGTTTGCAATATCTTCACGTTGTCACACGCTGAATGTTGACCCATGATGCATTGCAAAGCAAACTTAAACAGACGATTATTAACATATTTTATTTTCTAGTGGATTTTAGATCACTCTCTCGATGGATGTTTTCAAATTATAACGATGTGACGTGGCACAGCCCAATAAACGGTTACACACACATTCCATTAACTGGTCATTTCAAATCTCCTCACAACATCCAACGAAACTGTCTGCTTGCTGCTGGCTCTACAGCACATGCGTTGTCAAATGCGCATGCCCACTGATCTGAGATGGTTGAGTTTGAAATTTGATTGGTCCTCCCGTGCCGGACATCTCGGGCAGAGCGGACGAAGTAAATATGAGTTGAACTTTAGTAGAACAGCACGCGCCAATGAGGCGGAAATCTTGTGATCGGCTTAGAGATAGTCACGTGACCAAATTTCTGTTCAACGCTTCTTTTTTTCAAACGTGTGAACCCACAGTAATCTATCAAGGTGCAGTTTCGGACTAATCGCAAAGTCTGTTTCGTGTCTTTTAACTATTTTTAGATCTTTTCATAACAGAAGGTAACAGGATTTGAGTCCATAATTTTTCTCATGAAGATGTTATGATCCAAAGGAGGCAAAAACTCTATAACCTTAGTCAAATAATTACGATGTACTGAATATCCCTTGAAAGAATTTTATTTTTTAAGAATGTTAAGTGAACTACAAAATTTATGTAATCAGTGTCTTATGTGTCAGCTTTGTAACATATCAAGGAATTTGAGAAAAACTCTTAACAGAAAAACCAAACAAAGACCGAAATAATCTTCCTATATAAATTATATTCTCTATGGTACTGTCAATTTTTATTTTCTAGACATTAATGTGATTTTATTCATAATTTAAATCGTAACTAAAATGTCATTTTGAATTTTTATTTCAGGGTAAATACTGTCCAAGTATGTATAAGGAGATGTACTACAGAGGTGAGTAAATTAAATATAGTTTATATTTATTTAATAAAAAAGAAACCAATAGTTTAATGTATATAGAAGTAATTTTGAAGTAAAACCACATTACATCTGTAAGAAGATGCCGTTTTATATATGAATCATTTTTTACCCTAAATTTAAAAGTTGTAACATAATTTATTGAAAACTCTACTAGTATTAAGTTACATATATATCAATGGCATTTAAATTTTTGTTTATTCAGCTCTTAGAGTCAGTCTGACAATATATCATAGTTGTTTATTTTTAATATGTTTTTATTTAATCATCGACGGACTTTCATTGAAGCGTAAAAAGTATTTTAAATTAATATTTGAGAAAAATAACCTTTGTGCAGACAGTTGGGATCAATCACTAAGCACCTTAGTTCTTGAGGGTTTTTAAAACCTAATATTTGATTAGAGTAAGACTGCATATACTTTTTTTTTTAGTTCTAACAATTGTTTTGCACTCGCATATATAAGGTTTATTGTATAAATTGTTGCTATGAATTCATAAAATCGACCATTTTCTAAGAAGAAATAGCCAATATTCATAAACAACAATATCAAAATACTATGTCAGATATTTTTTTTAAACACCACGCTTTATAAATAATGCCGGACTAACAAATTTAACTAATTAGTTACGGATGGTGAAGGTAGAATTTAAAGAAATGGTATTCTTATGTGCATAGAGAGTGAGAGTGTAACCATCTGGGTTTTGAAAAACGATCTTCACATAACCAGTAAACTAAACTAGATGAGATTGATTCCTTCGTTCATGTACTCATCGATATGTATTTTAATTTTTTTATTTATTTTTTTACCAAAGCATCTTACTACCCGTTCGGGTTTATAGGCTTTCAAAAGGTTGAATCCACCCACCTTTAACCTGGTAGTTTTAAACAAGAGGAATGGGTCATGGTTAATAAAACATTGTCACTTATCCCCTTCGGTGGGGGAGAATGTTCAAAGGCGTCACTCTCACAATAGAAAGGATTGTCGATAAAGAAGAGATCGTTTTTTAAATCAGGATCGGGTGTATTGAGATTTTTTTCCCTAAATGGTTTTCCACTCCTTCCTCAAAATAACACGTGTAAACTTTCTCTAAATTCACCCCTCCTCATTCCTAACATCTTAATGTAATTAGTAAATATGCTTATAGCCCGAATGGGTGATAAGATGTGGTGCTAAAAAAACTGTATTACTTTTATAATAACTAAACACATGTATGGGTGTTTGTGTATTAAGAGAATAAATGTATTTCAAATCCAACCAAACAATCCTAAAGTCATGGCTCATGAGTTGAGAGACTCCCTTACTTATGAGAGATGGTGTGTAGCCGGTAGGATTGGCCGCATAAATAGTGTGCATGACTCTAATCGGAGGAACGTCTTGGACCAGACTTTCTGCCCCAAGTGGTTTAATATCCTTCTTCGAATTAAATGTTGGTTAAATAAGTTTTAATATGTTTGAAACTTAACATGGGCTTTATAACTTATATGTAAATGTTTATTGCTATTAAATATTGTAAAACCCGCTTCGGAGGCCGCGTGGTCTATTGCACTTCTCTATCAGTAGACTAGACTGCCGATGACAGAGAGATCGAGGTTCGAATCTCAGTCGGGTGTACCGAGGGTGGTTTTTCCTAACTGTTTTTCAGCTCCACCTCTACTCAAATAAGGGTACACTTCCTCTTAATATAACCTTCCTAATCCCTAAAACTATTAGCGTAATTAATATATAAGCGTATAACCCAAATGAGTAGTAAGACGTGGTGTATTCCAATTTATTTATCTAACTACTTTAATTTGATTGATTTCTTACAACATTACTTTAAAGTTGTAATTCCTTTACCCATTATTATTTTTCTCTAAATAAATTCTTTGCGTAATTAAATCGTGATTATGTTACAGCCACCAATTGGAACGTGTAGATGGGACCCCCTAGTCTCTCGGAGCTCGGTGTAACGGCGCGTGATCCCAAATAGAGATGGACTATCTCCTACTCCAGGGTCTCATCAAATGCAGCCAGCCTGATCTCTGGAGTGCCCGCATATTCGCGTGTGACACGGTACGCACCAGTGCGTAATGGTGTGTGCGTGCACTACTGCATGCGTGGAACGTACCGGGAAATACGGCAAGTGCGTACACACCGGAAACCCCGCAACTGAAGTTACAATGTCGTCAAATGATTCGCACGAAAAACCCCGAGATGGTGTGGCATGCTATCACTTTATTTTTATGTTGCAACTGACAAGAATTATTTGCTTTGAATAGTAATTTTTACTGAGTTATGTACGAAAGAAAAAATAATAATGAGAACAAAATCGTTGTTTGAACAATATACAACTAACAAATGGATTTGTTCCTACGGTGTGAGAAAATCAATTTGATATCTTGTGACTAGGAAATTGTAAAAAAAAAGTGTTATTTTAAATAAACTGACAAAAATAAAAGTGAATAAAAATATGTAACACGTAACATAGAAGATAAATATTTTTGCCAAATAACCAGGTTAATCGCTTTGAATATATAAACCACGTGGAGATTTTGTTTTCTGTTTTTAATTTTATAGGCAGTGTTCTGATTATACTGAAGTTCACTTATAGGTAAATTATTATTTGTTAAGAAATAATGTGAATGATTGACTTAATAAAATAAATTTTCAGCTTTCCGAATACCTTGCCTAGTTAAGTTTTCCATAAGTGTTGATAAACTGTTAAAATAATATCTGGAAGATTTAAAATGTAATATTTAGTTTATGATAAATAGCATTTATATGCATTATGCCATTATTAATATATAGTTTGAGTAACCTGAAATTAAACAAAATTTTGTTTATTAGGTATTTAATATAAAAAAGCTATTCGCATAAAAAATTAAAACCATACTTTTTTACTTATTTGGGTATATAGTGTTTCACTTGAAATAAAATGTGTAGACATAAGCTCTAAGATGATACTTCACAACATTAATCTGTTTCCTTGAACATTAATAATAATTTTTTAATCATTTTACTGAACTATTATCATTCTGGCAGTCAGTCAAGTTTAAGTTCAATCTGAAATAACATCAAATAAACAAATTGTTTGGGCTCTATTGATGAAATAATAACTGTAAGAAAATGTATGTAGCCAATAAAAAATTAATATTACCAAAATAATATTTTGTTGTAAAATGAAAAATTTACTATTATGTACCACACTTATAAAAATAAAAATAGCTAAATTCAATATTTTGTATGTAAAACAGTAATGGTCCAATATAATATTGTTTCTTCATATAAAAGATCTATAAAAATTTGTGTTTTTGAAAAGGTTAACATTTATTTGGAATAAAAATAATAGATATTTAAATATTTTGTGTTTTTATACTTTTATCTAATAGATTATTTTAATACAAATATAAATGCACTCAACATAAACAAAGATGGCATGGACAAATTGTTGAACAAATCTAATTGAGATGTTGTGTTCATTCATTAGTGGACATGACTCATATAAACGCACAATATTTCAAAGTCTATTTCGAAACACCAGCCGTTTTACATAGTTCTGCTAGCTGACTAGTAAACTTTTATTTATTGAAACTATGCATAGCGCACATTTTGGACACAGACTTTGAAATACTGTGCTTTTGGGGCCGGTTTTTTTGGGGGGACTTCATGTGCTGTATATGCGATGCGTGAATATCTACACGAAAGTAACACTTGTAACGGATACAAATAAAACCATGTGTATTTTATTCCTATAAAACACATACGCTGTGGTGATCGATTTAAGGAACCTTTGAAGATGAAGAAATATGTATATATAGAAAATAGTATAATATTTTCACATGGCAAATATTGGTAATTATTTGTATTTTAAGTATGAATATAAAAGTATAACATGGTTTCATAGTAATTTGATTAATAAAAAGGCGTAAAAAGCTAATTATTATAGCAGTTCCACTAGAAAGCAGACGTAGTAAATCACACAGTTCTTTATATAATGTTATATGTGGCTGGCAGGTGGATGTGTATGTGTGTGTGTGTTTGTTCAGGCCCGAATTGGTTGTTTACTAATATATTTAAATATTAGAATAATAAGGTTTAATAGAGTTTGTCCTTCTTGATAAAATAGCCCTAAAATAATTGTCAACAAAAATTTTGAAGGTTTGGATGTTGTTTTTTAGCATCATGTCTATCTGTACAGGTATATGTACTGATTACGCTAATTATTTTAAGGATGATAAATGTTTAATTTATAAGGAAGTGTACCCGCATTTGCATGGAAGTAGATTGTAAAAGTTTTTTTTTTTAAACCACACTCAGTACACCCGACTGAGATTCAAGCCCTGAACTTCCTGTGTACAGCAGTCTAGTCCCACATGAGATTTATACCCTAGACCATGCAGCCACCGAAATAGGTTGTTTGGATGTTATATAATATTATAAGAGCATGTATTATTTAAGTTTTTGTGTTTGTATTCGGAACTCTCTTACTCTACCTCTACCCCCCCTTCCCTCCCCATCCTTTTGAGAAACTCATTAATTCCTTGGAGTGTGTGTGGGGGGAGGTGGGTTCCAACAGATTCCAGAGTTAGCCAAACCCATCTGAGATTTACTTTTCGACTCCCATGGATTAATGTGCCTTAATTATTTACATAAATAATATTTATTCTTGAAAAAAATATTAACGCGAGATATTTATTTTGAAGTGTTAACAGTATGATAACTATGATCACATTTTAGTACTAAAAGTGGTTTTTTTTAATGAAATACTAGATTCCTGAGAAGAAATAAAAACAACTTTTTATATTATTTTAACCCCAAGTCAATATTTTTCTATTTTGTTACAATATGTTATACTCTCTTTGTAAAATTTTCCCAAAATAAATCATTCCAGCCCAGTTCACAAAAAGTTTTCTGAATAAACGGTAGTACATAAATTCCACAGTAAAATAAAATAAATTATTCAAAGCTAATTCAATCTAACTTTATATAAAAATAATTTTTATAAGGCAAACATTGTAGACTCGTTTGGTTCCTAAAACAAGAATCAAGAGAAAGGAAAAATATAAAAATAATATTAGTTAAAAATATAATTTATAAATGTTTGAATTGGTTGGCCTAATTTCGACACAATTTATATATACGTCATACCAATTTAAACGTTTTTATTTTATTTTTACAATAGAACCATTGAATGTATGTAGACTTATGTAAGAGTTACATAAAGATTTATTATTTTTAGAGAGCCAAATATTATATAGAATATTTTGTAAACTGATGGTATACTTGGTCCAGTTATTATAGATACGTAAAAAAAAATGAGATGTAATTTTTCATTTACGTGTGGATGTTAATAATCTACACTGTCACAAATAGATTTAAATAGAAAACAAATACATAATTTAATTCTGCGCTCCTGTAGACGTTTGGAATACATCGCAAAACAAATATATAGTGAATAAATAATAGTTTTATTTAAAACGTACAAAAGCGATGTTGCCGTTTATCACACGGGCCCTCCCTGCGTTTTTTCTGTGACAATCTAACAAATGTTTTTCGTATTGTTCATTGTGTGTACTAAACTAAACAACCATAGTTTACCAAAGTGTATAAAAAATTACTACTTGTTTTGCTATCCATACAAAACCCTTTTACCCTTTGAATATTTAAAAAAAATATCGTTAGAGTTCAATATATTTTTACGGAAATTTCATATTTTAGCTATACCCTTGGTTAATATTGTGGGTAAGCTCATTGTAAATCAAAATAAATAATCTATTATTTTTTTAAATATTAATCAACCTTGAACTGACTTTTTTTTAAACTCTACTTCAATTTTAGATCCATATTTATGATAAAATACAATTATGGTCAAACTGTGATACGTAGTGGTGTGCAAGCTCGTCTGCAGAAGGGACCACAAGGAAAAGGGTGGAAGAGTTTGAGAGTACAATATGGTCATTCTTACTTACATACTTAAGACCGATTCACACAGAGTGCTAAGCTAATATTTACTCTGCTGACCTTTTAGAAAAATAGTGGACCATGTATTTAAATCTGTTGGTTCACACAGAAAGCTAAGCTATGCTTTGCTACGCCGCGCTATGTTTTTTCCAATTGCTGACCGAGCAATTTTTCCATCTCCCATCTTGAGCCATCTTACGTTGCGCATGCGCATAACGCAACTTGGGCTCCGTGTTGAACGGACGCAGTGCTGGTTTGGTGAAAATAACTAAACAAGTGTTCAAGTTTGTTTTCAGTTTGTTTCACTTGTATTTAAGTAATATTCTATTTAGGTTTTATATTTAATTAATGTATTTATATTAAAATTAAAGCGTTAATTTAACAAGTCAAACTCCACCTCCTAAATTTTCTTAAGCTTTCAAAACAGCAGCATCTTTTCTTCCTCAGTACTATCATCTGAACTCAAGACATTTTGGAGAACGCCATCATAGCTAAACTTCACTGGAGCAGACCAGAAAGAAACACCACTGAATTTGGGAGTGAAAAGAGGGACCATGGCTTCGCTTAGCTTAGCTTAGCTTTCTGTGTGTATCGGCCTTTTACCAACGACATTAGGAAATCGACCCGCCTCGGTGGCGTAGTTGGCTAACACGCTTGTCGTGTTGAGCTCGACTGCTGAGGACGCGGAGATCGAGGTTCGAATCTTGGTCAGGTGAACTGGGGGTGGTTTTTCCTAAATGGTTTTCAACTCTCCCTCCATGCAAATTCGAGTTAACTTCCTCTAATTCAACCTTCCCAATTCCTAATCCATTAGAGTAATTAGTACTTAAAAAGCGTATAACCCGAACGGGTAGTAAGACGCGGTGCTAAATATTATTATTATTATTATTATTATTATTATTATTATTATTATTATTATTATTATTATTAGGAAATCGAAGGTTCATTGCCACATTTATAAATGTAATACGCCAAAATGTATATCTTGAGCTAGTTGTAGCTAGTCCATCTCAATTCACCCTCTCTCTTTCAGGTAGGCCTACATTTTAATGTTATTTTCCCATCTGCATCTAGGTCTTCCCAGTGGTCTCTTCCCATTGGGTTCGCCACACAGTACACTGAACAAGGTTCTGTATTCTTAAATTCGTGCTGCGTGTCCTGCCCACCATAATATGTGAGCATCGATTATCCTAACAATGTATTGTGATGAGCACATGGTATGTAATCTCATATAATCCCCAGTAGATTCATCCCTTTTTGGATTAAATATCATCCTAAGAACCTTGTTTTCAAACACCCTAATTTATTTTAATGATGTAATTCAGGCGACCACATTTCATATCCATAGAGGACAGCCGGTAAAAATTGTTTTGTATATTCTGAGGTTTTTTTTACATCCCTTCACAGCGGGCAAGATTTTAACAAGTCACTGACCGAATAAAGGCATGCATTTCCTGACTGTATTCTTTTCCTAATTTCCACCCGAATAACATTGACATTCTTCGCAAACTTCACTAAGTCAACAACGCTTTATACTAAAGGTGGTATTTCATGTGAACTAGGCATAAGAAAATAATTCTAGTACAAATGATATATTTTACTGCTTTATAAAGACTTCAATTAAAAGAATTTTCTGGTTTGGCCAGGGGAAATTAGTTACTTTATTAAAATGTTATATATATACATCAAACGCTTATAAAGTGGTCAACTTTGGGGGGCGGAGGGGGGGAATTTAATCCACTGGTTTTTTTTGTTGTTGTAAATTTGATATTTTTTAAATCAAATTGTAATTTGATACGTTGGGTTACATTTAAACCCCGAATAATTCAATCTTGTACGAAATTTTGAACTCAATTGACTCATTTAATTTTGGCCATACTAACAGACTACTTCCATAATAGTGATACCCTAAAAGAGTACTGTTTTTACCTAATTTTCAATTATGTGTAGTCTCTTTAATTAACACCCTTTAGTCTAGTGTTTGCCTCAAAAACAATATCACAATAACATTATTGATAATATCCTAAGGAAGTAAAATACGCGTTTGGTAAAAATCATAAAAAATCTATTTAATTTTAAGGTGGGGTGGAAGGGGAGGAGAGAAAATGCCAGTGATTTTGTAGTTTTTTATAGCAAAACTTTGTTTTGGCTAAAATAAATAAAATATTGCTCCAATAGCAAGGTTTCTTCATATGGTGGCCTCAACAGCCTTGAATATCTGTCGGGATGCCCTGGAATTTAATGACAACTTTTTCTATTCATTTAAAAAGTGTCTCATCTAATGCTACTATGCCTATGGCAGATATTCAAAAGCTGTTGATATCACCTTGCATACAAAATTAAACTAAACGTTGCTACTGGAGAAATATTTTATTTATTCTGGCCAAAAAATTGTTATGTTATAAAAAAAACTGCAAGAACACTGGCCATTTCTCGTGTTCCCTACATCCCCACCTTAAACCTTCGGTTAAATATGCACACAAGTATCTTGACTTGAACCCTTATTTTAGACGCAACCAATCAAAGAGGGTCCAAAGTATACAATAAAATAAGAACAGGACAATAGGAGTGAGCAGCTTGAGTAATAATAAGTATCCGAGTACTTTAAGAGTACCTGTGGGCACGCAACCCAATACAGTTGCGGAAAAAATTCCAGATATTTAAATATTATTTAGTGTTACCCAGAAAAAAAAGTAATTAAAGAATGATAGGTTATAAAACCTAATGGTAAATCCTATAGCTAAATTATTAAATAAAGTTGAGAAATACATTTTATTGTTTATATATATATATATATATATATATATATATATATATATATATATACATATGAATTCAATAGATAAATACTCTTAGATATAATAAGCCTAAAAGCAATTATTAATATATAATAATTATACGCCCATTGTAACTTAACAAAAGGGTCAAACAAAATTATTTAGAAAAGCCATTAATTTGATACTAACAATACTTTATGTATATCACATGAAAACATCAAATAATTTGCTATTTCTTATTTAAGATTCTCATACATAATTACTCAAACGTTTCTAGAGATACTCATTCTCCAACTATTTCTTACATTCATCTGTTAACTCGTAATAATTTAATACAGTTATTCGGAATATTGATCATAAACTTCAAACTTATAATATAAGAACAATTTACGTTAAACTATCCTGTAATACTATAAATTAAAATGGAGATAATAACAACATATAATATGACACCTAACATTATCCTGGGCAAAGAAAAATACTTAACCAAAATAATGATCTAACGTTTGTCTATCTATCGCTTCACTAGTGCTATCCAGAAATTCAGTATCATAACTTATATCCTAATATGTTAATTAATTATTTAAAATGCAATAAAAAGCAAACTAAAATATTTCGCCTTTAGTTTGATCAAAGATTTAACATGTTTGAAATTCAACACGAAATAGTATTGCCGTAAAAAGAATGGAATTTTGAAGAAGTTACATCTAGATATTAATGCCGAAACCGAATTTATGCTTATATTTCATAATAAATAAACTGAAGCCTCAGCTTCGTCCTACTAAACAAGAGCATTGTCCAAGAGTAATCATCATATTTCTCTGCCAGTCTTTTATACAATTTGTACAACTCCAGAACACGGAATGGGGGTATAGCAAAGGGGGCGGGGGGGACCAAAGACAATCAAACAAGGGGAAGGATCTACGTGTGACTCGAGGCTTCCACTCGTTTCTCGAAGATATTTGAGCGTATGGACACTGGGTTGTAGAGTCATCTTTTTTCTTCTTAAGTTATTTGGCTTGTCTTGAGCTCGCGGTTTTGATTCTTGGGCGGAGCCATTTAGTTGGTCGTGGCGTTATGTTGTGATCGGGTGTGTTGTCTCTCTCTCTCTCTGGTTAGTGTGCAGTGGAGCCAGTTGAAAGGGGTAAGTAGATGTTTTGGTCGACTTGTTTTCTTTTCACGTGTAGCTAATGCTATAGACTGCTATAAATCAAAGTAAAAAAAAATTAAAATGGATATCTTAAGGGTTATGGAATTTAGTTGAAATCGGATCAAAGCTAATATTTTACCATTTGGATAGCCTTGATTTCTTAACGTGGGCGTCAGGAACAAAATCGTCATCAAATGCCACCCATATGTGAGAAAATATTTTCACACTTTGGCATTACTATCAGAATATCACTTATGAAGCTTCAAAATCAATAAAACAATCTTCAGATATCCCACCATTTTCTGTTGTGAATTTATTAGAATGGTTTTATTTATTTGATCAAGGATAGATGTATTTTTATCTAAACTTTCACTTTGATCTTGGGACTGAAACATTTTGAGAAATGTAAAGATTTTAATTCAATTTTGAAATCTTTCAACCATATTTTGGTGTGAACCATATTTTTTATAAATTACAAACCATTTCTTAAATAGCGCGAGATTTATATTTCAAAATATGGTTCATGTGAATATAAAGTCGGAATATTCCTACAGGGTTGTTTTCCTTAGAACCCCTATAGTATGAGTTTTATTAATGGAAAAAATTGTGCGAATATGTGACATTAAATCATGATCAAAGGCTTTTTTAATATTTGTGGAGCCATGATACTAGGCTTTACCAAAAAGGTTCTACATCTAGATTTATTCTAACGAATACAATAATTATTTTATAGGGTTGCAACGGAAAATTTTAAGGTATTTGAGAATTAGTAGCGAGATTTCCTTTCCACCTAAATATAAGGAGTTTCGTAGTTTTCTTTCTTTTCTTATTGATATAACAAAGGGTTGTTGTAGGTGAAGAAAGAAAGGGAGCTTAAGCTTAGACAGAATAGATAAGTAGTTCCAGAAAACTACACCACCCATTGTATTTTAAGCCGTGTGGCTCGACAACTATTGAAACTGTCTTGCTGACCGCCGAGGTGGCTGCCTTAAGCGTAATATATAATACAAAAGTACTAAGGAGGTTACTTAAGGTTCTAAGTTCGAATGACTTGAGTATCAGGTTGGATTTAATCGGTTCTACCTCGGGTTGAAACTAATAACATTGTTGATGAGTTCCAAAAGCTACCGCTGCAGTCGTATAATGTTATAGAAAGTTTGGTCCGGAGAGACAAGAGGAGACCTGTATTGTGCATCACAAGGTACGTGGGTAGGGAGGCGGGGATTGTATTCCCTCTCACCCTCTTCACTCACAACCTGGTCACTAACTTTGTACACTCCCATTTTGTCATACGAGTTGGTGTCTGATATCTCAAGGTGGGATTATAGGGATTGTTAGCTAAGCGCAGTATTTTTACAGTTTTTATCATAAAAATAGATGTCCATGCGTTCAATCCCAGCAGAGATCAACGTATTTTTCTTGAACGATAAAAATCCGTAGCACATTTTGCTTCAGAAAAGAAGTAAAGCCATCAGTCACATGTCAATTATGGCATGTAAAAAAACCTTGGAAGGTATGTGAAAATACCTTTCCCAGCAAAATTGATTGGTCCTTTCGCTCTCGCTCATAGAAAATTCAAATGTACTGATATAATCGGTCGATTCAGAAAGTGCACGTTAAATACCTAAAAAAAATATAAGAAAAAAAGCTTTTCTTCAAAATAAGCTAAATATTTTGCTAGTAGAAATATATTTTAATTATCTTCACATAATAATCTCAACAGTTCTTGAATGTGCGTCATGGGTGTCTTAGAATTTGATAAAAAGTTTTATCTTCATCTAAACAGTTTCTCATCAAATACCACTATGCGAATGACAAATATTCAATATCTGTTTAGATTAATATGTGTACTTTTATACTCTAGAAATAATTTATTTACTTTGCAAATAAAAAAAAGTTTACTATGAAAACTGAAAAAACAAAAAATCTTTTCTCATCTTTCTTTCGATTCTACCTTAACTCTGGATTGGTAGCACGTTTGAATACTTTGCTAAATATCCCAGGGTTCGATTCTCTGTGTTTTGAAAAATTGTTAGAGCCTACCCCTCTCACAATGATGATATTATGGCTGGGGGATAGGTTGTATTTACTCTAGTTTTCCAATCTTTCATCAATTTCATACCCCTATGCAGACCATAGCCTAAAAAATTAAACCTTTTAAAATATTCATGAAAAAAAGTAATAATAAACCGTGATAGTTTGTTATAGAGAGTATATACAGCTGTCACAAATTGTAATAAACCTTGAGTGGCAAGCTCAACAAAGTCTTGACCGAGGGAAATAAAGAGGTTCATGACATTTTGTCAAAGCCTGCGTTAAAACATTTTTTTTATCAAACTTGCATTGTATATAAGTAATTTTGAAAAATTACACCTCAATATGGGAATCGAACAATGTTGTAATTTAATAACACTCAGAGAAAGTCATCTATCCCCTTAAATTCGAGTCTTGGTGTACGTACCACAGCTGGGGAAACACTGTTCTAAAGTTAAGTCAATTTTACTAAACATTTAATCATTCTTTTAAAGACTTAATCTAAGGAATAATTCTAAGAAGAGTAGTTTTGAGGAAGTTCACCCGCATTAGTATGGATAAGGAATGTGAAAACCAAAGGGGAGATATTTGTGGAAAGGGGGACTACAAGTATTACGTAAGCAACTTAAGGGGAAGGTAGGTTCGAGTTTTGCTTATTTTTGCAGAAATATGTTTACGTTAGACAGAAAGAGTAGGTAAAGAATGGCGTAGTGTTTCAGCCACCCGAAATGGACACATAATAATTAAAAGGTTCGATATGTGGATTTAATTATCTTGATCATCAGATAATAAGTTGATTAGAGTTATTTTATAACTAGATAGTAAATGTGTTTACTTATAATACTCCTTAAATAATTTAATAAATTTGAATTAAAATTGTTTTAATAATTTTATCGCTTTTTTAGTTGTACTTGT
The DNA here is from genome assembly GCA_902151425.1 of Timema shepardi. Taxonomy (NCBI): domain Eukaryota; kingdom Metazoa; phylum Arthropoda; class Insecta; order Phasmatodea; family Timematidae; genus Timema; species Timema shepardi. Next base: position 68,532 of record CABFVX010001010.1, on the reverse strand, counting down.
TAAATACAATAAATTTAGATTAATTTTAAAACAGTGTTAGTTGTGTATTATTTTGCACTATTAATTTAGACCTCTACTTTAATAACTAGTAGCAATTTATAAATTGTATGAAAAATAATAATTCTTCCTGTAAATAAATAATAAAAAAGTCTACAAATACAACTTGATACTAAGAAAGGGGGGAGGAGTAGGTATTTTGTTAATTTTGCTTACAAGAGGGCTTAAGGGGTCAAAAGTCCTAAAATATTCTTACATAATACTTGAACGACCCCAAACCACTGCCAGTGCCTCTGGCCTTTATTTGAATTTACACCTCCTAACTAAAGTAAATTGGGTATATCATAGCTTGACACCTCAGACTGTGTGATCACAGGGGAGGGTATGGTAGTTTGTTAGATAGTGCGAGTTTCTGTATTTAATTTGTAAATGCAGCAGTGGAATAAGAGACCAGCGAAACTATTTAACCAAACTGTAACAAATACAACTAAATTAAATTATTATTTTAAAATAAAATAAATGGTACAGTTCACCGTACAGATTTTGCATTTCAATTGCAAATTTACTTTGTTTTTGGTATCAAAGGCCAACACAAAAGTAAATTTTCAATTCAATGGGCAAGTTGAAAACTGTATTTTAGTTTTAGAAATATTTGAGTGTATTTTGAGTGGGAAACCGTTGAAGTAAAACCATCTGAGTACACCCGCCTTTGACTTGAACCCCGACCTTCCCATCACTATTAAACTGGACTATAGATGACACTGAAGCCTGGAATGATTCATGAGGTTGGCTTAGAGAAATATTTTTTTGGGGTATAAGTAAAAGTAATTATATTTATATATAAAATAAGAAACTATTAAATTGTATTTAATAAGCCTTTGAAAAGACAAAACGTGAGATAAGAGTGAGAGCGTTGTGTGTATGGAGTATTGGAATAGGGAAGATAAAACTAAGGTAAACTACTTTCTTAGTAAGTAGAACTCAAGGTGAGTCCGTCTTAGTTAGGGAAGAGAGCGTACAGGTTTCAAGAACTGTGGGGAAAGCACTTTAAGGATTGTATACTACTGTACTTAAGACCTCGTCTCGTCCCATGGATAACACCTAAATTTGATTAATACAGCTTGAATCATACATCGAATAGGTGTGTTTTTGTGTAGTCTACTTTAATAAATGAGTATAATTGTTATCAGTGAAACCATTATACTCTATTTTTTTAATATACTAAGCACAAAATAATTGAAGGTTCTAAATTTATTAAATCTACCCTAATTTGAATGTTGTCAACTTCAATGTGATTTCTGGCTTAAGGTAGGTGTTTTGTAACGCAAGTTAAGGGCAGTGTTTTTTACAGTTTTTATGGCAAAACATTTTTGGCCAAACTAAATCAAACAGTTATTCACTAGAAACATATGTAGAATTTAACTGTCTTCACATGGTGACATCAATAGTTATTTAATATATGTAATGAGAATAGTGGCATTAGATGAGAAACTTTTTTAACTGAAGATAAAAAGTTGTCAATACATTCCAGGACAATCTTGACAGATATTAAAGAACTGTTTATATCACCATATGAAGAAAATTAAGCTAAATGTTTAAACTGAAGAGATATTTGATCTATTTTGGCCAAATAAAATTATGTAAAATTTTCAATAACACCTACCTTTTCTCGCTTCCCCTACACTTCCACACTAAGCGTAATCTTGTATTTAATTTTTCGATAAATCATCCTTGAGAAAGGCAAAACACACAGCTCCCTCTACATTTCCCAAATAAACAACACCGCTAAACAATTGAAATTGTTTATAACAGTAACCACCCATTTCGGTTTATATTCACTATAAAATCAGTATCTCATACAAAAATCGCCACTTCCCAACCATTTCAACCTTTGTCACACCTGGACGCCATTGGATTAACCGACCTAGGTTCTTTAGAAGTCACAGAATGATACTGGCACCTTGTGTTGAATGGACTGAATATCACCTCCACACCAACTTACAGAAAATAATATCCTTCTAAATCCTCCTGGACTTGACTAAATCCAACAAGCATCCCTCCTAAATCCCCTACAAAACACCAACATACCTGGAAAACTACTCCTTACAAAATTTCAAGATTAAAAAAAGTCCTGAATAACTTTGAAACCACATAGTTTTCATTTCATAATCATAGTTGACTACTCACAGGGCTTATAGTTAGAAAATATGTACATATTATAGCCAGTTTCTTCGGTTACACTTGTACAGAACGGTTTTAGTGATCATACACCTGGGGTTTAATTATTCAGTACGTATTGCAATGTATCTTATTTGGGGATATGAAACTGTGATTTATTATATTATTGTTAAAATAAAATCAATAATAAAATATGTATTAATCCTTTATTGAAAATCATTAATGATTTGAAAAAAAGTTATAACAAGTCCCGATATTCCAAGTGGTTATTTGAATTAAAACATTTAATTTATATCGCAATGCTCGACACGATTTAAGCTTCACGATATCTCAGCCGAGATTGGGGGGGTTTAGCTCCCACTTACTAAGGCATGCATATCGGAGAGTTTCTACCTTCTCGAATGATCTATAAGATACACATGTATTGCACCATTTAATCTTTTCTCACTTGTTTAATTCCAAAGAAGATTCTGGTCTATCTGGGCAGAAGAAGGAGGTGATTGTAATTTAATACCTTGCAATACTACAGCCAAGATAATGTTAGAATATTATTAAATTTTGGATATAATAGCGTATTACATTTATTATATCTGAATGTAAGGGGCTGATAAGATAATTATAATTATAATCACCCTCATACCATGCAACCTGTAACTCGTAAAGTAAAATCATTCCCAGCCGATATACAGCTTATGTCAAACAGGTCCAGAATAAAGGTGATTACAGAAATAAAATAGTCTCTGAATATAGACACTTGTACTTATCACACAGAATTGTCACATAAGGAAGGGTGATAAAATCCTTTTAAAAATGTCAGTTGTTTCTAGCCCAGTTCATAATCTGATGAAGCGCTTCTAATTCTTGACACAAGACTTGTACCAACTGTAGGTTAAACCAGTAGCCAAATATGTTTACAGCACTTGGAATTGTCCTTATACTATTAGTCATTGATTAAAAAACATGTTCGTGTCTTATACCCCAAAAATTTAGGGTTTATTTTGTTTTAACTATAGGAAATTATTTTTTGTTCTCTTGCAAAGCGATGGTGTAACTTGAAAATCACATCGGTTGGTGCCGGCAGCTGAGAAACAATTAAATTGTCATGGTAGTAAACTAGTCGGTATTGAGTACCCGTGTTGACTAGCACGAAACTGCTTTTTATCTTTATGAGAGGTCACATTTGTAAACACAACCTAATTTTTTTTATGGAGGTCAGCGACGATCATCAATGGTAATCTGAAAAAGAGGTAGCCTAATTTATTTTTGAACACACCTTTCAGTGAGCCGTCTTGATAAGCGATAAATTGCCACGAAAAAGTTCGGCTCTAACGCGTTATCTAATTGTATGATGCAATATTTCAAACTATGGTTATTGGTGAGGTCAAACGATTCTAACAGGGGTCTTTTTCTTTAACAACCCTATAATATAATAATAAAATTTAGCACCGCGTCTTACTACCCGTTCGGGTTATACGCTTTAAGTATTAATTACTCTAATGGATTAGAAATTGGGAAGGTTGAATTAGAGGAAGTGAACCCGCATTTGCGTGGAGATAGAGTGGAAAACCATTTAGGAAAAACCACCACCAGTTCACTCGACCGAGATTCGAACCTTGATCTCCCCGTCCTCAGCAGTCGAGTAGCTCAACACGACTAGCACGTTAGCCAACTACGCCATCGAGGCGGGTAACAACCCTATAGTTTGAGTTTTATTTGTAGAAACAAAAGTATAGAATGTGATCTTAGCTCATTTTCAACGATTTTCTAAGTATATTTGGGGAGCTGTGCGATTAGTCTTGATGGGAAAAGGTTCTAGATTTATCCTTTATCTAACAAATACAGTACTTTTTTGATAGGCTCACAACAGAAAATTTAAAGATGTCTGAGAACTGGCAGTGAGCCTTCCTATTGGCCTTGATAAAAGAAGTTTCGTTATTTTCTTTTTCTCCGTTCTTATTGACATGACAAAGGGTGGTTGTAAGTGAAGGTCTAAAGAAAGTATGAACTTAAACAGAATAGAGAAATATTTCAATAAAACGACAGACAATTGTGTTTTAACAGTGTGGCCTGACAGTGATTGATAGCTTTCCCGTTGACCAAGGCGGCCACCTTTAAGACAACAGCCCAACGCCCAATCCCAGTTGAATAAAAAAGATGACGATCAAAAGAAAAAGAAAAATTCCAGCATTCCTCTCCACAATGGAATAATTTTAGTTATTTGACCAAATTAATGTTTTGGGGGACCTGACTATACAGTATCACTTCACCTCCGCCGCTGAAGGGGGAATTCTAGAAACTTCACCTGAACTCGAGAATGTGAGAACCTTGTAAACCATGAGCTGTAAACTGAGGACGATTGTTCGAACTGTGATCACTAGGAGGCCATTTTCATCCATTTCATGAGAGAGGAAGTTTTGCGAAAGCGGTCGCAAACGTGGTCGCCCACTTCTCTCACGTCCATAAATTGTCTCCCTTCTCCGGATAATATAAGAGTAAGATGAAACACAAGAGCAAGATAGTTGTAACAACAATATATTGCTGGGAAACTATGTTTGATGTTATTTTTCCACCGCATCTTAATATAATAGAATTTTGGTAGGGCAAAAACTTTTAAATTTTGAACACATTTTACAAACGTATATTTTTCAGGCAAAATTTAATACATTCTACTTTATGAATAGTATAATTTCACAGCCATTGATACTATATATAAAAAGTGATAGTTTAATGAGTTCCTACCTATATAAAACAGACTGTACCTGTACGGTATATACACGTTTTAACTACGCTAATGAGGTAAGGATAAGAAAGCTATAGTTGACTGGAAATGTATCCGCATTGTCACGTCACCATAAAATCAGATTAAATTAGTATTTAGTCCACATGCTCACCAGTAAGTGTGGTTTAATGTTGATATAAATTTAAATATGGAAAGTTCAGTACACACGTGCGCTTGACAAACAAATTTTCCACAATTTCCTTGTTCCGTTGTCCTGAGGCGTTGTGTGCTTAGGACAATGACCGACCACGTCCTAGAGACATTCTTTTAGCACCATTTTGGACAATATGCTTCCTAGAGACATTAATTCGAGTCGTGTTGAAGGGGAAGGGGTATTCTTGTTTTTTAGCAAATAAAAGGAAGATAGGGTTAATTTGGAGTTAGCTTTGATTACTATATCAACAACAAATGCCTGTAAGCTTCTAATATCACTCATAAGACCTTGTATAAACAGTCATAACTTTTTATATTATTTTAATAAAATCGTTTGCTACAATCTATTTATTTTTAGCACCACATCTTACTACCCTTTTGGGCTTTATGCGTATATACTAATTACACTTATGTTTACGGTATTGGAAAGGTTTGATTTATAGGAAATGCATCCGCATTTATGTGAAAAACCATTTAGAAAAAAGCACTTAGTACACCCAACCAGGATCAAACACCAATCTCCCCGTTGTCAGCAGTCTCGTTCAATACGAGAGTAGTGCGTTAGACCATGCACCCACCGAAGTGGGTAAAAAAATCACAAACGGCTTCCAACTCTCTTTACAGGCAAAATCAAATACATTTTATTTAATTATATTTGCTTCTTCCCTTAATCTGTAATGTAAATAAGAGGAGAGCCCAGATGGGTAGTAAGACACTATGTACAAATTTGTTCAGGCAACAAAATCATTTAAATGGATAAGAAATGTGTACCTGCCAATTACCTTTGTAAATAATAGTAATTCGAGATCATTCCAATACATCCATTTATTAATATGATGACCCAGAGGGTGTTGAAATTACCTGCTAAGTATTTAAAATATTTGACGTATTATTATGCAATTTAAAATAACTAAACTTATCCTTTCAATTAAAAAACATATTGAAATGAATATTAACTTAAAGCCTTTGTCTTAAAATCAAACTAGCAAACCCTTGTGCAAATTGCGCAATGTCAAGGTAAAAATAAGAAAATATATTATTATTTGTCTAAACTAAAGAAAATAAATATTTTTTCTCGAATAATTAAAACACAAAGAGACGTAAATTTTAGTTTTAAAGAAACTTTATTTAAAAATTGAAAATATAAAGTCCTCGTTCGTCAATTTAGACCAATAAAATAGGTCAATATTTGATCTAACTAGAATATACACTTTCGTATTAAAGAAAGAGATTACACGTAAATTCACATCATTTCACTGTAAATATAATCTTCGGTCCATCTAGCTATATATATATACACACACACATACGTGTTATCTCTTTCCTTAATACGAAAGTGTATATTTTTTTATATCAAATATTGACTTATTTTATTGTTCTAAATTGACGAACGAGGACTTTATATGTTCAACTTCCCATATACACTTCATACACTTCTCCCTCGTACGTCCTCTTTCTTCTTGAGCTGCCCCTGAGATTTCCCACCAATTCCATATATAAATGGATATATATGGATGGTTATATATATATATTTAAATATATATTTATGGTTATATATATATATAAATGGATAGGTTATATATATATATGGGTAGATAGATGGACAGAAGATTATATTTACAGTGAAATGCGGTGAATTTACGTGTAATCTCTTTCTTTAATACGAAAGTGTATATTCTTGTTAGATCAAATATTGACCTAATTTATTGGTCTAAATTGACGAACGAGGACTTTATATTTTCAATTTTTAAATAAAGTTTCTTTAAAACTAAACTTTACGTCTCTTTGTGTTTTAATTATCCGAGAAATAAATATTTATTTTCTTTAGTTTAGACAAATAATAATATATTTTCCTATTTTTACCTTGACATTGCGCAATTTGCACAAGGGTTTGTTAGTTTGATTTTAAGACGAAGACTTTAAGTTATTATTCATGTCTATATGTTTTTTAATTGCAAGAATAAATTTAGTTATTATAAATTGCATTATATGTATTACGTGGTTATCATGGGCAATACCGGGTATTTCTGCTAGTCGTATATAATATATTAATAAAATTGATTGATTCTATTAATTTTAGAATATATAATATACAGTATCTCTTATATTATACTCGTACTTAATACTACACATGAATAATTTGTTTCAAATTTGTTTCATGGATAATACTTTGAACTAATAACAAGGGCTTTTTAATTTTAATTAATGATTTAGGGAAGTTGGGTTTTTTTAATTTCATAAATTTAAACTAAAGGCGTGAATATAATCTTTTGAAAACACAATGGCCCATATGTTAAATCCTTCTCCTCAGTCCCTTTCATTAATCGAGAACTTTTTCCAACGCACCAACAAATTTTCAGAAATCAAAGAGCCCTATTTTCCTTTTTATGTTTTGTTTTGGGAGGGAAGGGGGTGAAGGATCCGTAATTAATGGTTCTAAAACTTTGGAAGACGAAGATGAACTGTTGGTGGAAGAGACCAAGAGGATGGTGGGGGGGGG
>CABFVX010001010.1:36715-60780 GCA_902151425.1 Timema shepardi | reverse complement strand
GAGATTGGAAAAGGCTGAATCTCGTCTTCATTCACAAGTTTTAGCCAGTCTAAAAAAAAAACTTAAACTTGCATGCCTTCTGGAGAGTTTTTTTTTTCTAAAAAAGGTAAGAGCTTGCAACTTTATTAGTTAATATTGAGTACGTGTTACTCTGCAAGACTTTCTTACTTTATTGGAGATTCTAGTTTCAGTCCTTGGTGAGAAAACGGATAATGCTCAGAAACTTCTTGATTAGAAAGTGTAAAAGGATCTTAAAATAAAAGTGCAACCTTCTTTCATGGATGCATAAATGTAAATATGGTTCTTATGAATGTATAGAAGGAATTTGCACTTGGGCCATCACAGGAATAGCCTTTTTTCTACCACTTAAACAAGGTCACTTGAACTACTTATATAGTGCAGTTTCGGCATTGAGTTTCCGAACACTTTGTACATATATTACTAGGGGTTAGGTCTGTCTCTGACTGGCATAGTGCCAGATTTCACGCGAATTCTGTTCCTTGTTGTTTTTATCTAATAGTTTTAAAAACAAGATGTAGTACGATTTATGTCAATGGGTCTGACAGTTTTTCAGGATTTTTTATTGTTTCAGGTTTTTTTTAAATATAACATCCTCCATAGGTCAAAACTATATCTATAGACCTACAAACGTGATTGGTGTGTGCTTAATACCTAATGGGGCTAACTACGCTACTTAAGTAATCATAGTGGAAAGTTTTGGCTTTGTACTTTATCATTAAGTATGATAAAAAAAACTCGGGCAGTTAAACAGACACCACATGGATTTTATTATAAAGATGTGTTCTGTGACGAGTTTAACTACTTTAAAATTATTTATTTTTGTATAGGTTAAAATATTCTTCGTATGGCGATTCTAATTATAAATCAAGTCCATATTGAAAAGTAAGAAGTAAGCCAACTATTAAATATTAATTGTAAAGAAAAGTTTACTTGTTAATGATTTTAATTTATAAAAATTAAGACATTGTTATGATATATTTTATGTGCCTAGTTGGATTTGTGATTGTTTCAGTTTGAAAAAATAAGTTAAAATGTGATTGATTTTTTTAAGAAATAAACGCTAAACTTCTTTAACAGTCTTGTAAAAAATCATCAACTGAGATATTTCAAAAATGTTTAGTAATAAATTAAGATAAGTTTGTCAATTCTTATGAATTTTTATTAATGTTCATATTTATTTGGTAATAAGTAGTGAATGATAAAATTAAATCTTCACTATTATTATTAATTTATTCCCTTATCCTTATTTGATGTTTAGTCTTCTATGACGACATGTTTAGGTATTATATATTATAATGTATGAAACTTTTTGTGGGTTGATAAACAATTATTGATCATTACACATAAAATTTCATACATAATAATAATTCAAAATTCCACAAACCTTTCGGTAACATGTATTTTAAACGAATCATCGTAATCATAAATAAGACCTAAAGATGGTGTAACATAATAACACCGAAACATGTCGTTATAAAAGACTAAAGATCAAATAAGGAGAAAGGAATAAAATAATAATAATAGTGAAGATTTATAATTCTGGTGGATTTCCAGTTTTATTAAATTATCAAAAGAAGTTATTTTTAAATTAATCAGATTTCAATGTTTCATAGGTCTGTAAAAATACCGAGTAGTCTTCCAAATAAATTTCTTAATAAATTATTTATATATAATTAATTTGAGGTAGATCTTTTGCAGAATAGTTGTATAATATTTGTATTTCTCCGACTCGATTGAAATAGGACAAAACTCACCATTGTAGACCAACGTAACCAATTTACGCTTCAACATTTTTTTTTTGCTTGTTGGAATCTTCTGTGATGATGCGTGAAGCAAAAAAAAAAGTCGTTCTCACGTCCAGCTTCCTTCGGGATAAGCTGTTTGTTAGCCTGGCAGTAAACAGGGTAGTTAAGCCCTAGTAGACGAGTGGCTGGGCTGCTCGCTCGCTTGGAAGGGTGAAGGTAAGTACCACACGAGCAGTTTATCTTGGGACCAACACTGACTTATCGATTGATGACACCACACATTATAAACAAACACGTTGGAGAAATAAAACAATTGAATTAAGTTTATAAATTGAAGGAATTAAGTTTTGGCGGATTTACTTAGGGTAAATAAGAATTTTAAAATGTATGGAAAAGTTTACAAGTACTATACACTACATGGGTGGAAACAATGTTCTGGTATATTTCGATTGCCAGGACTTGTTAACGAACTAAATGATTATTATGTTAAGTATATATGGCTAGGATATAATCAAAATTGTATCATACAGGTAGGAATTCGAATTGTGCGTAGATGGGTGGTGAGATAATAAATCAAGTATATGTTTAAATGACGATAAAAAATATATTTTAAAATAAAAGTCTTATTTACAGATAGTCAAAATTAAAACATGCATCAAATAATTACACAACATTAAAATATCATACCATTCATCTTATTTTAAATATTTATGGATTAATAAGTTTAAAAACAAAAATATACGTGGTATTAAAATAACTAACCAAGTTATTATGTGATGTTTCTTACAACCAAGTATTTTAAAGTTAAAATTAAAATGTCTTCGTCTCAAAAGGCTTTCTAAACAACATTGGTGATCACGCGGGTGAATATTATTATTAGCACCGTGTCTTACTACCCATTCGGGTTATATGCACTTACGCTAATGTGTAATGATAGGGTGATTGTGAGAGTAAATGGAGGACCTACAGTTTAACGTGGGATCCGAACCACGGTGGAGGCCTGGCACGCCTGTGATTAATACACGTCTTGTCAGGGGTGAAGGAAGGGTTTGGCAATCATATAAATCTGTGCCGGAACCGAGGATTGGACCCTGGACCCCAAGCACAGAAGTCCGACACCTTACCCCCTAGACCACCAGGTTACCGCGCGGGTAAAGACCTTATCATTCTTGTCTTGTTTGGTTTGCCAGTTATGGGAAATAAGGGCTCAAATCTCTTTTGGTGGCACTGATATGATTATTCCCGGGTGGTTTTACACCCTCCATCCCCGCAAACGCGAGTATACTGCCTCTAAATTCTACCTTATTTCTACATTTATGTAAATAGTGTAAATATACTGGATGGGTAATAAGGCGTGGTACACATTAGAAAATATAACTCATAGCTGGATATATTTATGTATTGTACCTTATCGTCCTCTTCTAGCTCTACAGTTTGTTCTCTAACTCTCTCTTTCTCTCTTTCTTCATATATCTGGCTCTTACACACACATACTTACACACACGCGCGCGCGCGCGCTCATGAGCCTCAACTTCACTCTTCATTAGACACCCTCCTCGGCGCGCCTCGCGAGTTTCAACTGTCTTCCACTTCCACGTCCACTTCATACACTTCTTCCTCGTTCGTCCTCTTTCTTCTTGAGCTGCCCCTGGGATTTCCCACCACGTCTTTTAGCAAGATGTGTCTCCAACAATGAGGCTTCCCTCCCTTCCCCCAGCTTTCACCCCATTCCCCATTTCCTACATCTCTGTGACAAAAAATAAAGGAAGGGAGATTTTTTTTTAAACAAGACGGTGTTTGACAAAGATCTTTATCTTATTGTGTGCTAAGGTTTTGTAATGCCCTTGTGATCTTTTACAGGATGATGTAAGTAAGCATTCCTTTGCAGTTCTTCTTTTAGAAAACTTTTGTTTGATACTTTAAAGTACGGTGTTGTGAAGGTGTATTTATTTTTCTATTTTCTTCTTCCAAGTTTGTTCCTGTGATCACTCGTAGTATATTATCTAGTATGACATGATTTTTTACCATTTCATAAACAGTACGTAAATTGTTAACCTAACTTTTGTTATATGCCCTTTCAAGTAGTTGTAGATCACACAATAATTAATTCAATGACAAATTTTTGTCGAAAGACATTTTAGAAATACAACTTTATTATTCTATAAAGATTGCGTTCACGTTTTATATCTCAAGTCATGTGGTCTGCAGCTGTCATTTATAAAATAACATTAATAATATAGTCAAATCAAATAGGATCAGTTATTGCTGCTAAAAAAAAACCTGTATAATCAAAGAATATCTTTCTGTGTTAAATTGGACTGTACTTGCAAGGTCGGCTCACGAATAGTGAGCCTGAATTTGAATCGTCAGTTCTAGGATTGCATCCGACTATCTGTAACTTACTATGTTATTTACTAACCTATATCAAGAGGGTAACTTGGACGTTTATTTTTAAATCTAACCTCTGCTCCTCTCTTCTCTTAGATCTCCAATGTGCCAATGCTAGCATATTCACAGAACTGCTTGGTTTCTAAGCTTTAGTTCAACATTAACGCCGTGAGATGTTTTAACAGGGGCAACTCTACATACATAACTGTATGGCGGGACATACATTTGTATGTTTCAGGCGAATAAATAGTTTGAATGGTTTCTTCCAAGTCGTGCTTTCAACACCAGCGCTATTACTTATTTATTATTTAATCATCGTTGAATAACTATTCATAATGATTTTTTGGTAAGGAGAATTATAAGAATGATAATATGGAAATTAAACTTAGATTTTATATTCAATTAACTAAAAATTTGAAAGTTTTTTCCACGTTAAATAGTAAAATAAAAATAAATATAATATTAGTAGTACATGCTACAATTTTATTGGGGTAGTAAAGTCAAAAAAGAAAAATAATAGGTTTTATAATACATAAATTAAGAATTATGTAGTGATAATTTATTTGACGTCTAAAAATATTATTTAACCAATAACTTGCAAAAATATAAATATTTGTGAAAATCTAAAATTGATTGATATGAATTCAAAAACACAAGTTTATAAAAAATTTAAATGCATAATTGATATTTTCAATCAAGTAAGCGTTACATTTGTATAAATATGACTAGACCGATTTAGAGTTACGTTACATAGCACAAAGAGTGAAATGAGAAAACAGTCTATTGAAATTTGCATATAAAATAAACACGCAACATTTTAAAAATATGTAGTGTGAAGCTTCATTTAAATGAACACAAAGTAAATGAAAATATAAATAATAAAATTGAAAAATGCTTAAACATAATATGTTCTTTATTTATCAGCACTGGCTAAACCTTTGACAAGCAACACAACACTTCAGTGGCCGCATAGTCTAAGGCGCTAATTTCGCAATAGACTAGACTTCCGTTAGTGGGGGGGGGGGGTAACGTTGTTTAATTTTGGTCGGTTATAGTGATGGTCGATTTTCTTAAATAATCTCCCACACTCTCTCTCTCTCTCTCCATGAAAATGCGGGTACACTTCATATGAATTAAACCTTCCTCATCCTTAACTCATCAGCGTATAGCTCGGATGGGTAGATGTTGCTAAATAAAAAAGAAAATAAAACCATTCATCCTCAACAATCCCTGCTACCCCCGTCCCCCGTCTCCCCATATTAGACGTATCTTTAAAGTAAATTACTATACAACATTCCGTTAAGTTAAAATTCCTTAACTTGAAAGTATGAAAATATGAAGGGAGTGAGGTCTAATGTTCACAGAAATACTAGTCTTTTAACTAACATTAATAGTGAAACTTTGCAACAACCAAAAAGAGAGAGAGTGCAATATATAAAATAAATACTTACAGACACAAAGAAAAGTACACAACGCACAATAATAAATGTGGTTATCCACTGAAAGTATAGCTTCTCTTCCATTATTTCTGTTGTGCCCTGGGGGACTTCCGTAATATATTTATACTCAATCCGATGCGCCCACTTTCAATCCTTCTAGTTTGCTATCAAAATTCAATTCTATTGTTTCTATCTTTTGTAAAGAAATGAAAAAAAAAAGTTTAGAAAAGAACAATACAATAACTTGTGCTGACTTTACAAAAGAACAAAAAAAAGTCTCTCAATAACGGAAACTAGAAGTTGGGGATCATGTTAGTGTAAGTTTTTTTTCTTCTATCTGACCCTGTTTTGTTTTCATTGGATTTGTACTTTTGGAGACGGTAAAGTGGATGGTAGAGGACTAATTTGACCATCAGTTGGTTGTCTCATGGATTGAATACTCAACATCGAGCTTGGGAGCTTTGTTACTTGACCTAAGGAAAACCACCTCTCTTGTCTACAGTCCAATTTTCATAGGAAGGGCCTTATTTGACAGCTATTAATGTTAATAGATTTATTTCCACTTATTATTACGTCAAGTTATGTTACCAGCAGTTGTCACTTTTGATAGATGATATGAATTTCCATTAAATAACACTAATAATATACTTACTGAAAATGTATCATTTAAGCCCACAAAAAAAAAATATTTATATTTGTCTAAGAAATTCTTCTAATGAAAATTTGACTTTACAAGAGTTGGTTTAAATATCCAATAACTTTTTTTTTTCATAAAATGATTGGTTATTTTTAAATAATAAAACGACATTTTTTTTTACTATTGCCTTCCATTAAACGTTTGAGCTAAACGCATATCAACTAGTTACGATAGTGTAATAAAGATGAGAAGGTTGAATCTAGAAAAAGTGTACCTTCATTTAAATGGAGGGAGAGTGGGAAAACAAGTTAAGGAAAAACACCCTGTCCAATCTAATTCAAGAGTGACGCCTTCGACGATTCGACCAGTGAATCGAGTAATAAATTATTAAATGATTATCGTAACTCTTTTTGATAAAATAAATGTATCTTGGCTCTGTGGTTTAAAATGGTTGAACCAAAATATATAAGATATATCTTCAATTACGGGTATATTACTAAGTAAACACTTATATATATTCTATAAGTCCTGCTATTCCAAACAATAAATATAGGTCTATAGCAATCCTTGAGCTAAGAGTGTAGTATTAGACCTGTTTTCTTGATTTAAGTTCCTTTGTAAGGCATGCACTAATATAATATGTGAGCTTAGAAAGTGCACGCTTTCAAGAACACACGGATCGAACAGTGACATTTCTACCATTTTAGGTTGTTTTTTTAATCTTCACAACTGCCTTTCCCTTCAGAAAAATATTGCAATGTGACGATATTTCCTTTCGAGTAGGCGTTTCTCTTAACCTCCTAAGCCCTCTACTATTCGGCAAACACAACGAAGAGGTCCCCCCCCCCCTCAAGAAACCAATTGAAGGGTGAAGTAAATGCCTCCAAGGATCGGATCTCGTCATCTCGGTCTCAATATAAAGGCACTGGGGAACACGAGAGAAGATCTAACGGCTGTAGATGAAGTTACCGGCCACTGTTCATCACCGCCGTAAGGTCAAAGGGGAGGAGGTGCGCACAGGGCTTTTTTTTTGTCCGTTGTAAAATTCGGGTCTGCGTTAAAGAAAGAAGTGAGAGGACGCAAGACCTCGATGGTACGGAATATATGTGGGGTGATGAGGGGGTAATCGGGGGGTTCTTAGTTTACTGCGAGCTTCTATCTTGGAGAAGGGAGGGTAACGGGTTCAAGGGAGGCTACGATCTGACAAATAAAGCCCGGGCACGTGAGGGGGGGTGGACTTATTAAAGGACTTTTGCTCTATCTAGGGTGATTCTTCAAATAACGTTTTGCTATTGTAGGCTACTGCCCGCATTGAGGTGCACGTGAGCTAAGGCGTTAATTTCGTCTAGTCTCACGGTGGTGAGGTCAGGGTTCAAGTCTCAGGCAAGTGTATCGAGGGTGGGGTTTTTTCAACAAAATTGTGTCCTCTTCTGCCTACACGCAAGATACATGTAATTTGACGTACCTGCTTTACTAGTATAAGGGGCTTATATATAATTAGTGTAACTATGCTTATTAGCTATAGGTACAAGGGGTTTATAGAGAATCAGTGTAGTTATCCTTATTTATTTTAGTGACAAACTGTTTATAAAATATTAGTGAATAGCCTTATTATTTCTAAGACCAAAAGGTTTATAGAAAGTTGGTGGAAATATTCTGCTTAGTTTTAAGGGCGGAAGGCTTATAGAGAATTAGTTAAACTATCCTAACAAGTTCTAAGGCCAAGGGGTTCATAGAAAATTAATGGAACTATCCTGCCTAGTTCTAAGACCAAAAGTTTTTATATAATTAGTGGATCTATCCTACTTAGGGCTAAGGGCAAAATATTTGTAGATAATTAGTGGAATTAATCTAATTTGTTCTAAGGCCAAGTTTTTTTAGAAAATGAGTGGAATTATTGTACTTAGTTTTGAGACCGAGAGTATTATAGAAAATTAAGGGAAGTATCGCACCTAGTTCTGATGTCAACACACCAACTAGTAGTCAAACCACCAATTATTCACCACTGTGTGTAAAGGGGAAAAAATTAATTTCACATTGATAGATTTTAGACATCCTTAGGAATTGAACCCGAAACCAATAGTAGAGAAGACTTTAATTAATTAACTTAACTTAAGAGCTGAAATTTATATTTTAAAAATTTTATGTTTCCCAAAATTTAGTCACACAAATGTTATCTAATTATATTCTGAGAGTAATCAGACAACGTTGACTTATTTTATACGATCCCCCCTTTGCATTTTGTAAGGAGGAAAAATAAATGATAAATTCTTGTTTCAATTTAAGATCTGACCTCAAGAAATAATTTAGTAATCCATACGTAATTATTGTATTTGGGTTAACCCAAGAATTAATCGTATAAAAAATTCAAAGTTTGTGGTGTTAAGTATTATTATTATTAGCACCGCGTCTTACTACCCATTCGGGTTATACGCCCTTACGCTAATGTGTAATGGTAGGGTGATTGTGAGATGAAATGGAGGACCTACAGTTTAACGTGGAATCCGAACCACGGTGGAGGCCTGGCATTCCCCACATTCACAAGATATCTTGTCAGAGGTGAAGGAAGGGTTTGATAATCAGATAAATATATGCCGGGACCAAGGATTGAACCCCGGCGGCCAGCATAGAAGTCTGACACCTTACCCCTAGACCACCAGGTCACCTTTGGTGGTAAGTGTTACTGATCTTAGTTAAAAGTGTGTATGCCATGTTTTAGTAACTAAATACGCATAATCTCTTATTTTAATAGTCATAGTATACATATTGCTAACAAATATTGAATCTTAAATCTGAATCCGAATCTCAGAAAAAGGGCAAACATATTAAGTTTATTTTACCACATTAATCCTCTAGTTGCTAAAAAAAAAACTAAATGTTAAACATCTTTGTTATAATAATCTCTTTGTCATTCACATATTCCGCCAAGGGGTTAAATTAAGGGATGTTAAGTTTACAGTACCATAATTATGCAGAGTCAAGCTACCATTTAGTAAAATAATATCCTTAAAGCCAATTCTAATTAGATTTTTTAATGAGTCTGATATGTTTTTATATCCTATAATATCAAATAATCTGAAGGATTTTTGGAGTTATAAGATTCTAGGATTCAAAAGTTCCATCCTTATTTCTGATAAAACCCACCTTTTTTTCCTACAACGTGTCAAATTAAAAAGAAATAAATTAATAATAACTTATCTTGAAAAATATACCTGACTGTCACTATTCGAAAAGTTAAGTTACCTAAAGACCATCGGAATATCAAGTCGATTCTTTACGGTATAAAAAGGGTCGAATAGGGGGATAATAAAAGGAGAGGGTGGGGGTGAAAATGCCAGAACCGATCATTGGTTGGGTTCGGGTGAAGAGGAGTGGAAGGGCAGAGAATTTGAAAATGCTGAGTCACCTCTCGCATCCCATGTTACGATCCACAGAATCTTATTTGGCCTTTAGGGAGTAAACGGAAGATAGAATAGGGGTAATATATAGATTAAGACTGTCAGACCAAGGCCATCTTGAATGTGTACAAAACTTATTGTCATTATTTTTAGTTTTCTTATATACTTATAAATGAGATCTTTACATTGAAGATAGTGAGAAAAACGAGTTATTTCTGTACACATTGAAACCAATTAAGATTAATTTCGTTACTCCCTTCACACCCTAACGGTGTTGCTTACTTGAAAATTTTGAAGCTATTTTGTGAAGCGGGTCGCATCTTAGCTTGACGCACCTATGCACTCTAAGTGCTATCACACTTAGATGCCAATGTACGAAACATAAAGAGAGGGGAGAAAGTGATCAGCTCACACTGCAAGGCCTCTTCTTTATCTGCTAATATCATCTACCCTTTTCCTCTGACGAGCTAACACACTCACTAAACTATTTGCTCCTTGGAAACATTGAGTTGCTTTTTAAAATTACCTTTTTCTTTTTTTTATCTCTCTCTTCTAAATAGACATAAGCTTCTACGGACTATTTTAATATACATCCTAGGAGGAAGATTGCTACAGGACATTTGCTTTAATAAACTAAAAAGCCTAAGTTGTAGATGATTAATAAAAAATAAGCTTATAAAAAACTGCATGATAAGAATAATAATGCTGTGACACTGTAAGACTATTTTAAGAATTATTTAAGGTTTTGTGGTTTTCGTTTCTATGTTATATCTTTTAACCTTGCAGAATAAAACGTCGATTCACTAACGTGGAAAATCCTATCTTGACCTGCAACGCACTTAACTTTTTAAAAACATGTTTTCTATAATTTGAATTAATATCCATATAAATGGTGAAACTAATGGTATAAATCTAATTTTTAAGTTTTTACGATAGTAAACGTGTTGGGTTCACTTACAAGCATTATTAAAGCTATAAGATAAATACCAAATCGATATTTGGAGGGAAAAAAAATAATCGAATCTTTAATCTGATTTTTTTTTAATCTTTGGGTCTCGAATACCCTTGATGGTTCAAGGAATTCCCGAGCTCAAAGATTCAAATGACCCAAACCTAGTGTATACATATTTATTTATATATTAAAATATATAAATTTTAATACTAAAAATATATATTTATATATATATTAATTTTTTAATATTTCAATACTAAGATCTATATAATTGATATTAAATAATATACCAATTATGCTAATTAGCTAAGAATGAGAACGGTTGAATTTATAGTAAGTGTACCCTGGAACAAGAGTGGAAAACCATTTTGGATAAACCACCCTCGGTACACACGACTGGGATTCCAACCCCGATCTCTCTGTCATCAGCAGTCTAGTCTAACACGAGAGTGAAGCCTTAAACCACGCATCTACTGAAGCAGGTAGTATAGTGGATATCAAGAACGCATTTAATCTCTTTCAACATTTATGAGATTGACATATCCACAAAATTGATCAATAACGCAACTGTATGAATTATATAGTCAATCCAAATAATTTTTTCCAACTGTGCAGTCAGAATACTAATACAGATAACATTCCAAATATTCTGAGGTAGAGAACAGCAGAAGACATTTCAAACCCCCCCAGATGTCCCCCACTCCCTTCGTCATTTCCTATCGGTATTGGGGAAAAATTCGTTGACAGAATTATAACTCGACCTATCATTTGAAGCATATATACGGAAAAAGAGAGAAAAAAATAGGCATTATTTCTGTTCACCCCGCTGAATCAGCCCGAAGTTGTGGTTGTATAAAGATGAAGGGTTTGAGATGATGGGGTCGTCACTTGAAAATGTTGGGGAGGAGGGAAATGGGAAAAAAGGGGTTTCTTGCAACATGAGCTTCATATTCCCTGGGTGAAATAAATGTCAGACACACGCAAAGAGTGTGGTGGGGGAGGGACAGAAGGGGGATGATTTGGGGTACTCTAGCAAGAATGAAGAAACAACCTTAATTCCATTTTTCGATCATAATATATATATATATATATATATATATATTAATTTCAGATTTTTCATGCCCCTATCTACCACAATATATTATATAATTTTTACTATGAGTCTTGTATTAGAAAGTAGTATGAATAAAGCCATTTAATGAAACAACAGTAAATAGAAATAATAATAGATTGTTCTGGTTAGTTTAATATTTTACCATAGCGGTGTATTCATTTATCAAACTTTTTCAATTAGTTTGTATCTATTACAGGCCTATACAGTATAGTCCCGACCAACCGATCCAAACGAGACCGACAAGTGGTCGGACAACCGAAATTACAAGTATTTCTGAAACAAAGAGAGATGTTGAAACGAAACATATCCAAATTAAATTGAAGTATATACTAGGTATGAAATAAGGTGTATTAGTAATTACTCCATAGTTTAACATATGCAATAAACTACGAAATTATTATTTTATTCATTTAAAAAGAGCAATCAATTTTAAATGTATTAAATGCAACTTTTATAATATAGTGTGCGAAACGCAAAAGTAACTGTCTAAACATTTATTGAATTAATCTTGTTTCCCAGCTTTGCTTCTCTTCCTTGCTTTGAGGTTACACAATATTAATAACAATACATAAATAGCATCGTTTTATGGATATATCAGATAGAACGGAATGTTGGATAGTTGTAGGTCGGATGGTCAGGAATATACTTTTTTTGCATTCCTATTTTCAAAAGCTAGTTTTGGCCCTTGTTGTTTTTTGGCACCACGTTTTACCACCCCTCTGGTCTATCAACATTTAATTATTACATTGGGTAGGGGGATATAATTTAAATACAATGTAGCTGTACTTACATCAAAGGAGATTGAGAATCCATACAAGAGAATGCATCCTAAAGTAGGTTCCCCCTCTCCCTCCCCGCAAATGCGGATACTCTTCCTAAAAAAATATACCATCCAAAACTATATGCGTATGGCCCGAACATATATTAAGAGTCGGTGCTCTAACTCAGATGTTATCGCAATCAAGGTGTACGTATCCACGATATTATTATCAACTGCTGTTCAAAACTAAACATATTGGAGTTAATGCCCTTCTCCTTAGAGTTTGTGACGTGATGGACCGACCATTTCTGTGACGGATGAAGATGAATGCGGGGCATTTCAACAACCTTGGCGTATGTCGCGCGGCAATTCAGGTTAAAAGTGCTCACACGTTAACGAGCTCCCATGCATAGTTATTCGATGAGTCCCCACGGAACCAGTAGAGGTAGATTACATGCGTTAGCGATCTAAAGAACACGTTTCACTTCATGGATAACGCGTAGCTTAGATAGGTAATTCGAATAAATTGAAAAAAAAATTGCGCGTGGACACAGGGATCAAACTCGGGAGACCCAACCGATTCACCGGTGGCTATGGTAACATTTATAACTCTTAGTATCCGATGATAATCAAACGTCTATCATATTATTATTATCAATATCATCGTTATTATTATTAGCACCACGTCTTACTACAAATTCGGGTTATACGCACTTACGCTAATGTGTAAAATTAGGGTGATTGTGAGATGAAATGGTGGACCTACAGCTTAACGTGGAATCCGAACCGCGGTGGAGACCTGGCATTCCCCACATTCACAAGTTGTGATTAATACACGTCTTGTCAGGGGTGAAGGAAGGTTTTGGTAATCAGATAAATCTGTGACGGGACCTAGGATCGAACCCCGGACCCTCAGCATAGAAGTACAACACCTTACCCCTAGACCACCAGGTCACCAAACGTCCATCATTGACTCTGCCTTAAAATATTAGTGAAGAATTAGCTTTCGTATGGAACGATCCTTGGATAGATCGGTGGTATAGCATTGGCGTGCTAAGCTAAAGGTTCCGAGTTTGATTTCCTTGCCCAGGTGTCATTTTTCAATCTATAATTCAGTTACCACTTATTTCCATATTTATAATCATTCCTCCCACCAAGCTTCGCATTTCAGGTATACTTAATTGTATAGCAAACTAAATATTTGGGTCAACATTGACCCTAACCCGTCGAGCCCCGGATCCCGAGATCGAGTTCTGTAAGGGATCACGAGACGTGTCAGTCAATTCTATAGATCTAGTTCATGAGTAAGCCAGTTCTTCAACGAACGCGAGAGACCAATCTATATATTTATTTTATATTTAATCTAAACATCACGTTTATTTTATTATATTTTAATAACTTCTATTCAAACAAAAATTCGTAGCTCTGCCTATTATTTAGAGCCCACACAATTACCTTGCCTGCAACCTATCCACTACCGCAAGCTGTCCTGACAGGTCCAGCCCACTGTAAGGGGGTGACATTGTATTATTTTATTTAAAAAAATAGTGATATTTTAAAGTTTTTTAAACAATTCCCAAAACATTTCTTACTAAATGGAATTATTTCATTATTATTTACCAAGGGGTCACAATTTAAGGTTTCTATTAGATAGACGATTCCTGTTTTCCAAGATTGCGATTTTTAAACTTTAACCTCGACATTTCTATTCATGACGTCAACATTTTAAATTGTATTCTCTAATACACCCTACCTGATATTAAAATTTAGTTATTTATTTATATAATGCACCATAAAGTTTTTTTAAGTATAAATAGAAAAAAAACTTAAACCAAACTGATAAGTTTGAACTGTGCAAGATTACGGGAAATTAAAGGACATGTTGAGTTAATTTAGCAATTTGCTTACAATGAACTGAGATAGGAAATAAACTAATAATGGCTTCAATGAAACAAAAATTACATCATTTTGAACATAGCCGTATATTTTCAATACCAGAACCAGTAATTTTAGAATAAATGTAGGTATTATCCTGAGGCCCGGTAAAATTTCTTGGTCTTACTTATTGTCAAATATTAAGAGACCAGAATTAGTATTAAGATGGATTCTCTATTACTCCAGCTTGGTGGCTACAAGATCTAAGGCAGTGGCTTGGCAACCTACGGCCCACGAGCCTGGTCCAGCTTGTCAAATGACTTTATTCGGCCCACAAAAGAATTATCAAACAAATATTGTTTTCATAAAAATAGACTAAGAATTATATGAGAAATATAGAATTTAAATTTTTTGTCATTTTTTTAACCGGCACACCAATTTTTATATTGTTTAACCCATAAGGCGCGTGAAATCAACAAATTTGACAATCCTTTGTCTAAGACCTCACTCTCGAAATATACAGACTGCAGATGGCGCGAGTTCAGAGTTCGAGTTCCGGTCAATTGTGCTAAGAGTAATTTTTTCTAAATGGCTTCTGCTCTCACTCTCTATGCAAATTGGGGTACACTTTATGTAAAGTCTATCTTCCTCTTCCCTAACACATAAGCGTAATAAGTACTTGGGGGTACAGCCCAAATGGGTAGTAAAACGTGGTGCTAATAAAATAAAAATGACTCAATTCTTTCCAAAACATTAAGAATTTATGGGTATTGTAGATTGATCAATAAATCAAGTTTAACATCCCAATTTTTTATGTTTTTTATTTTTTCCGTTTAAATAAAATAATTTTGCGAACAAGAGCCTATGGAATAACTAAGCAATGAAATGGTAGGTAATAAATAACTCATTAATCAAGGTATTGACATCAGAAATGATGATTAACTCATAAATAAACTGATTTTATGATGTGACGTCAGCGAATGTAATGGTGTATGGCTTTATTTAAGTAGATTAAATTTTTTCCAAACATATTTGTATTTGATTTTAAAAAATCAAGAATATAAACCTTAACTCTCTCAGTAATAGTTAAGTGTGGTCGCAAATTATCTTAATTGTTAAAATTAAAATTAATTTAAACTTACATTAGTTAATAAAAATATTGAGATAAGCTGGGGTTTAAATAATTTATTTGAAAACTCAGTTTCACCATTATTTATTTCAAACTAATTATATTAATTTGCTTTGAAACAAATAACGCTTTATTTTGTTGCAAAATAAATAAAAAATCTATATTAAAAATTAGTGTTCAATAAGTGTGATACTTTTTTAATTATTTTTCTGATTCATGTGTAATTTTTTTCCCTCTTGCCCCTCACATTATATCAACACACAACTTTGAACTTCCCTAACCGAAGACGATATCTTATACTACAAAGATAAGCCTTGTGCGCACTTGGAAACAGTGCTTGTAAACATTGTTTTCTTCATGTTTCCTGTTGCTTACAAACATAAGGAAACAGTTTGCATACATGGGAAACACATTACTTTGCTTAAAAAAAACATGGTTTCGCGTCAAGACTTCATAGAAGAAACATTATTTCCCGTATTGATTTCAGTTGAGTACAAGATGTCTTTCGAGAACGAGAATGCTATGGCTTGTGCTTTTGATGTGGTTATGGACTGTCAAAGAAGAAAGAGAAGAAATAAACGGTGATGGGATCGTGATGCCTTAAAACAATTGTTCATACTATGGATATAAGCTTCTAACAGAACTGAATCTTGAAGAAGACAGTGGTTTTAGGAACTTCCCTCGCATATCTTCTACAGATATTGAAGTTATTTTATAAATGGTTGATGCCATTAATAAAACATATTTTTTGATAAAATATAAGATTTTTATTTACACGTTAGACCTTTATTTCTATATACTTTATACAATTTAATATTAAAATATCTGTTTTACGCGGGAAAAAGTGCTAATTTGAAAACTATATGCGTTTGTGTTTGTTTAAATAACTTTTGAACTAAATGAAGAATCTGGATCCAAATTAAGGAACAAAATGCAGCTAGTGCCACGTAAACACACGACAGGGGCAGCACTTCTGCGGTCGTGTGGACAAAGTACATGCCAAGAATTGTGAGCCCGGACGCAGCCAATGCGAACGCTGAGGAAACAAACTTATATCAATATGCATGAATATGCCTTCTGAGGCAAAGAATGGAGATAGTATCGATTACAATTACGTGCGTTTCTAAGGAGCATATAACATGAGAATATGGGAAGACTAGTAGTCTAGGACTAGTGGTCAATGAACTCTAGTCTTCCAGGTATTATGCCAATCATTATAATTGTATTGCCAAAACATTTAGCTATGTTCAGAACTAAGTTGTTTGTTATCGACAATTATAGCAAACTAGTACAGATACGCAAAAATAAAATTATAATCTATTTGAAATGTATGACAAGAAATCTTTTTGCTTTTTGGGAAGAACAAAAGAAAAAATATTTCGTAAACTCTTTTCGAAAACACTAGAAATCATTTCAGAAACAAGAGCAACATGTTTGAAAATAATATTTCTAGGAAAATGTTTGCAAGTGTATACAAGACTTAAGATGGGGATGTAAGTAACGTGAGAAAAAAAATTTACAGTTGTTTATGGTAAAATCTTCTTTTTTTATCAAAATAAATAAAATAAAAATTGCTTCTGTACAAACATTGAATTTAATTTTCTTCATATGGTGATATCAACAGTTGTTGAATATCTGTCATGAGCACGGTGGCATTATCTAAAAACTTTTTTTTAAATTAAGGGAAAAAGTGTTCATGAAACTTCAGGACACCCTTGACAGATATTCAACAACTGTTGAGGTCATCATATGGAGAAAATTAAATTCTGTGTTTGCATAAAATATATATTTGATTTATTTTGACCAAAAAAAGTCTTGCTATGGAAATTGTAAAAACACTTACCTTTTCTCGCGTCCCCTACATTCCCACCTAAATGTTTATAGTTGACTCTTCTGACCACTTATCCATAGAGAAAAGCTTCATTTATTTCCGTGTTGATATTGTTGTGGCCCGCATTGATGTCAGGCTAGTCTAGCTCCGTGTGCTGTTGTCGGGAGTTTGGTGTTCGAATCCCATCCAAGCGTAATGAGAGTATTTAGTTAATTCCACACAAATGCATATAATTGTCCTCCCAACTGTATCTCTCTTATTCCTACCACATTAATGTAAATATGTGGATAGTTCGAATGGGTGGAGAGTTACACTACGCACACACAAGAAAACTGTTGTGAAATAAAAACAAGTCGATTAGTTCTCAAAAAGATTAGTTTATTTTTAAAAAAAGATTATATTAGGAGAATAAATAATAAATAGATCGGTATTAACTTTAAATATTTTCAAATAACTTTAGACATAATTAGTACAGTCAGTATAAATTGAATCCCGGCATTCCTTAATCAGAGTCAGGCATTCTAACCGCTCGGCCCTACCCACCAATCTCTCACAAATTATGTTAACCATGATCGTATAATTTTTGGCCGTCTACATTTTTTTTTCCCCTTACCTAACCCGTTCATCGTTTTGTTTTTCAGTGTGCTTCTTGCCATCTCTTCCTTCTTTCCACGTAACCTCAATCCCCTTTTTCTGTTTCTCTCTCGCACGCAATTCTCCCTTCCCTCTTCTCCACACTTGCGTCTCGCCAGAGGCTCAAAGACAGTTAATTACTGGCTCTAATTATGTGTAGAGAACCGTGGGACTCGTACACACGTCTCACAGACGAGCGCAAACCCACTATATTGTCGTCATTCAGCCAGGCCGAGCCAACCAGGCCTTCACATGCACATACACACACACACACATAAATACACCCACAGAGCTGGGCTCATATCACCCGTGCCGTAACGCTTTCATTAAGAACCGCGATTCACGTGTCTTTACAAACTTTACCTGGCTACAAATTTAATTAATTATAATAAGATGCATTTATAGCAAATAATTACGTTAGCTAACAACAGTTAATGGAACCCTATTAAAAGTAACTCCACAGTTCGGATTTTGCTTCTAAGCATCCCGCATCGGTAGTCACGAGGACTAAAATGTAAGTTTAATTTAGTCTGGTTCGCCGACAGAGTATAGGTCAGGATTTGAATTCCGGTCTGATGTACTGAGGAGGTTTTTATTTTCTAAATGGTTTCAAAACACTCCCTATACGCAAACGTAGGTACATTTAGTCTCCCTACCACATTAGAGTAATTAAATGCGTATAGTCCAGATAGATAGTAAAACGTGTTGAGGGATGTAAAAGGATTTATCTGAATATTGCTGCTATGCCTGAAGATATGGCTGTGTAGAGATAGTTTTGATGAAATCTTGTGATAATTTTATTATTATTATTATTAGGTTTTTTGAACTATGAACACTCCTGGTGTCAAAATGATAGGACAAAGGAAAATTAAAAGCTAAAACAAGGAAGTTTCATTTTGTTCCTTAATTTGGATCCAGATTCTTCATTTAGTTCAAAAGTTATTTAAACAAACACAAACGCATATAGTTTTCAAATTAGCACTTTTTCCCGCGTAAAACAGATATTTTAATATTAAATTGTATAAAGTATATAGAAATAAAGGTCTAACGTGTAAATAAAAATCTTATATTTTATCAAAAAATATGTTTTATTAATAAAAATATAACTTTATTGCAATTTTAATTTTCATGGAAATACAAGCTCACAGACGAGATGATAAAATACTTTTTTATAAAAAGATATATAATTAATAATCTAGGTATTTTAGTTAAGCAAATCTGTCTTTGATTGATTAAAGAATTTAAATAAAAACCAACTAATATGGCAAAGCAAATAAAATTCTGTAAACATCATATGTGGGCAATAGGTTGGACATGACGCATAAGACGATGACGAATTGGCTTTGAGAAACGTTGGATCGAATCCCGATGGGATCTAACATATAGTATCCGTGCCTATAGAAAAAAATCTTGTTTTAAATAAGTTTACATGGTGATTGATGGAAAAGAGAGGTCTAAAAAAAATGTTTTAATATCGATCTGTAAATTAATATGGACAACTAACATAAAAGAGGGAGATGGAACCTAAAAAGAGAAAGGAATGTTCTCTCCTTTCTTCTTTAGTGGTGCTGACTCACGCACTACTTGGCTTTTCTGTCGAGTTTGATGGGAAAACCTGAGTGGCGTTTATGAATATGCATTTCGGTTCTCAACAGAAGCGCGGCTTCATGATCTGCTAACTTTACGTGTGATAAACCCATCCTTTCCCCTATCTCATCCACCCCTCCTCCCCCAATCCCTCTATCTGCACCCATCTCAACCGCGTTACCAAACCCTTTTCTCTCCCCTCTCCCCTCCTTAACTAACAACTGAGTCATCAGCTTGTCTTCAGTTATAACGCTCTCAGACGGCAGATGGTTCATGAATCTCGGTGTACGTCCTACTAATTCTCAATACCCTCCCCTTCGTCTGATGCACACAGATGGGGAAGCTGCATTGTATCCATTTACATATCCACAAAATCCTGCATTTTACCCAATAAAAATTGTCAACATTTCACAAATAAAAGATCTTAATATTAAGCCTTCATTATAGCCACTTACATATCAACAAAATCCTGCATTGTGTCCTCTATAAATGGTCTCCATTCAGACATTTCTCATGAATAACTTTAATGAAAATCCTGAATTATATAAATTGATATAATATCCACAAATTCCTGCATTCCACTCTAGGAATGGTTTCTATTCAGACCTTTCCTAAATAAATGACCTCAATAAAAAATCTTGCTTAGTATCCAGTGAAATTATTCGCATGGTAGCCATAAAAATTCTGCATTTTATCCATTCAGAATGGTCTTAATTCAAACTTTTCACAAATAAAAAACCCTAATGAAAATTCTGCATTATATCCACAAATGGCAGACCCTACATTATATTATTTTATTTTATTTTTATTTTAATTTATAAGAACAAAACGTGCGCCTATGATTGATTCCACTTCATCATACCTCTGGTAAAGGGCAGTAGGATGAACTCTTCTAAATTTGCTGCACGTTCACTAGAGTGTAATAAAATCACTATGTTAAAATAAAAATTAATAGGCTCCTACTATCCTAACAGCCCTGTATATGTTCTTATTTGATTTTCACAGCCTTTTTACATGATAGTAATACAATATTTTGTTCATCACTATTATCCAAGCTCCAATCTAGTTCCAGTGATCAGACATTGAAACCAAAAAGCGCTAGCATATCTG
The DNA here is from genome assembly GCA_902151425.1 of Timema shepardi. Classification (NCBI taxonomy): domain Eukaryota; kingdom Metazoa; phylum Arthropoda; class Insecta; order Phasmatodea; family Timematidae; genus Timema; species Timema shepardi. The sequence goes on along the minus strand of CABFVX010001010.1, from coordinate 40,161 downwards.
CAAATTAGTACGCGCGTAATTCAAACATTGTAGAGAAGTTTGAACTATAAGGCCTTAATTTTATTATTTAGCTAAGTTGGGGAACCAGAACAAATAATTATTAGCTTTAAAAATAGAACCTTATTACTAACAAACACATCAATTACAATAATTGTTTGCGAATTATTGTAAAAGCATTTGAAGTTTTTGATAATGCTAAACCTATATATTCTCTTTACATGAACTATCTCTGTACACTGGTTGAAGGTGGGGAGAGGGGGGTGACTTTCTAAAAATGATGTTATGTTCATGCTAAGCTAGGTTGACCAAAACGTGAAGAGGATCACTATCAATCGGATACTATTAGATAGGCTATATATATATATATATATATATTAACACAAGAAAGTTTTAAAAAATTGAAGAAAAGTAAAAAAAACAATTAAATAAAATGTCTCAATCCCAGCCCTAATAAAGCTATATGTATTAACCAAGACGATTCATATTTCATGAATATAATAATAATTTACAGTCATCACTGTCCCAAGCTGATATTTATTGCTCTTTTTGAGTTATTGTTTCAATATAGAGTCATAATTCGATTGATCAAAACAACAAAACTTATTTGAATTAAAGGTTTGCTTATAAATAGGCTATATTTATTTTCTTTTCTCCTGCATGGCTAAAAAACATATATATTAGAAAAATTAATACATGCAAATAAAGGATGAAACTAATCAAAGTCTTACAATATTACTGGTCGCTCCAGCAAGAGATCAGGTGTATAGGTACATTGATAGCCCCCCCCCCTCCATACAATAATTTCAGGCCCCTAAGTTTGTTAGTGACAATGAGGCTGAAGCTCGAAACATGACTGGGTATATTGAGGGTAGTTTTGACCAAATGGTTTCTCCCATTCTCACCATACAAGTCTTGATAACTTGCTTCTAAAATAGTTCTTCAAAAATCTCTCTCCCATTGATATGATTAAAATTCATATAGCCTGGACGGATATTAAATGACGCAGTGGCTGAAAAAGAGGGAAATTAAGATCCTTTTCATATAAATGTATATTCGTTTTGTATTTTTTTTACCATCCCGAACATATTGTTTGTGATTGAAACATTTTTTTAAAAAAGTGGGACTTTTTAGATTAAAAGTTTTGTAAATTGCCTCGATTAACATCCCAAGGAAATGGTTGCGTGAAAGTCACGTGACACAACTAAAGACCTTACGAAAAGGTCCAAACATGTGTTAAACCAACACGTTTGGAGTAGAGAGACAACTTAATCCACGTCGTCGGCGCACATTTGCATGCAATATATATATATATATATATATATATATATATATATATTTCCCCTCCCCTTTTCGGTTCTCCCTTTCCCTACTATGCAACGAAAGTAACGTGTGTGGCAGTCAGAGAGAATCAAAATGGCAAAGCAGAGAAAGAAATAATCTCGACTCATTGTTGTAGGGTTAGAAAGAAAATAGGAGATAGATTTTTCTTGCGGGGGTTACAAAAAAGAAAGAGAGAAAAAAAATAGAGGAGGGGTTAGGAAGGATTTCCCAAGTTTTGTAAACCCCTTTCACTCGCGCCTTCTACTAAAACCAAACTTTTTAATTTACTTTGTCCAATGTTGTAGCAAATCGACACGAAAATCTCCAACCAAGCCATTCATGTTTTGTTTTTTTTTGTCTTATAGTTAGTTATGCTCTCTTGTTAGGATACTCAAGAGTTTTTTCTCTTTGTATTTAATTTATGTTTTTTTTATCATTACTTTTGTATTTAGAGATATTTAAACATATGCGTGATAGCGATATAAGTTTGCGAAAAGATCAACCATTTTTAATAATTCTGAAAAGAACGAGCTCAACTAATTTTTCTAGATTTCCGCTTCCAGAATACCCACCCATGAGACAAAGATTAAGTAAAAAGTATTGATTAAGAAACCCACATTTAAGTGGTGAGAGAACTGGAAACCATTTTAAAAAAAACACTCTAGCTCTTTCGGTAGGGATTTGAAACCCAGCCTCCCGAGTTAACGACAAACCAGAAAATTTAAGACTGACATCCCTTTCCTCATGCACACCGGTGCAGATAATAACGTATTTACTAAATTAATATTTCACCCCATTTTAACATAGTACACAAGCGATGGTGTAATTTATTTTATTTATAAAAAGTTGTATTTAATGTTTCTATATTTATTTACATTTTATTATTTTTCCTTTACCTAGACTCCTCGATGAGAGATGTAGTGTGTTAGTAAAAAAATATCGACCTTAAGATTTTGACGTTTTATGATCCCCTGAAACAAACAAATATATTTTGCAATGCCTAGAGCCGAAATCATTTTACCGATTGTACTAAAACTTCTTAATTGGGATTTTCATAGGTTTCCCTTGAGGTATTTTTAGAAGAAGATATCCATCCCTAAGATTGTGTGTAGTTAACTTTACTGAAGAGCAAAAGATTCGGTATTCTTAAAAAAAATTCCCTAAAGATTTTGATTAAATTTTATAGCCAGTCATTGTCTAACATTAGAAACAAAATATTAATTCTCATTCTCACATGAAAATGATTTTGAGGGTACTTTACATAAGCGGAAATATACAATTTTGATCATATCTCCGCAATCATTTGAGATACGAGATAGCTCATCCTTGTATAGTTGTACTATTATTTAAAATTAAAATATTGTATTTGTATTATATAAAATCAATAGTTTCTGAGCTATAAATAAGCAAATATATATTATTAATCTCTTTAATAAGTGAATTTTTCTTTAGCACCGTGTCTTACTACCCAGTCTATGCCTATATACTAATAAAGCTAATAAGTTAAGGACGAAGAAGTGTACCCTAATTTGCGAAGAGAGGGTGTAAAGAAACATTTATGGAAAACCAACCTCAGTAAATCCTACCGGGTTCCAACCACGCCCTCCCCATCATCGACAATCTAGTATATTGAGAGATTAGTGCCTTAAACCATTTGTTCACCGAAACGGATAAGTTTAAATGTATTGTTAGACTGTTTTGAGGACAGAGATTTTACTCTCTTTTTTTTTTCAATGTTTTCATAACAATGTATATTATTTCATTTATTCTCTTTGGTGGCGTGTTTGTCCAACAAAGTACATTATTTCGTTTAAAACAGATTTTACGAGTTTTTAGTAAATATATTTATTTTAAGGCCCTTGGCCCTATCGAGTCCCAGTATAAAACCTATTTTGTGGGATGGTGGGTGGGAGGGTGAAAAGCTTCACAGCCAACCAAAGTATCCTTCCGCGCCAACAAGAAAAAACAGAAACAGTAGATGACTCTAGCTACCGAACAGGTCTTGCGGAGAAAAAAAATCATACGTTTGGAAGTATCAGAATGAGTAAAATTTGTATAGTAATATTTTCAATGCCTCTTCTAAGATGATGTAACAATTTTTCATAGGTGTTACATTATTTTTTTTT
>CABFVX010001010.1:17520-36710 GCA_902151425.1 Timema shepardi | reverse complement strand
TTTTGCTATGCAGCCGGCAGTTTTTTATTGAAAAATGTCGAACTTATTGATATTTAATCACTGTTAAAATTATAGAAGAGGTGTGTATATAAAAAGTATTACTTAATCAACATGCTTCTATTCTTGAACAAACCGTTTCCGAAAAGAAAAGTGTGAAACAATAAAAATTCTTGAAGATAACCGTTTGTTACCATGGCTCTGAATTTCTACGCCAAATGAAAAGAGCTAATCGCCTTAAGATAAAATGATATAAAGTCAATGCAGTGCAACGTACCAGTTATTTTATATAATGTGTTGTTAATGTCCACAATGTCACACAAGTAGTTTAGGCTATACGTATATATACAGTAGCCCCGTGGCTTCTTTGGTGCTGACTGACAGCGCACAGCTGACTTATGACAGTCAACATTTAGGTATATACCTATATTTTGACTGTCAGAAGTGACAGCTGTTAAACACATGTTTTTGCAGATCATATGGTTCGGCGTAGGGATACATAATTTGGTCTGGTAGCTTTTCAATGCTTTTAGCTGTCAGCTGTGAGCTGTCTGTCAGCACCAAAGAAACCATGGGGCTACTGTGTATTATATTCACTACGCTAGTGGAGTAAGGATGAGAAAGATAGATTTATAGGAAATGTATCTACTTTTGCATGAAAGAATAGTGATAACTTATTTTGAAATAAAGTGCACTAAACTGGAACTCGAATCCCGACCTCCCAGTCACTTGCAACCCTGACTAAATGAGCTCGGTCTTTATACCTCGTTCTCACCGTAGCGAGTTTTAATCTGCTGATAGTATTCAGAGGGATCATAACTATTAACAAAATTTTATTAAAATTGAGTGAACACATTTGTTATTTAATTTCCGCTTAATTTTTAAAATACATATAAAATTTTTAAAACAAATTACTATAAAACTTAATTCTTAAAATTTACAGTTTTACATCAGATTATTTTAGAATACATAATGTGTCCAAACAAAGAGATTCACTTTCTCCATTAATTTTTAATCTAGCCTATAGTAAGCTATTAGGATACCTAGATAATTTAACTTTGTAAGGAAGGTGTAGCAATAAATGCAGAAATTTTTATTATAGGCTGAATTCCAGGCCTCTACCGTGGTTCGGATTCCACGTTAAACTGTAGGTCCTTCATTTTATCTCACAATCACCCTAACCTTACACATTAGCGTAAGTGTGTATAACCCGAACGGATAGTAAGACACGGTGATGATGATGATAATAATAATAATAATAATAATAATAATAATAATAATAGAGGCTAGTGAGAAAATAGGTTTAGAAGTGAACGCTGAAAAGACTGAGTATAAGATCACAGAGAACATATATTGAGGATGATAATTTAGAAATTACTGTGAACAACATATCATTTGACAGGGTTAGTGAGTTTAAATATTTAGGAACAATCTTGATTAGCAATAACGATATTATATTGTATATTAGGAAAATAATACATACGGAGGACGCATGCTATTACTCGGTCAGTAAGTTGTTGACGTCTCGCCAGCTGTCAATGAGTGTAGATTTAAGACAATACTAAACAATAATTTTAGCGGCGGTTCTCTGTGGGTTCGAAGATTCTTAAATTATATGACGAAAAATGTTTAGGGTGCTCAAAAACAAGGTGCTTAGGAATATTCCAGGACCTTAAAGATATTAAAATACTGGTGTGTGGAGGAAGTTACATAATGATTAGCTACATACCCTGTAGTAATTATATGACATTGGTAGGTTTATTGAGTCCCGTAGTTTATGGTAGGCAGGACATACAGCGCGAATGAGAGAATCTAGAACCACGTTCACGGTACTGACGGGCAAACCCAATGGGAAGAAACCATTTAGAAGACCTAGATTCAGATGGGAGGATAACATTAGAGTGGACCTGAAAGAGATTGGGTGTAATGAGATGGACTGGAAAGAACTGGTTCAAAATATATTATTATTAGTACCGCGTCTTACTACCCATTCGGGTTATACGCACTTACGCTAATTTGTAATGGTAGGGTGATTGGGAGATGAGATGGAGGACCTACAGTCTAACGTGGGATCCGAACCACAGTGGAGGCCTGGCATTCCAAGTTGTAATTAATACAGTCTTGTCAGAGGTGAAGGAAGGGTTTTGCAACCGATAAATCGGTTCCGGGATCTAGGATTGAACCCCGGACCCCCAGATCTTAAGTCCGACGACACCTTACCCCTAGACCACCAGGCCATCAACCTCAAGATAGAGATAGGTGACATATTTTTGTAAGTGTGGCAATAAAATTTAAAGTTACTAACGTCATAAAGTAAGCATATATACATAGAATGGTTTTTTGATTATTTCTGGTTGCATTGATTTTTTATTTATACGGGTATCGGCACACGCAATAAATTTCAAGGTAGTCTTGTCTTTATTCAAGAAATATATGATCTCGTTTGAATAAATATCAATCACGCTCCTTACTAAATATTTTTTAGAATGTATTTTAAAATATAATATAATCTGGTTTGATACAGATGAGAATGTAGAGGGGGTGGGGGGTTCGATAACAATTCGGATGTACTGAGTTTGTTTTATTTACCCCTGCATTCCCCCTCCCCCCTTTTACCTCCATGCAAATGTAGAACACCACCTTCCTTATCATTACCCCATTATCTTAGTAAAATACAAAAGACACACGTGGAGAAAAACTAAAAATAACCTACCCGGACAATCCTGACTGAACAATTCTTAACTTACTTCAACATGTCCCCTCAGCTAACTTAAAAGGTTCTGAACCAAAGCCGGTTCGGAAGTAGCAACTTACAGTGGTCACGAACTTAACAAACAAAACTTTACCTCTGCTTTTCCCTTTTCTTCTTCTCCTCGTGAAACTCTCTAATGGGTTTTACAGTCTTGAGTCAATTCTCGTTCCACTAAAGAACTATGTGATAGTAATAAATATAAACCTATCTCATCTTTCTACATACAGTCCTATTTTCATATATAAAAGGCTTTTTTTAAGAAAAACATTGATAACTGTTTTACTATACAATTAGTGTTATTGCATAGGTATTGATAATAGCTATCAAAAGTGACAGCTACAGATAACATGGCTTGACGTATTAATATGTGAAAATAGGTCCAGTAACTGTATTAGGTTTCAAATAGGGCTTTCACTATTAAAATGTTACTGTATTAAGTGCCTTTTAATACGGTGCAACCGTGATGCGAATGTTGATTTAAGGCGTGTAAAATATTAATTTTGCTGTGAAAAAAATATGTAATAACTTCAAAAACTATATTTAATTTAATAAAAAATACTCGTAATATTCTATATTTTATTTTATGGTGACTATAAAATCTCAAATAAATTTGATCCTTAAGGATGTGTCTTAATAGTTGTTAATTAAAGGTGGTATGGCGTCAGAATTTGTTGTTTAGTTAAATTAGGCTTGAGGTCAAATTAAAATATATAAATATTTGTTATTTCTATATCTAAAGTTGTTTTTAAACCTTAAATATCTAGACTAGTTGTCAAGGAAACGTTAGCTCAACTTGGTCGTACTGATTTTAACATAGAACGATCATCTAAAAACGATTTTTCTTATCTTGATTTACTTATTTCTAAATAAACCAAAAAACCAACCAGGCCACTTTTTTGATCACCAAAAATTTAAGAAACTAATTGACATATTTAATTTATTTTAATGTATTTTGTAATATAACTAAATAGCAATAACAATTTTTTTTAAAGATATTATATTTCTTTCTTTTTCTTCTAGCCACGAACCAAAGTTATTAAAAAAAATCATAGCCACTTAAATCTACCTATTTACAAATTACGACTTCCGTGTAATCTTGCAGAAGGAGAAGCATGTAAGCTAGTAGGAAAACCGGAGGGTTCGGGGGTGTTAGTGGGGGTTATAAAGGAAGCAATGGTTGTTTAAAAAAAGAAAGAAAGAAAGATAGCGTGGAAAGAGTCTGCTAATGGGGAGGAAGAAGGGTTCTCTCTCCCGAGCCTCATTTAGGTCACAGGCAGCATCGATGCCAAGCCTCTTTGAGGGTCGCCGCGCGCTCTTTTCCTGAGATGAAGAGCGCATAATCAGGGGTTGGGTTATAACCCCTCCCGTACCCCTCCTCAACCAACCTCAAACCCTCCTAGCCCCTCGAACCGAGACGCCTCCAGGGACTTATTTTACTTCCTACCATTCACGACGACAATGGGCTATCAAAATACATATATTTTTCTCTCTCTCTAACTCTCTATCGTTCTCTATTTTACATTAATATTCTTGGTATATTGTCTGAAGGTGTATTAGTGTTTTTAAATGGTTTTGATTAATTATTTTAAGGGTATATGGATAGTGTGCTTGACTTTTATTCAGAAGGGCGGGGTTCACTACCTAATAGCCACAACGAAGGAATGGTGAGATCGCTGTAATAAGGGTGGTAGGCCTATACGACATTTACATTTACATATACTTTCATACATAAATACGTCAAGTCATGTGTTAGAATTATAAAGCCCATGGTTGGGCGCATGAGCTCATGAAAATGGATCTATTAGGTTTTTAAACTGTACAAATAAAGTTTTTTTCACCATACATTACGATAGTAAGTGCTTGCATGGTTCCAATTAGTGGCTGCCTCTTATTAATAATTATCACAAAAAAAAGTTGTATAAGGTGAATAATTCAAGTTTCGTTTATTTAATTCATCACCCAAACCGGTGGAGACGACGTAAAAACGTTTCATCTGGACTGTTTTGGTTTACTGTTGAAGGTTAGATCTGAGTTCTTCAGTCCAAATTTCATAGCGAAGTCCTTTTAGGGGAAAAAAACACTTATATTTTAAGATAAAAATCGATAATGTTTTACAATTTTACTATAATTATATAGATATTGATTATAAATAAACAGTGAAAGTTGAATATTACATGATCTGACGTATTAATAAGTGAAAATAGATCTAATAACTATTATAGCTATTTGATAAAGAAAGTTCTTTCTATAAAAATTAGACTGTAGTTCCATATAATTTTACAGAGGTGTATTTTTTTTTCTTTCAGAAATTATTTCCTGCTCTCACTCAACTCAAAATGCGCCTACGCTTTCCCTAAATTCCATATTCCTCATTCTTATCCCGTTAATGTAAATAATCGGATAGCCCGGATGACTGGTAAAACGTGGAGAACGTAAAGAAAACATTAATTAGATCGACGCTATCAATGTTATTAAATCTATATTAATAAAATAAGGAGTTTGTTTGTATGTCTGTCTAAAATGAGCATTTTGAGGTATCTACCGCACTTAGAGGGTTGAATTTTTGAAATTATTAGCCCCTGTTAACAAATATGTGCACATCAAAGTTATTATTTCAAATGTTTGACTAAGTTTTTTTTATTTATTAAAAACTACGTTGTAAGAAGTAAAATGAAGAGATTACGGGTTTCCCCTGTTGCCGACACCACCCCACTTGCCAACAGTTACATTGACAAGATGGGGAAGCTTTGGCTGATTTAATATGCGAGTTACAGGTTGTTTTCACAGACCCTTATCCTCGTTGCATGATCTTTAAATACATATGACTTGGTACCAATCATTTGTTTGTACAAAGTACACGGTTTGAATAGTTTTGTAGCCCGACTCAGGACGTTCCCACCTGACAGAAGCGTCAGGCAAGGTCGCCTGCGAAAGGGCTGGATTTCTTTGCGAGTTACAGGCAGCATTTGCTAACCCTTATCCTCATGGAGTGAGGGTGATACAGTGAATTGGTGAATTTTCTATATCTAATGAAGGATGGTAATGATTGATTGTGAAATTATGATGATTATCTGAAAAGGAATTACAAGTTTTATTAGTAAAAAATGTACACTTGATGAAGGATGGATTTGAATGTGAAGGTGTGAGTGATGTTGCTTCTTTCTCTTTACTTCCTCTATTCGAGCCTTGGGCGTTTGTATGGTCTTTCGTCGTGTGGATTGTAGTTTCCAAGCGCACGTATCAATGGGTTCTTGTGTGCTACACTTTGTGTGTAGAATTTTTCCCTTCTTTCTTTGAAAATCTCTTCGAGTGTTTTGCTTTTGGTTATTTCATGGAGGTGATCTATTCTGGTTCTTATGTCTGTACCGGCAATGAGTCTTAGTATCTTGTTCTGGACAGTTTGTATCTTCTTGATGTGGGTTTTGGCCGCGTAGCCCCATCCTACGCAGCCGTAGAGGATGATGGGCTGGATTATACATTTGTAAATGGTTATCTTTGATTGCTGACTCAATTGACGCCCTTTGAGGAGAGGGTAAAGCTGTATAAAGAGCGCATTTGCAGTTTTCTTTGTTTTGTCGATATGTTTCGCCCAGGTAAGTTTCCTATCGATGGTTATTCCAAGATATTTGGCTTCGGCTTGGTATGGTATATTCTCTTGAAAAATAGTGAAGTTCTCTGGTGGTAATTTTCTCCTCTTTGTCACTACCATAGCCGCGGACTTCGCGGTGTTGACTTTCACTCGCCATTTTGTGAGCCAGGTCTCAAGTGTTATTAGGTATCGTTGTAGTGCTAGTGTCGCGTAGTATATATTTCGGTCTCTTGTGTAAACTAGTGTATCGTCCGCGAATAATCGCACTGTCATTTTAGGGTGTGTTGGGATATCTGAAACATAAATATTGAACAGGTAGGGAGCCAAGACCGACCCTTGCGGTACCCCTGATTTCACTTGCACCTTCTCTGAGAGCGAGCCCCCAATAGCAACCTGAAATTCCCTGTCCTCTAAGTAGCTTTTTATGAGTATTATGTCTCTTGGAGGGAAGTCGTGTTGTATCAGTTTGTATAATAGTCCGTAGTGCCACACTTTATCAAAGGCCTTCTCGACGTCTAAGAATATGGCGAGCAGGTATTCTTGTTTGTTGAAGCTATCAGTGGCGTCCTCTATGAAGTTAAGTACAGGATGGATTGTGGAATGATGTTTCTTGAAGCCAAACTGTAGATCGGGAATTGTCTCGTTCATCTCAGAGTGTCTCTTTAGTCTATTTAGTATTAGGGATTCATAAAGTTTGCTGGTAGTATTGAGCAGGCTGAGCGGTCGTCTGTTCTGCGGGAATATAGCGTTTTTGCCTGTTTTGGGTATACTTATGACTTTGGCCCTTTTCCAAGTCTTCGGGAAGTAATGTAATTTAAAGGACGTGTTAATTATTTGGGTAAGCAGTGTTGTCGCATTGTGAGGTAGGTTTCTTAACTCTTCGTTCTTGATGCCGTCTATACCCGGAGCCTTATTTGATCGAAGATCCTTGATAACCTGTTGAAGTTCTTCTACTGTGATAGGGGCTGGTATGTCGGCTATTTGTCTGTCAACGTAGGCGTTTACTCCCCTGATAATGTCTCGGTTTAAGACTTCGTCCTGCACTGGGTTGGGTTGGAACTGGTGTTCTAAAGTCGCCGCTATCGCGTTAGCCTTGTCAATGTTAGTATAGGCCATCCCTTGCTGCCCGTGTATGGCTGGAGTGCCCGCTTTTCTCGCAGTTCCCTTTAATATCTTAGTCAAGGTCCATGGTTTTTGTGAGTTGGTTGTAGTTTCGGTGACAAAGTTGTTCCATCTGGTTCTTCTTATGGTGTTTACAGTCCTCCTTACCTGCGCTTTTAGTCTATTGTATCTAGTTCTTTCTTGTGGTGTTCGTAGCCTCTGCCAGTCCCTGCGTGCCTCTCTTTTCTGCGCTATCATGAAGTTGAGGTCAGGATGGTCAATCCTTACGTTTTGTTGTATTCGGGAGGTCACTGTGTTTTGTTTGTAGGCTTCTTGTATAGTCATTGTGAGGATTTCAATTGCGGCGTCAATGTCCTCTTCTGTTGCTATTTCTAGGTTTCCTGGTATGGTTTCTTGAAGGACAGTTTTGAAATTCTTCCAGTCAGTTGTCTTTGTACTCGGTCTGTGCCAGTTGGTTTGATGTTCTGTGTCAATGTCCCATTCGCAGAGAACCGGGTTGTGGTCAGAATCGAGCTCTTGTAAAACCGTTAAGGTTTCCGATGTTATTTTAAGATTTGTCAGTATAATGTCCAGGACGTCTGGTCTATGCAGGTGATTGCCCGGATAAAAGGTCGGTGAATCTGGGGCTATTATGTTATAGTCTGCCTCTGTTGCATGTTCTTCTATTATTCGTCCATTTCTATTGGTCAGCCTGCTGTTCCATAGTGTATTCTTGCTGTTGAGATCCCCCCCTACTAGGAAGTGGCTGCCTACAGTAACGATGTCCAGGTCGGTTTTGAGTATCATCTTGGTTGGAGGGTTGTAGGTGGCCACAAAGTTTATGTGTCCGGTTTTGGTATTGACAGTTACCGATGTGGCCTCCAGGTTTTCTGTGTCTTCGATGTCGTTTCTATAGTGTGGTAGGTAGCTCTTTATGAGGACTGCTGTACCCCCCCCTCCCCGGTGTAATCTGTCTGTCCTGTATATATTGTATCCTGTTATGGTAAGCCGTTTGTCAGGTTTTAGGTGGGTCTCGCATACAAGTGCCAGGTCTATTCCATATGTTCGAAGTAGGTCTTCGAATTCTTGTTTTTGTAGGAGGATTCCGTTCGCGTTCCATATTAGTATTCTGAGAGTGTTTTCTTCTACAATTCTTGGGTTAGTCATCATTGGAGCTAAAGTAAAAGTCAGTCGCTGCTTCAATGATGACCATGAGTTTTGTCAATTTGTCCGGTGCCTGGCTGATTTTTGATATGTATGTTTTGAGGTGTCTTAGAAATCCACATAAGTTTAGTTCTTTAAGTATCATAATAATCTCTTTAAGGTCAAATGAAGTATTTTGTTCCGGTTCTTTTCTTTTAGGTTGTTGCAGGCCGTCCTGTTTGTTCACCAGGATATCTCTATATGAGCGTGCAGGATTGATGTGTGTGGTTGGCGTAGTCTTGGTTGCTAGTAGGGGGAAGTCATTTTTTGGAGGTGTGGTGGCTGGTTTGTTTACTATTTTCTGTCTTTGTTCAATTTTTTTTTCCATTACTTTCATGTACTCGGGGCATTTCGAGTAGTTGGCAGTGTGGTTTCCTCGGCAATTTGTGCATTTAGCAGGGGTTGTGGTTTCTTTCCTCGGGCAGTCTGTGGTCAAATGAGAGGCCAGGCATTTAACGCACCTTGGATTATTGGCACAATTGTTCTTAGAGTGGCCAAATCTCTGGCACCTGTGGCATTGCAGTATGTAATTTTGGGATTGAATGTAGTGCTCTATTTTAACTCTTGTGTGGTTGATGTAATTTTCCTGGAATATTTTGAAGTTGGTATCAGTCCTTGTAAATGTACATATAAATATTGGTAACAGTTTGATCGTGTCTTGTGAGTCGGTGTCTGTTTGTGCCCTTGATTTGAACTGTCTTACGTCTGTCGCTGTGTAGCCCATCTCCTGTAGTTCCTCTTTGATTTCGTCCGTAGACACGTTGGGTGGAAGACCTTTCACAACTATTTTCAAGGGTTTATCCCTTGGGAGAGTGAAGGTGTGATATTCTTGTTCCGTCTGCTTCAGGTAGGTTTGGAGGGTTTTGAAGTCCTCCAGGGATGCTACATGTAGTTTTAGTCCATCTTGGATGTACAGTATTTTGTAAGTTCCAGTCATACTTTCCTTCATCTTTTTCGCTATTTTGGAGTAGTTTGCTGTCCCTCTGAGTACAATTGGTGGAATATTTTGTTTGGTTTTTTCTGTTCCTGCGGTAATTGTATGTGGTGAGTCAGAGATTTCCATAGTTTGGTCATTGTTTGAGAGCGGATCAAATTTATTGGTCACTTTTATGGCTTTCGCCGGTACGTCCTCTTTTGTCTTAAAAAGTAGCTTCCTCTTCAGAATCGTAGCTTTAGTAAATTCCGCATCTTCAGAGTCGTTGTCAGTGGTATCAATGTCAACGTCCTCTTCTTCATCAAGTTTCCTTGACCAGTCTTGTGATTGTTGTCTTTTCTTTAACTTGTCCATTGTCTTAGTTGTTGGCCCTGAAATGGGCCGACAACAATTTGTGTAACTTTTGTTAAATTTGTGATTTTTGTAATGAAGAGATTTTTTTTTCATATCTGTTTTAAGCAAAATAAAGTGTTTCCCACGCTACCCAATGAAGTCATTGCGTGGTTACTCCAGGCAATACCGAGGAATTCTGCTAGTTACATATAGAAAGGTTAAGGTCCGTATTTTTTGCAGTTATTATTACAAAAAAGTATTTTTGATCACTGTGAAAATTATATTTATAAATTAAATACGTTTAGTTTAATTTTATACCCATAATCATTTCAAAAGTTTTTGAATGAATGTCATCACCATTGTGGTATTGGACCCCAAATATTTTTCTATAAAGAAAAAAACTTCTGGTCAAATCACGTAATGCCTAATATAGGTATTCAAAAACTATTTGGACTGATATATGTAGAGAATTAAACCACATATATATATTGAAACAATATTTGATTTGGTGACCTGGCGGTCCAGGTGTAAGGTGTCGAACTTCTAATCTGGGGTCCGGGGTTTAATCCTCAGTCCCGGCACAGATTTATCTGATTACCCAACCCTTCCTTCACCTCTGACCAGACGTGGATTAATCACAACTTGTGAATGTGGGGAATGCCCAGGCCTCCACCATGGTTCGGATTCCACGTTAAACTGTAGGTCCTCCATTTCATCTCACAATCACCCTATCATTACACATTTGCGTAAGCGCGTATAGCCCGAACGGGTAGTAAGACGCGGTGCTAATAATAATAATAATATTTGATTTATTTTGTTTATAAAGTGTTAATTAACATAAAAACTTTTTAATAAGAATATTAAGTAACGTTATCTTTCATCTCACGTTTATGGCCAAACATTAATACATAACCATAGACGATAGATATTAGATATACAAATAAAATTAGAAACTAGATAGTTTATTCTTGCACTGAAAAAAAACGCAACCTAAGTACAAGCGAGAGAGAGGGAGAGAAAACATCTCAAAGGAAATTACCTGCGTTCAAAACCCACTCTCTCTATCTTTCCTTTCTCAGTCTTTGTTCTCTCCCTGGCACAAATTCACCGCAGATTACCATAGCTGCTGTAAATTGTAGCAGGCAGACGCAATCTACGTGGCCGTTCACATACCTGCCTACCTACCATACCTTGTAATCTAGACCCTGGAATGACTTACATATTTTCACGATATAACATATTGTGTGAACATTAGCTTTCCTGTATCGTGTGAGTTAGTTTAAAAGCGGGTACACTCAACTCAGGAAAAATAATATAAAAGAAAACCGCTGTAACTTTTTCATGATACTACTTCCATAATTTAAAAAAAAACTGAATATTTATGTCGTGTATATGAACAACATATAGGCTACCTTGATTTTCTTACGAATGGACCTTTAGTGTAACATTTAGAAAAAAAAATTGTGGTCAACATTAATATTATTATTATTATTATTTAGCACCACGTCTTACTACCCGTTCGGCTTATATGCTGTTAACATTAATAAAAAAAAAGTTGTGTAAGAAAGTTTACCATACTTTGTTCACATTTATTGCATACAAGTTTTACCTCAATACTGTTCACACAACGTATAGGCTACTATTGTACACAAGATCTTTAGCATAATCTGTGAATATTCACAGAGTAAAAACATATAATTATATATAAAATATTTATAATTACATAAATAATCTATATAAAATAATATGCATATAATATAATAATTAAAGTGGATATTGTAAAATACTTGGTGTTCAAACGATGCCATCTTCAGGATGCAACTTCTTGTACCATTTTTTATACAAGAAGTTTTGTCGTGACTGCCAGGTTTTACGGTACAATCTCCACTCGTACCAGAATCCAACTGAACAACAAATAGACAAAGGACAATCGTTGATGAACTCTTGAACTGAACAGAGAGTCTGAAAAGAGGAGCTAAAATGTAAAACGAGTAAGAAAAGTATTAAAAATTAAAGCGAGAATACAAGTGTGAGATATATAAACGTGATACTCCAAACTGATGCATTGTGAATGTAGGTGGAAAGGAAAGAATTCCTCAGGATATGTTCTCAGGATAATTGCCTGATTTCTGGATACAAGGGGACAATATCTTGTAAATTATTTTAGTCTCCTGATGCTTGAGCAAACGTTATTTTTACAACCTCTGTTTAGTTTACGGGTCCTGCGTCTTAGCGCCCATCTATTGTAGGATTCTTTTAGAATGAAACTTTTTATAAATATCTAACATATTTTCCTAAGGTCAACATTGATAACATTTAACCATATTATTAATGTTGTTTTATAGGTAGGGCTGTCTCTAAGGGGTTGAGGGGGAAATATAGGCAGTTGTATAAGCCATAAAATTCGAAAGGGCGATATAGTACTTTTAATTTTATTTTATTTACTTTTCACCCATTAAGTTATGATGTAGGTCATGTAAAAATAAAGGTAATTCTTTAAAACAATGCATTTAGAATAGCAATCATATTTCTGTTAGTAACGGTTGATAACTCTTTAGAAATGTATTTCCTAGTTATAACTTATAAAAAACTACATTATAAGCACTATGCTTTAAGAAAGATTAAGCGGTCCTGTGCTTCTCTCTATTAAATCTAAAACAGCCCAAACATTTGAGTTCAAATAATTAATAGAACAATTTGTTAAAATTAACGTACAACAAATTCATTTTTAAGCTGTTGTTTCTGTACATTTACATTCTTAATTTATATTCCTATGTTTGTATTTTGGTGGGAATAATTATTTTAAATTGATAGCAAATTTATTTTTCTTATAAATTAATACATGAGCTATGAGATTTTTAATTTTTTTTCATGTTTTGGGAGGTGCTGCAAAAGTGCATCTGGCCCCACTTATAGGTAGATAATTTACATTATTTATCAAAATCAGAAGCTGAATATTACATGACTTGTATAAATACGGGAAAGTATACTTCGATGGCCTCACAACGTCTGTTGGAGCACCTAGAAAAATAGTTTTCACTGTAAACATTGTTTGAATTTAATTCTCTAATGTCTTAGAAATGATATAGAAATAATTTATTATCTTCGTAAAAAAATATAATATATAAAAGAATTATCAAATTCTTATAATAAACGTACTTAATAATTAATGTATAATTATCATTTTAGTGATAAATTGGATGAGCAAAAATTATTTAGAGGTTGTGGGCAAAAAATATATTATAGTGCATAAAATAATAAGTTGAAAAGTATTATAGTCTATTCAGCTTTATCGTTTTAAAACTGACCCCATGAATTATCTTGTTTGGATTATAGCTTTCAGAAAAAGTCAACAAAATATTAGTTTAAAATAAATTGTTTTTCTTTTGTAAATACTAATCGCAGGAATACTGGTTGTATCAACGCCATCGGCCGCATTCATTTTGTTTTGTTCGTTTTCTCTATTTATGAAGTAAATACAACCTTTTAGAAGCTTTCATTCATAAGTTATTTTTATGTGAACTATAGACGCTGCTATCACAAAAAAAAAATCATACAAATGGTTATTTTCATCGTAGTTTCATATTTAAATAATGTAAAGCGCTTAAAATAATAAAAACATGTTTGTTGTGAAAAAATTTAGTACCAAGTAAACGTGATAGATTTTATCGTATACATATCATATGGTTTGACATATGGATACATACATAAAGGTAGTGTTATTATACTTTCCTAGCAGTTAGATAAGACTGTTCGTAAATAAGTCAGGGAAAAGACCCAGTAACTTTTCTAGCTGTCAGAAAAGATCCCAGCTATGAAAATTTAACTTACAAATGATGAGCTAGGGATCAATGTGATATAATTTTAGTGTGAGAGCGTTCTCATTTATAAGGCAGGAGATTGGTAAAACAGTGAGTTTAAAGTAATCTTTAGATAATATATATTTTACATTTTCACGTTTCGATGCAAAAACAGCTAGTTTTACCGAGTGCCAACGACTAATGGAATGCAAACTTGATAGAACAGATGTTACTAAAGTTCATGACATGATCAGTGATGTCATCAATAACAATTGTAGTCCCATGCTATTACCAACGATTTCCCATATTAGAGGAGTATGGGGTTATTTCATGCGTGGAGTGCCCGGATTTTATCAAGCTCACATATAAACAGACCACCATAGGAATAAACTTATGACAGTGCGACGCGTTACTCCAGTCAAATTTCGATAAGACAATAAAAAAAAATTACCAACAACCACTTTTAATATTTTCATACGTCGAGTCATATGGTCTGCAGATGTCACATTCGAATCTAAGCTGGGTAGTTTCTCACATATGAGCTACTGGGTTCAGTGGAGATTATTTCACACATATGAATTATAGCTCTTTAAAAAAAACTACCCCCACTCCCTATATTCTCTCCAGGCTAATGTGGGTGCGCTGTCTCTAAGAATACATTTATTAACATGGCCATATGTATTAAATAGATAAACAACCATGTGTTAAAACGCATAAACGAAAAAATAAGCATGCAAATCACAAATCAAAAGAAAATTTATCAAGTTTAATTAAAAACTAAATATATTTGGGCATTTAAAAAAATTGTATTTATCACTGTAAATAACAAAAAATATACCTTGCCTCAGTGGCAGAATGGTCTAAAGCTTCATTCCCGTAATAGACTGTATTGCTGATGACTTTGAGATCATGGTTCAAATTGCAGTCGGGAGAACTAAGGGTGATTATTCCTAAATGTTTTTTCTTCTTTTTTTACATGAAAACTTGAGTAAGAAATACAATTCGAAAGCCTACAGTCATCATTTTGTATAATGCCGCACTCTTTCAAAAAATACATTGCACTACATTGCTTGCATTCAGGCCTAAAGTGGCCATTTTAAGAATTTCCTATGGTTTTAAGGAGCTCAACATGAATGGAGTACACACATGACTATAACTCGGAAACAATATAAAATAACCCATGGTCTAAGGTGCTACTCTCGCAATAGACTGGACTGCCTAAGATAGTGAGATAGAGGTTCGATCCCAGTCGGGTGCATGGAGGCTGAGTTTTGCCTGAATGGTTTTACACTCTTCCTCCACGAAAATTTGGATGCACTTCCGCTAAATTAAGAACTAAAGTGTAATTAGTATGTAGGCGTATAACCCTAACGGGTAGTAAGATACGGTACTAAAAAGAGCTCAAATGGGACACATGTTTATAAAAACATATTTAATTTTTTTTTACTCTACTGTACACCGCTGAAGTGGGTCCCACATGTTAGGGTACAACCTGTAAATAACTACTCCTGAGATTCATTATCAATTGTTTTTAAATTAGTAAGTTTTTGCCAAGTTAATTTTATTTATTTTTAAATTATTTACTATAAAGGTAAGAAAATGAAGGGTAGCTAATAAAAATTAGACCCGTATTAGTGGTCAGAGGAAGTGGAAAAGCCATGGTATTAAATCTCCTGTGGGAAAACATCACCTCCTCCTCACTAGTGCATCCTGCTGGCGTGATTTGAACCTTGGCGGTAGTCCAGTATAATTCGAGCTTGATGCCTTAGACTCTGCGACCACTGATGGGGATGAGAACTATTGTACATATTACAGCAGTACCTCACTATTTCTATGAGTTAGGGACCAAGGCACTGATG
This sequence comes from Timema shepardi, assembly GCA_902151425.1. Taxonomy (NCBI): domain Eukaryota; kingdom Metazoa; phylum Arthropoda; class Insecta; order Phasmatodea; family Timematidae; genus Timema; species Timema shepardi. The sequence continues at coordinate 21,142 of CABFVX010001010.1, read as the reverse complement.
AGTGTCGAAACATATCCTTTATTTAGCTTGCAAATGCATTAGATATGAATAGTTTTGTTATTTTAATCACAAAAATAAGAGGTATTAATATGCTTAATCACAAATATAAGGGACTTAATGGGGACAGTTCCAAATAACAGCGCACACTGAACGACTTCTATTCAAATATTGGATCGATGAAAAGAAATCAGATGGTGTACGATGGTGTCGAAATGCCATTAAAGAGCTAAGCAAGAGATGAAATTTAGAAACGTGATTATAATTGAAAGTCGAGGTATCGTCGTGGGAGCATGTTAGATATCATGAGGAGAAACAGAATCAGGAATGAAGCTATCTATCCAAGAAAGAGTTGGAGTACAGGGAATAAGCCTACATGAGATAGTAGAGGAAGCAAGACTGGGATGGTATGGGCATGTAATGAAGATGGAGAAGGAGAGGATGGAAAAGACTGAAAGGGAGACCAAGAAAGAAGTGGAAGTTGCAGATAGCAACAAAGTGTGCGAGTGAAAGGCGAAGAATGTAAGTAAATAAAAGAGAAAAAGTTGTGGAAGGAAAGAGGAAAATTGAGGTATTTTAATAAAATGACTCGGTCACAGGTTGGAAACTGGTGATGATGACGAATGATTACTAAAGCTCATTTCTGATCAATTTTGCAAACTGAACAAATTTGCACCTTTATATATTTGGGTAGTTGAATAAACTTGTAAGGCCATCGCCTACCTAAATGGGAATATCTTCAAACTTTGGTAGGTTCTTACGGGAATGGCAGCTATGAAGCTTCAAAACCACTGAAATAATTCTGAATTATATTAAAATCTCCTTTAGGGAACTTATTAAAATATGACTTTTTTTGTTAGAGGGAGGGTAAAAATGAATGTAGTTAACTTTTTTTTATCTCATAAATGTGAAATGTTGCATGAAATATCTTTGAAAATGAGATATCCACTTTTTGTATTTAAACTAAAACCCTAAAATAGATAAGGTGTTTAATCTAAAAGGAACATGATACCTTTCATCTCCATTATGGCATGAGCCATATTTTGGAATACCAAACCCTTTCTTAAATGACGTGGAATTTCTGGAATTCTGCGACGCCACTTAGCGGCACCGTAGGCGGCCCCCTGAGCTTTGTTTGATTTTGCCACCATATAATGGATAGCCCTCAGTCAAAAGTCTCGTCCATATGAAATAGCAGTTGAATAATAATTTTGCTCAGCGCGAAGTCAGAGTTTGAAACAATTGGCAGATGGGAGGAAGGGGCGGGTTTGGTCGCCACGCAACATGTTCCCCTGGTGACGTATGGAAGATACATGCTCTTACGAATATTCCCTGGGGGACCACGACCTCCATGCTAATGATTTGGTGGCAGTTGCGATGACATTTTAGGACCTACCTTTTTCGATACTGAGTTTTTGTTATGAAACTATCACACATTCTCTTAAGGTAATGGTTTTAAACCATTTTCAAGAATAAAAGTATTAACAATCGTGATTTTTCTTATACACTCTACTTAACACACTGAAGGTTTGTTAGCAAGTATTGAAAAAAAACTTTATAAAGTTTCATATATCATCGTGAATTGCTAGGCATATGGTCCAAGGCACTAGTTTCACAATATGTTGAATGGCTGGGGGTGAGGAGGTCGGGTTTTGAATCTTGGGTGGGTTTATTGAGAGTGATTTTCAATGAGTGATTTCATCACTGTGGTTTTCCCATTCCTTCTCCACACTAATGCAGGTGAACTTATTTTAAAATACCTTCCACACCTTTATCTATTAAGTTAATACGATAACAACCATGGATTTTAACCTAATAATTAATTAATATGTATTTACTCTGTCTAATATTGTAGGTTATAATTAAGTATAATTTGTGAAAACAGCCCTTCATTAAAATACTTCACAAAGGGCTTCTGGGATTTCTTGGATTTGGACCCTTTAACTCAAGGCACTATAATAATTATTTTACTATGAATAAATGGCAAGTGATATAGCTACTTTAAATACTCTAAACAATGTTTTTTAACTTATTTCACGGAACCCTAGGACTCCTTAAGGGTCATCATGATTTTTTCAAATGTTTGGTAATATTTGTACAACGTATCACTAACCGTTCGTATTATACCTGTGTGTACTAAATATCCTAATGTTTTAGGGACTAAGGTTTAATTTCGAATAAGAATACCTATATTTGCCTGTAGGTAAGGGGGAAAATAATTTATAAAATGCTACTCACAGAACACCCAACCGGGGCTCAAACACTGATCTCCCATTTATCGGTAGTCGATTCCATTTTGAGGGGGATGCTTTAGAGCAAGCGTCTTCAACCCGCGGCCCTCCGTAACATTTTTTGCAACCCTCCAGATCATAAAAAAATATATATAAAATAATTTCAAGAGATAAAATGACAAGTATATAGTTATATTTTATATAAATAAATAATAAAATTAATACGAAATTTAAGTTATTTTATAATATATTTTTTGCTTTATACGTAAAGAACAAACTTACATTTTCATACAAATGTACCTTTAACCGGCAAATGACTACTCTATAGTATACAAGGGAGAAAGTACTATTTCGGGTACGTACGGATATAGTCGGGAGTGTTCGTGTTCACTCATCATCGCTGAGACACTCGGGATACAAAAATAAAATAAAATATTAAGTGTTTAATCTTAATATTGTCGGTACAATATTGCAACCCACTAGCTAACAAGAGGCATAAACTCTGGCCCTCGGACCTTAAAAGGTTGAAGAAACCTGCATTTAAAGTGATTATTACATTAGACGACAACGTTTGATTTTTAACTTCATTGTTTGTATATATTTTTTAATTATTTTCATAACTGCACTAAAAGAGAATACACGCATACTAAAACTGTTAGTGATTATTTAATAGAGACGGGCATATTGAGTTACTTCTTTTTTATAAATGTTTCATTAAGTGGCATCGTTTAACATCTCACATTGTTACATGAAACGTCTGAAAATTATTTTCTCCCAAACCAGAAAGGTTTAAAACTAGTTACTTAGAACCATGTTTATACTCTCCCTTTAAATTGAGCACATGCCAACTTATTAAAGAAAGCGAGCATTTGTTGGATAGTGTTAGGGATTAATCTTTTAAAAACTAAACACTACTTATTATTATTATTATTATTATTATTAGTAGTAGTAGTAGTAGTAGTACTGCGTATTACTACCCTTTTGGGCTATACGCACTTACGCTAATGTGTAATGGTAGGGTGATTGTGATATGAAATGGAGGACCTTCAGTTTAACGTGGAATCCAAACCACGATGAAGGACTGGAGTTCCACACATTCACAAGATGTGATTAATACACGTCTTGTCAGAGTTGAAGGGAGGGTTTGGTAATCAGATAAATATGTTCTGGGACCTAGGATTAAACTCTAGACCCCAGCACAGAAATCTGACACCTTACCGCTAGATCACTAGGTATTCAATGACCTCTTTAGAACTTTGGTATAAGTTAAGTTAAATAGTATCAAAATATTGCGAGGTGAGCTATTATTTTTAACTATTTATCTGTCTTAGTCTGGATCTTCTCAATATTTCACAATTAAAACCAATATATATATATATATATATATATATATA